>WBNO01006384.1:133529-190001 GCA_013400575.1 Peucedramus taeniatus | reverse complement strand
GGATCAATGGGAGCAGTGGGGACAGTGGGGGCAATGGGGGCAGTGGGGGAAATGGGGGCAGTGGGAGCAGGGGGGACAGTGGAAGAAGTAGGAGCAGTGGGATCAATGGGAGCAATGGGAGCAGTGGGAGCAGTGGGGACAGTGGGAGCAATGGGATCAGTGGGGACAGTGGGAACAGTGGGATCAATGGGATCAATGGGAGCAGTGGGAGCAATGGGAGCAGTGGGATCAATGGGAGCAGTGGGAGCAATGGGAGCAGTGGGATCAATGGGAGCAGTGGGAGCAGTGGGAACAGTGGGATCAGTGGGAGCAGTGGGATCAATGGGAGCAGTGGGATCAATGGGAGCAGTGGGAGCAGTGGGATCAATGGGATCAATGGGATCAATGGGAGCAGTGGGAGCAGTGGGAGCAGCGTGCCGGCTGCTCTACCGGGGTCAGCAGGGACATGTCAGAGCTGCAGCTTTACAAACACGGAGCTGCCGAGTGTGACACGCCAGCCGGGGGATGCCGGGCACGGCGGGGTCCCCGTGGCTGCCCCACTGACCAGCTGTGCCTCACACAGCCAGGGGTGCCAGCCAGGACCTCGCTGCTGCCTTGGGAATGTGTCCCCAGCCCGGCTCCCACCACAGACACTGCTCCTCACCTGCTGTGGGGGACAGGGACAAACACCAGGATGGGTGACAGGGGAGTGGGACCTGCCTGACACTTTGGGGATGTGTGCCTGCTCCTCAGCGGGTCACCTCCAGTGATGAGCCCATCAATCTCTTAAAATAAATAGCAATAATAAATAAAAGCAAACCCATTAAAGTTTTGTTTGCCTGCTTTTCTTCCGTCAGCAGACACCGTTCCCAGCCATGAAAGGCTCTGCTCAGCTCTGCCCCTAAACCAAGCCAGAATTGCTGTTGACACTGGCTGTGTTGTAATTGGCCTTTAGGGCTGACCCCTTTAATTAGATTAACAGGGGCTGGTTCATTCACTCCGGGGGCAGAGTTGGGCAGGGACCCCTCCAGGGCCCATTACCTCTGTGTCAGGGCTTCCCCTGAGCTTTTCCTTGCAATCCCACACCTCCTGCTGCCACTGTTCCCAGGGTCCTCTCCTGTGCACCCTCAGAGATGCACGGGACAAAGTGGGCAATGGTGTGAGATCTGGGCTTGTGTTTCTCCCCCCACCATTTGCTATTCCCAGGCTAAAGTGAGCTGAGGAGGTTAAAAGCAGTTCAGAAACAGCACAGGAAGAGAATAGGGATGGTGAAGAAGGGGAAGGAGGAGGAGAAGCCCTCCCTGCTCTCCCTCTGCCAGAGGAAATAATTTAGTGTTAAGTGTCACCTCAAAGAGTTAAATCAACCAGAGTACATTGCAAAAAGGCATTTTAGCCATTTCCATAGATAATGGTTAGGTCATGTCAAGATGCTGGCTTTCACGATGCTATCAAGCCATCCATAATTTAATGTTTAAAATGCAACCTTAGCAATACAATTAATACTGTTTTATTAGCCCACAGAGGCTTCATGTAACTACTTAGAGCCATATAACACCAGCCCATCTCACAGCCCCATATAAATTCCTCTGGTAAGATAAACTTTTAGGTCTGCAGTCGCAGGCACTGAAAATCTGCAGAGCCAGCAGAAAGTAAATGGCTTTCCTGTTTGATAGAGTATCACTTTGGAGGAATGCACCTCTGGCTTCTCTGCAGAGAAACGAGCTGGTGCCAAGACCTTGGGGAGGAGGCAAGTACAGGACATACCTTGGGAACAGTCCTAAATCATCCTTTTCTGTTTCTCACTGTCCCTCTCCCTCTCCCTGGGTATCTCTGTCTCCTTCACACCCACATGGATGTGCACAAGCACACACCCAGTCTCACATGGAACAGGACTACTTGTGCATCTTGCACTGTTTTGTAACAAAACCCCTCCTGCCTGCCTGCTGATGGGTTTCTGACACTGAGGTATCCCAAACCAGGTGTTCTGCACCCCCAGCCTGGCCATCCCGGACCCCAGCAGGTTTCCTGTCACGTGAGACAGCTTAAGTTTAGACTCTTGCAGCTTGGATGTCTCCACCTGAGCCAGCCATTCCTGCTCCCCTGAGAGGCAGTGCAAAGTGGGAAGCATTTGAAGTGTGTTATCCATTTGCCTCACTGCAGACACCTTTTTTGGGATGAGTTGAACCCTGGACATCACTGGACAAGTGTCTACTGAGGAGCAAGGACAGCAGCCTGAGATGAAAATACTTTCCTAAATGCAGCTGAACCTCACTCTCAAAATCCACTGCTGTTATTTGAGATACCTGTGGAGCTCATGCATGCAGGGACATTTGATGTCCTTGACAAGGGCCACCCAGCCAGAGGGCTGGCACAAGGTGCACTGGGTCACACGTGGCATGAAACTTGCTCTTTCTGACTTGTGCCACACCACCCTTCTCTGGTTCCTGCATTCTCAGGATTCCCTGATCAGGATGTTCCCAAGAGTCCTTTTCCACAGCCAGGTGATCAAAGAAAGAGTTGGAGTTCCTTGGCTTTGGTTCCCAAGGTTGTTTATTTTCTCTTATCTATAACATGTTCTCCCTGCCCAGCCCAGATACTCTCAGCAGGTCAGCTCAAGGCACACTGCCCACCCCCAGGGCTGTGTTGTCTTTTTATGCTATAAACTACACAGACATTATTTACAGTTAATCCCCAATACCCATCACCTCTGTTAGACAGTCAGTTTCTACTCTAAACCAATCCCAAAGTGCCACCATCACCAAGAAGATGGAGGCCATGAAGAAGAAGGAAGGAGGGCAGTGCACGCCCAGATTCCTCCATCTTGACCCCCCCTGTACCCTTATCATAAAAATCTCAACGTTCTATTTTTCCACCCTGTGATAAGCTAATCATTCTACTCTACTTTCCCTGGTTTGTAACTCTTCACATAAAGTTGGTAACTGTTTCCATGGCTCAAGGTCGAGGGCAGAGGGATCTTGGGCTCTGTGCCAAACCCTCTGAGCCCCTTGCCCAGGGCTGAGCCCATCCAAAGCAACAAGAGAGATGTCCTGGGTTCCCACACTGCATGTGCCTCTTCCCTGGGGTGAGATCATTCTCTCTGGGACTGGTACAAGATCCTGCACAGGGAGGGAACCAGCAGTGCTTGCCTGGTGCAAAACCCCTCCAGAGACCAAGGCAGATGGAGACTGCAGGAGCTGCTGAGGTCCTGGCCAGTACAGTCCTTTTCATGGTTGGTCCTCATTCAGTTGTGACCCTAAACAGTCTTTGGGATTGCCCTGGCTTGGTGTCTCAGTCTAATTCAGCCCAAGGTTTGCCCATCTAAGTGGAAAGGCTTGGAGTGATCCTGGTTCTCCTGCTGAACATGTGCCCACAGAGCTGCTCACCTGTGGACACCATCACAGAGCCAATTAGGCACATTAGCATGGAGCCAGGCCAGACTAACTCTGCTCTGCTTTCCCTGGGCCCAGTGACCCTCCCTTTGGCTCATGCAAGCTGTGACTATTCTACTTCCATGGGCAAGAAGAGACCTCAGTGGCATCTGATCAAGCCAGGTTTTCTCACCAGTGGCACCAGCACCATTCAATCCTCCTCTGGGACTGGGGACCATCAGGTGCCCTGTGCCCCAAAAGCCACCCCTGCCCCAAGGCTCTTCAAAACCAATACAAAAATAAGAAAAAACTAAGTGTTGCCAAACTGATATGAGCAATATAGAGAGGAGGTGGCTGATCCAGACTTAGAGGTGCTGTGGCAAAGGTGAGGTTTTGTGGCTCTCAGATCTGTGCCCACTGAAGCCAACCTATTCTTGTGCTCATCCACTGCAGGGTGTATCTCAGGGATTGCTTGTCTTCTCCCATCAGCAGAATAAAAAGCCACTCCTGGCACCATCATCTCCTTGTGTTTAATATTTTGCATGTTTTTCTCCCTTAAAACCCTGTCTTCTCTAAATAGGTTCATCTCTGCTTTTATGTTGGAAATAATTTTTGTATTTGTCTGGTTGTGAAGAGGAGTCAGAGTCTGGGAACTTTAAAGAGGTCCAAATTCATAAGGTAAATAAGGATTCTTTCTTTCTCCCCCATATCTGCATTAAGGTTTTATTAAATGTCAAGGTCCTACAGTGACCTCAGGGTTTGCAGGGACACAGTTCTGAGTTCAGGGTCTCATCTCCTTTGTCTTTCACACACCCTGACATCCAAAGGTATGGGAAAAAAGAGAAGAATTCACTCCAATTATTTTGCAATAAAGTAGAGGCACCTATTAAAAAGTAAACGGGCACCCTGCCCCCAAATTTCCTCAGGTTAGTGCCAGCCTTTCTGATTATTCCAGCTTACACTTCCTGTGCATTTTAATTATTTTACCCACACTAATGCAAACACACAGAGGGAAGATAGACCAGGCATCCCAAATCAGTTTAATGAATGTCCTCATCTGAGAGGATTCTCTTTCATAATGACTGAGAGGGATGAGAAATATAACTCTCCAACCTAACTCCCCAAGAAGCAGCAGGGCCCCAAAGATATGAAAAAAAAAAAAAGGCAAAAAACCCACCAAAAAACGGAGCAATTCATCAGAAGCAGCAGGAGAGAAAAGCTAATTAGAGCTGGAGACATAAAGAATGAAAAGCTGAGCATGGAGGGCACTTTAGGGAGAAAAAGGAGGGGAGCTTGAAGAGCCACAAGCCTTAATCTGTTGTGTGATCTGTAGGACTCACTAAACACCTGCATGAGGAGAGAGCTTGTGCTTCCCACATGCTGGCAGAAAATAATGGCTTTGGGGGAAACACACCTTTCACAGAGGTTTTGTTCCTGGAAGAAACCTTCTGTGTCTGCCCTTGCTTCATCTTCCCTTTCTTTTCCCTGCCTACAAGCAGGTGCTGTCCCTGGCTGTCCTCATTTGCAGGGATGCTGGTGTGAGTGTTTTCCCTCCATCTCCTCCTCCTCCCCACTGGCTCTGCCCCCTCTCAGCAGCAGCAGCATCTTCCTCGCTGCAGCAGAGAGGTCAGTTGGGTCAGGATGGCCCCAGGCTGGGGCCAACCCTGCTCCTGGCACATCCTGGGCATCCCCTGCCTGCTCCAAGGTCAGGGTGAGCCACCAGGACCTGCTGTGCTGGCTGCAGGATCCACCCATCACCCAGGGCCATGGTAAGAAAACATCCCTGTGCTCGCTACAGGGCTGATCCTTGTTCAGTGTTGAAATCAGGGCATGGAGGGACAAAGAAAAACATGAACCAGCCCATGCTAACCCAGCAGTCACGGTGCTGCCCCTGCAAGGAACAGCAGAGCTCCAGTGCCCTTTGAGCTGCTGTGCAAACAACCAAGCAGGTCCTGCCCCGGAGCACTCCCAGCCTGAAAAGCTGAAGGAGGGAGGGTGATAATCCTTTTCTCCTTGTTTCTCCAAACACTGGCTTTAGGCAGTTCTCTTGCACAGAAACCTGGGGGCTCACGTAGAGGGGATCAGTATCCAGCCCTCTGCCCATGGGCAGCATGGATGTGGTTTGTTGGGTTGGTTACAGTCACCCTGTGCTGTAGTTTGGCAGATTATTATTTTTCCATGTCTGCTTTCAGCCTATGGAGCCTTTGAACACCAGAGCAGTAAATAATGGAGAGCAGTGGACGGTGCAAGTACATTTCCAGGTTTTTAATGGTGTTAATGCAGATGTGGGTTCAGACCTTTATGGGTTAAATATGCCTGGATGTGGATGGTGTCAGTCAGTCTCACTCCTCACCAGGCAGCAGAACACCCTCCTTTGGGGCAAGTGCAGACTCACAAGGGTGAACCTGCTGTTCACAAAAAACCCATCACTCCTTCTTCCTCACCTATCAGGGGGCAGCAATGCTTCCCCAGAGGCATGTGCTCCAATATCAAAACAATTCCTAAAAATCAAGAGTGAGGGCCAGATTTCCATGACCAGGCAGGACTGCCAACTCCTGGGCATTCCTGTGCTCTTGATGCTCTTGTCATTTACTTGGCTCTCTGCAACATCAGATCAATGGGATGGGAGCAGGACAGCTGAGCTGGGTGCCTGTCTTCTTCCTTGTCCCTCTTTAACCTGCAGAGGTGTCAGGTGAAATCTCCTCTCAGAGAAAGTTGTCCTGAAATGCTCCTGCATGTGGTGAAAGAACAGAGGAACGTGCACTTGGTGTAAAGCAGGGGCCCAGCTTTGCAGGGACAGGGCTGGGATATTAGAAAGGCTTAGAAACAGGACTCCTGCAGCATAAATCCTCTCTATATTTTCCCTATCAGCAGAGTGTGCCAGATTCAGGTGTTGGCTGCACGAAACCTGGGCTAGTAGAGAGCAATGGATACTAGCAAACAAGGGAAAAGCAAGCAGAAACTTTTGGCAGTGGCCAGCTGGTCGTTTAGCATGAACCAGTTTATATTTATCAATATAAATCAGTGCACAGGTTATTTCTTGCCATAGAGGAAATATAGTTTTTGTAGGATATATTTAAAGGAAGCCAGACTTTGCCTCTCCCACTGCTGTGAGACTGCTTACATTTCTAGTGCCAATTGTGTGTGTCCCACTGTTTAGTGAGAGGAGGATTTCAGGCACAGAGTTTGATTCTCTTATATTTAAACTCAGATAAAATCAATTGCATGGGAAATATCCGTGCAAGAGAAAAGTGTTCCCCAGTGCAGGCTTTAAATCCTGCGTTGGTTTCTTTGCCTCACTTTGCTCTAAGCCCACACAGCTGTGGATTTTCAGATTTTTCACTGTGAATCCACATCAAAGTGGTGTCCAGTCCTTTCTAGGAGGGACTTCATTTCTCAGTGTCCGATCTCTTTTAACACATGTTTTAACATTAATAGAACACATTAAGTGGCATTAGGAAGTGGAGCAGGGGAACTGCCCTACCAGATCATATAACTAATTGCTTTGCTGCTGGTTCTGTGCTTCCTATTCCTGTGACATTCCTTTGAAGTCAGAGTGGGATGCTCTGACATATCTGGTACATCAGGGAGCACTGAAAGGTTACTGCTTCCTAACTAAATAAGAACAGAGGAATGGTTAATTCCCTTTGTCTGGCATCCATCACACAGCAAGGTCAGTGTCACATGTTGGGGAGGATGCTAAACTGGACACATGTTGGGAATTGCTAGCTACAGGATGCTGTACATCCTCTCACAAAACCCCTGGAGTAGAAGTGGTGAGGGAAAAAAAAAAAAAAAAAAAAGAAGAAGAAAGGAAAAAAGCCCTAAGTGGACTTGCTGTCATTCTAGGGACATGGCTGAGAATGCTTGATGGGACAAGTACATATGGACCTGCAGGTGCAGATTGGCCGTGCTTTGCATAGGATCCTGCCGAGTGCTTGCTGGATAGTTTGTTTGATGCAAGTAGATTTTTCACTTTGCACCAGCCATCTGTCTCCACGGCTGTACTGAAGCATCCCACAGACAGTGTGCCACAGAGCTGCAGCACAGCCTTGTCACAGTCATGCTGCTGAAAAACCTCTCGTAACATCTCCTTTGATAGATTTTCACTTCCCTCTCCACCTCGTGCATGAGAACACAGTGCAAACAGACCGAAAAATGCTTTACACAGGGGAACAGTAGCTGAAACAAAGTATTGGGCTAATTTGTCTTAGGTTTAGGCAGGTTTTGCAATGTGTAGGATACATCCTGATGTCATGGAAAAGCAGCTATCAGAAGAACTTGAAATTTTTTCAGTTATATCCACACTCTATTCCAGAGTAGCTACTCCCTACACACCTAAAACTCACGTCCCCAAGCATATTATCACATAGACTGTCTATTTTAAATGCCACCCCTGAGCAGAACAACTTTTGGAGGAATTCCAAAAGGTTCAGCCCCTTGGTTCAAGTCTGAGTGGGTGTTGTGTGGTCTGGCTGTGCACTTGCAGTCAGGCTGGGCTCTTACACATCCTGGTTTTAGCTGGCTTGGAAATGCCCCAGAAATGACAGAGCCACTCAGCTCTGCTAACTGAAGCCCACAGCTCCCCACCATAACATAGCTGTAGCCACGGGGAAGCACAGGATGGGAGCCAGATGAAGTAAAAGCAGCACCAAAAGGACCTAATCACTGATTAGAAAGAGGCGTGGTCCATTCTTCACCACCTAGTCATTAAATTAGGATCAGTTGTCCTGCCAGGAGCAGAGGCCCATTCAGCTGCCAGCTCTTGGTAGCAATGCAGGACTTGGCACTGATGCAGCCTCTGGCCTCCTGCGTGTAAGAGATCAAACATGACTGCTGCAACTGTCCTTTTGGATCCCCTTCCCTGCTGTGCAGCTGGCACTGAATTGTTTGGGAATGAGCTTCAGTCAGATTTTTGTGACAGTTGTTCTTTTTTTTTCGTTTCTCTAGGAAAGGTCCTTGCTGCATGTTTATCCTCCTGGCTCATACTGGGAGCAGCTGGGGTGACACGGGGAAGGTTGGTGGAGTTCCTCTCAAAGCACAAAACTTCTTTTCCAGGATCCTTAAGGTCTCTGTGGTTGAAAACAAAACTCTTGAGTTCAAAGAGAGTGCTTCCCACATAACAGCAACTTCTCAATAGAAATTAGTAATTTCCCTCCCCAGTTTAAAAAAAAGAAAAAGCCGATAGCAAAAAAAAGCACCATGAGATCCCACCTCTGCAGTTTGGTGGGAATGTCTCACCATTTTTTATTGGTTGGTGGAGCAGCGAAGTTCCAGTGCAGGGAAAAGAGCGTGGAACCCAGCCATGTGCTCTGGGAATGCACAAGACACAGAGAGGAAGATGAGCACAAAGCCAACAGGCAGCAGAAGATGAAACCGTCTGGCTGCACTGCAGAGCTGGAGCGGGGCCAGCCCAGCCTCCCACGCATGGCAGGCACTCCCCTTCCCAATCCCGTGGCAAGGTGAGGGATGTGCCAGGCTGGGATCCGTTAGGTCACTTCCCAAAGGGCACTGAAGCAGCTCAGTGCCACCATCGGGGTATCCCTGGTACCACACAGGGAGGTTGCTGACATGGAGCCCATGCCCAAAGTCACACAGCAGCTTTGCAGGACAGCTGCACAAGCTTCAGGAAGCGTGGAGTGGTAGTTGCTCCAGGACAGCAATTCCAGATGTCCAGGGTGTCTTAGAGCAAAGCTTTAGCTGGGATCCTCTCCTGGCCATAGTGAGGAGAAGGGATGGGGTAAGTCATGGAGTTCAAATGTCTTTGGTTTAAATGTGCAGAGCTCCACTGAATTCAATTAGTTTTGGATTATGTCTGTCCCCAGAAGGGTCTGTGTCTGTGACAGGATTGAACCCTTCCCAAAATGAGGCTTTAGCAGTTCTAGTGACAGGTGAGGCAAAACTTGTGCATTGGGTTTTAGAATGCACACACACACAGACGTACTCTCATACACAATATTTATGTTAGGATTCACCAACTTTCTTTTGGAATGGGGATCAAAATACCACCATTTCATTGAAATTACTCTGAATTTGTACATGCAGTTTTATTAGAGTTTGATACCCTTTCTGTGGGATTTGAAGCACCTAGTGAGCTTTGGGAGATTCATGTCCTGACTATGGCATTCAGTAACTTGGTTTGAAAATTCTATAGTAAGGTTGCTAATCCCAAATAAATCTGGTATGTCTTTTCCTTAACCACATAGAAGGAATCATTGATAGAGTCCCCAATGAATCACATGCAACCTGAATTTTTTAATACTCCTGTCGATGTGCACATCGATCCCTTCCCTTCCAGGCAGTGGAGCTGGCATTGCCTTGCATACCACCACGCTTCTCAGGCTGGCTTTCACACCACAGAAATACTGTTTCTCATTTCCCACTAGACACTTTGGAGTCCAAAACCTCTCCCGCAGCCTGATCCTGCCGAGGGCTGCAGGGGGGGCTGGGGCACCCCGGCATCCTGCAGGATTTGAGGAGGAGATGCTGTGTGAGAGCCGGGTGCCAGAGCAGGGGAGATGTGCTGACCTGATTCCCCACCCTGATTTGCATGTGCTGTGTTAAGGGAAAACGCTGTATCCTATTAAATTAACAAACTAGCACATTCCATCAGCTGGTTCTCATGCCCTCCAGGCATCCTCTGGAGGTTTCCTCGACATGCCAATGAAACATTCAAACTACAAGACAGCCCAGTCACTTCCCATCCATTTTTTATGGTACCATGGAAACAAAGAGCGCCCGGCAATTCCGTCTTTAGGCTTTCAATAAATCACTCCACAACTGTAAGAGGTACGTGCCTTCAATGCCCCTGTGTTTTGCTTGGCTCCCCTGGGCTAAGCAGCCTTCTGCCCCCTTTGCCATCTATTCTCTACCCCCTGTCACCCTGTGGCCTCTGCTCCCCAAATAGCCCAAAGGGGTTGGGAGCAGACTGGCTCCTTTCAGCCTTTGTGTTTGCAGACATTGGAAGGAGTCCTGTACATGTGCTGGGATGATGTGAAGCCAGAGCCTTGGAGGCAAAGACAGTTTTGCAACAGCTTTTCCAGCCAGAGAGGAGACTGGGGGCCATGGGACAGACTCAGAGACTCCACTGCCACAAGAGTCACCTTTTGTCCTGCCACTGGGAATGCTCCCCCAGCCATTTCTGGGCTTTGATGTGTCCATCAGAGCAGATTTTCCCTTTTTGAATCTTATAGCCACTCTCACTCTCAGTCAATGTCTGCCTGTGTGCAACCTTTTCTCTGCTCTTCAGATATCACCCTCCTGCAGAGGTCAGGGATGTGTGGAGTCCCCCGAGGTTGTATTTGTTGTAGGTACTGGCATGTGAGCAGTCATGGCATCTGTCCTGGAGGAGAATGAGCTCCTCAGCTTTCCATTCCACACACCACAGCAGGGAGCAGTTGAACATTCCTCCTCAGGTCCCAGGAGTCAACACTTGTGTGTTCGGCCCAGCTAAAGTCTGATCACTCTTTTTTTCAGGGATTCATTACCTGGGTTGTCCCTGAGATACTCACAAGAAAAGTTTCCAATGGAAGACTCAGAAAAAGGAAAGAGAGAAGAAAAAGGAAAGCCAGAGCTGTGCTTTTTCTGTCCCTCCTGTCATTGCAGGAGAGCTGAAACCTACAGCTCCTGGCACCCAGTGGGGCAGGAAACCCCCTCAGGCCACATTTGAGATCATTGCCTGATTGATAAGTCAGTTGTGTGGCTGGGTCCCAATTGCAACTGCAGCACCTGAAAGTCAGAGTTGGCCCAGGTTTTTCCAAGGGAGAAAGGTGGAAGTGGTTTCACCAATATGTGAAAGCTATGAAAAGCTTAGAAAGCTGCCTGTGACTTTAGCACTGGTGTCTGCTGCAGATGTCTGTGTGAGCACATTTATGTTGTGGGGTTTATCCTGGTCTATATTATTAATTCTCCAATTTTTAGTGGTGTTAAGAGTGAGGGCCTCAGCTTGAGCCATCAGTAAGGGATGAATGGGACCTTCCACTGGAAGACAAGTCTGTCAGACAGCATTGCTAAAGTGTGTCTGCATGCAGAGGTGCTCAGCTTGACTGCCCAGTGCTCATCAGCTCCCACTTGATGGAAATTGCTGAGAATCTGGAGCAGTAGAAGTCAAAGGCAGGAAAAAGCCCTCAAAACCAAAAAAGCCCAAATCAACCCAAACCTCCTTCTGATTTCAGAGGGCTTTAGATCAAGGCCTTCATTGATTTCTCACTCCAGAGTCTCCTGAGGGTGAAAGTGCATCCCAAAAAACCAAAATAGGCAAGGGAAGGGAGTGGATGTCCTGGCTCTGCTTGCATTAGGGGCAGCAGCATTGCCAGAGAACAAGGGGTCAAAATGAACATTAAATTAAGAAGCTGCTGAAGCAGAACTGGGAACCATTTGCAGCAGCTCTGGCTGTGGTGATCCCACCAAATAAAAGATCTCCACGCTGTGTGTCTCATGGCCCCATGCTGCAGTCCCACCAGCTCCAATGCATGAATCCTATGGCACCAAGGCTGGAATGTCAGGTGGCTCTGCATTAACCCTTTTGCTCCTGAAAGCTGCCTTCCCATTTCTGTCCTGATGGCTTAAATTAACATCCCATTAAGATGCTTTCATCTATAAATTGTCTGAATCTGCCTGGACTCCCTTGGCAAGGTAAGATTTGTGCCTTTGCCAGACAAGGCTGGCACATGCAACAGCTGTGAGCTGCTCTTGGGCACTGGATTCATTAAATATTAATGGCCTCAACTCCTCTCCAACAGCTAATAATAAAAGGGACCATTTAAGTTTATTCTGACTCAAGTGAAGAGGTTTAGATTCATTGGGAAGCTGTTCAGTGGTGTTTCTAAAACACTTAAGTCCTTTCTTCCAGCAAGAAGCTGCACCCCTCGTAAAGTTAAAACACTGCAAGGCAGGTGGTGTGGTGGGGCTGGTCCCAACTCTCCCTCAGCACACCCAGCCCTGACCAGGCTCCTTCTCCAAGCAGTGGACACAGGGCTTGGGGACAGCCTGTCCCATCACAGCCAGCTCACTCTGCTCCCACACATGGCCACTGGCAAGTCTGCAGCTATTTCTAATTTACTCTCTCCTCACCTTGAGCAAAATTGACTTTTCCAATTAAAAATGTCCACATGCAACCAAAAATAGTTTGCTTTTCATTAATTTGGAGAACGGCTTGCAATAGTTGGGTCGCTTGAAGTTTTAGTTTGCTGTGGTTGGAGGAGAAGGTAAACTTTCCATTCATGATACATGAGGGAAAAAAACCTCCAAAAATCAGTTGTTAAGCATCCCTGGATTGGAGACCCCAAAGAGTTTGGTAAAGGGAATGTGAAGCAGCAAAGCCAGGCTCCATCACACCACAAATCCACCCCGAGTGCTGCTCACCAGCCCGCTCCACTCACCCTGTGCTGGCAGCTTGTCTGCTGCCAGAAAGGTCTGCTTGCTTTGGCACATGTCTACCTGCACATTCGATAAATGTTCTCCTAATTCTGAGAGCTGGGCAGGAATGGACCATTCCAGGGCATTAAACTGCCTGCTGCACCCCCACAGCCCCCTCTGAGCTTCCTTGCAGGCCGAGCCAAGAGCAGGATGTGACCCCGTGCACTTGCTTGCGGTCCTCTGCTACCGGAGGGGTTATTTCAAGGCTCCCCTTCACCGGCTTCAGATTCCTCTTCCCCTTTTGTACTTTCAAAAGAAAACATCTGTGAAGGGCTCGTCACAACAAACCCCTGCCAGTGTCTGATCTCTTACGATAACACGCTCTAATGAGGTTACAGCTCTCCTGTCTCGAAAGTGTTTCGGAGCTGCTCGGGCTGAATGAGACGGGAGGTAATTAGAGTGACATGCTTTCGTGCTCAGAGAGAATAAAGTAACACGAATTTCCTGAATGGGCAAGAGCAGTTTGGCCTCAGCTGAGGGAAATAACCAGGCAGTGATCTAATTCACTTTACTGTTAATAGATTGTTATCTGCGGAGCCCTAGTGCAAACATGATAAGCTGTAAAGAAATACAGATGAAAGGCAGAGCTCCAAGGGTTGCAGAGATGCACATTCAGCCCAACGCTGGGCTCCTTGGCCTCTGCCCAGCTCCACTTTCTGCTCATCCCTGGAGCTGGCTGGGGTGATAACATTTGAGTAGGGCTGTGCAATCAAATCTCTTCACGAACTTCAGGATCATTTGGCTCCAGCACCAGTTTGGAAATTCCATGGTTTGCCTTGTGGAGTCTAAGGCACAGTGGGAAGAGGTGGAGGCAAAAACTCTCCGTGGGTTCAGGCTTTGACTCTGGCTGCTGTGCCCCATGTGGTGTGTGGTGTCAGCAAGCAATGCTGTGGTCCCCAGTGAGGTCCCCCAGCTGACTGAGCACGTCTGCCTTGGTGCAGCTGCAGTCACAGCCATCTTCTGGCACAGCATCCCTTCAATGTCGTGACTGCAGGCAGAGAGCCCCCCATGCTGGCTTTATCCTCCACACCCCTCCCTGTCATGGCCCTGAGATACACAGGGGGCTGCTCCCACGTGCCTTGGAAGGAGAACACTCCTACAGTCTGTACCAGGGATGAGTTGCAGTTTGAGAACCAGGGTGAAAGTGGGTCTGTGGGTGTCCTCTACCTGCACGAACAAGAAACCACTCCTGATGTGCACCAATTTGGCCAAAGTACTATGTGTATTTCAAGGGAAATATAGGTTGGAAATAAGGAAAAAGTTTTTTAAGGGAAAGAGTGATAAAGTTCTGGAATGGCTGCCCGGGGAGGTGGTGGAGTCACCATCCCTGGGTGTGTTTAACAAAGCCTGGATGTGGCACTGGGTGCCAGGGTTGAGTTGAGGTGTTGGGGCTGGGTTGGACTGGATGATCTTGAAGGTCTCTTCCAACCTTGTGATTCTGTGATTCTGTGTGGATTCTATAAGCATGCCAAGCTGTTGCCAATCACATCCATGATGCTATTCCCTCTCTTTTCTCTGAGTTTATCACCCTTGTGTCCAGCCAGGCCAGCTGCCAGCACAGACACACCACACCCTGCTCACACATCAACTCTGATTGTAGCTCTTCCTTGTCATGCTGTCAAATTTCCTACCCTTCCAACTGTGGGAAGCTCAGGACATCCACGAGGACCTGGAAATTTGCTTCCAGTGCCCACGGTGGGGATGAATTTCTGCATGACCAAGGTGATGCAGGAAGGGGATCAATTGGGGTCTGTCCAAGCATGCAATGATGCAGGGTGTAGTGGACAAGCTGAGCAGGAGCAGGATCCTTCCTCATGGCTGTGGGGTGAAGCATCACCCTCACCCAGCCTTTCTTCCTGTAACCTCCATACTGCCCTGGCCTTACATGTAATACACCATGTCTTTTATTCACTTTTTCTTTCCTCAGGCAAGAATGCTGTCAGCTTCCCAGGCAGGTTTGAATGTGTCAAAAAATGTAATCTCTTCAGCCAGATTTAGCCTACTTTTGGGTAGCAAGTGTACTCTGATTGCTGCTTCCCTGACAGCTTCATTAGAGCTGAGAAAACCCCAGCACTGCCTGCCCCATCTCTCTTCAGCCAGCATCCAGCTTTAGAAAAACACCAGCACAGCTCCTTTTGGTCACTCTCCTCAGCATTTCCAGGAGCTGCTGGGTCTCTCCAGCCCTCATTTCCCCACTTGTGCCATGGAGAACCTACAATCTTTTCTTTCCAGTTCTACCCAGTTTGATAGCAAAGCCATGATGGGACTGGAAATGTCCCTGCTGCAGTTTTACACCTCCCTGGCATCCCACTGGAGCCTCTAAACTGCACAGCAAACATGAGTGTGTGCTAACCCTCCACACTCTGCTTTGCCACTCCTCCTGTACAGCAACAGGGAGCCAAGGCCACAAACATGATAAACCAGTGCGGGGCCACCCAAATGTCACCAAACTTGGGCAGCTGAGGCATATCCCCAACAGGTCCAGTGGTCAGCCAGGCCATCAGGAGCACAGTCCTGGCCAAGCTCTGGCCATTGAACTCTTGCCAAAAGCCCAGGTTCAGGCTGATGTTTGATCCAGGGACACGTTCTTGACGAGTGGTTTGGATGCAGCCACTCTGTCCTGAAGAGGAGGAGAGTTATGTATGTGCATGTAAGCTCTGCCAGCTGCTGTCTGTGCCCATGGGCAAGATTTTATTTTATTTTATTTTATTTTATTTTATTTTATTTTATTTTATTTTATTTTATTTTATTTTTATTTTATTTTATTTTATTTTTTATTCTATTCTATTCTATTCTATTCTATTCTATTCTATTCTATTCTATTTTGCTCTATTTTGCTCTATTTTATTTTATTTATTTATTTTACCTAACTCATTTTTATTTAACAATATAGACTTTACCCTGGCCACTCTTCAACCCATCCTTAGAATCCTGCTTTTGCAGTAATGTCATGCCAGGTGCATGGGGAGCAGCCTGACTTCCACTGTGAGTGCCAAGAGGGAGTGGAGGAGGCACAAACCAGCTCTCACTCAGCTGGAGAGTTTACTGAAGGCTGCAATCTTCCAATTGCTTGAAGAGCTGTCATTAGACAGTTTAAGATGGCAGATTGCTAAATTGCTTTGAGGCTGGAGCCAAGCACACCCAACAGGGCCCTCTGTGCTGGGAGAATTCGTGTGCAGTCCTTTGGTGTGAGAGAAGAAGAAAATCATTGTTGTGCCTCAAGCATCCTGCAGGGCTGGGAAGGGGCACAACTCACTGTGGAGATGAGGGGAATATGAAAGAACAGAGTCCCAAAATCTCTCTGCTACCCAGTGTCTGCCCCATGGTCTTTTGCATGTTTTTTTCTATCACTCGAAGGAGATATTTTCTGTATCTTTTCCATATCTGGTGAGACTGACCTGGAGGAAACACCTCTGTGACCTCATCAGGGGTCAAGCAAGGAGCTGGGGCAAGAGGGAGAAGCTGGGAAGGAGAGGAAAGGACTTCTTTGCACATTGTCTGGTTCAGGAGAGTTTCAGGATCCACCAAGAAGCTGCCTGCTACAAACCAAAGGAGTTTGGTTCTTCAACTGCATGTTACTGGCAGGGATCAGATCATCACCCTCTCCTTAAAGCAGACAACATGGACAGTTCCAGACCCTGTCCTGAAAATCTCAGTGGTGCACTTTCTCCCCCTGGGGCTGCAGCTTTCTCAAGAGAGAGGGAGAACAGCAGCCAACACAGCAAAAACCTGCTGACAGGACTAATCAAGCAAAGGGGACAGCAGCAGGCTTTGGTAGCAGCCTCTTGTGCACTGCAGGATTACAGAACCTGGGTATTTTCTCCATTGAATGCATCCCTTCTTCCACTGCACCCACCAACAGCCTGTCTCTAGATCCTCAAGTCCACTTGGACTCTGTTTCCAGGCCTTGAAGAAGTGTTGGGTGGTCCCACCTCCAGTCCCATCACCTTGGAAGAAAGATACCAGATCTGCTTAGCAGTGGGGTCTAAAGCTTACTTTTCACTGGGATTATCCACTGTGGTTCTCACTGTGGGCACCAACTCCACAGAGCAGCTCCTTCAGGACTGGGTTTTGCAGGGAAATGCTGCTCTTTTTTGGGGTTGAGGCCTCTCCTGATGGGTGTAAAGGGTGCAACTTGTCTGTGCTCACTGGGGTCACTCTGCCTGCTGGGAACCCCCCAGTGCTGATGGAGCTTGTCTCACCTTTTCCAAAAGCTCTTGTCAGTCATCCAAAAGCTTTGTATCAACACAGCACTTGGTAACCCCAGCCAGTGATGAAACATCTTAAATGTCTCCTCAAGGCACCTGTGACACCTAATTTTGGTAGAACTGGACAATTTGCCCTTGGGCTTGTGCACTTCCAACCTGTTTGATGCTTTAGGGAGAGACCTTTTGATCCACTGGTCCAGAGGGGGAAAAAACCCTCAGTGAAGGTGCATCTGCGTCTATTTTGTCTCCCTCCAGGAATTTTCCCTTCTCCCCTAAGTTCCTCCATTTCCTCCAGGTCTCCAGACTCCCAGGTGCCTGCCAAGCACACATTCTGTGGGCCCTCTGTGCACACTTCCACCCCTGCAAAATTAAAACACGTGACCTCTATAAATCCCCATCAAAGGCCTTTATTCTTGTGCTATTCTCCTTGCTGTTGTTCACTCTGAACATGCATGTGACAGCCAGATAAAAGGCATCATTCTCGAACGAGCTAATTCAAGTTAACCACTGCAGGGAGAAGGACCCAGCAAAGCCAAAGCACTCTGGCATTTGGATGTGCAACAGGGGTTTGAGCCCCCAGCTCATTTTTAGCTTCTGAAATCCCAACTGTTAGCCAGACACTCCCTGAATGTTTGGCAGGAAGAGGAATTTGAGGAAACCTGGCTTCCTTTGCATCTGTGTCCCAGGATTTTCCTGTGGGAGGGGGAGGTTAGCTTGAAAGATGGGTGTTTGAAAAGGTGAGCTTTGTTCCCACTTTGGGGCATGTATTAGGCATTTAACCCTCGTGGGTCCTTTACTTTTCCCTTCCTTTTCCTCAGAAAATTTAGGATACTCTGGGACACATCTCATCCTGCCAAATTTGATTGAAATCAGCAAGCACATATATTCTTAGATACATAACAGAGGACACTAAGAATACATCTTTTTTAAGTTTTGAAAACTTTTTTTTTCACTAAACAATTAGAAGGAATTATAAGTTGAAAAGCCATGTCAAAATGGTCTGACACTTTTCCTCTGTTCTCCTTTGAGCTTGGGTGCTTCTGGGATATACACTAGAAGTGAATCTCCAGCACCTTGTACAAGAAGATGCTCTTAGTGCAAAAAAAAGTAATGGAATTATATAACATCAGCTTTTGTCCTATTCTAAATCTTAAAACACAGATGCTGGTACTGACTGCACTGTCTGACTCTGGTTAGACTGCTCACTGTGAAGCTCTGGAGTAACCACAGGAATCCCCAGAGGCAGGGACTGAGGAGATGTCCAACCTCTCTGTGCAGGGCCCTGATTTAAATCCCATTGACTTCCACCTGAAATGGTGTGCAGGATCCTAAGTCCTGCTGGAAGATGGTATTTATGACTTGAATTATCAATGCTTTTAAAAATTATTTCCCATCAGGACTAACGGTGCTGTGAAAAGCCATGTGATACAAACTCCAGGCTTAGGAGACAAAACATGGTGTACTTGCTGTAGCCACCACAACATGATGGATGGCACAGCAAACTGAGCAGGAAGAGGGTCACATTAGCAGCACCTGACTTCACCCCAAGAAACACTTGTCCCCACCTTGCAGCCTGCATGGGGCAGGTGGCAGTGGAGCCCCCAAGCTCACGTTTCATTCCCCTCACGTGGCAAACGTGGGGAGATTGGGAGTGACAACAGCCATGTGATTGTAATTGAGCAGGCTCTTTAGATGTTGTCCTGTTGGTAGGACCCCAGGGATCTCATTTTGTACTCCAGCTTGGTGCCTGGAGCAGCGAGTGCAGGAGATGAGAGCTCCTTCCCAATAAAAATGCTGCTCCGGTTCTTCTCAGTAGTTTCTCACCGGGCTTGACATTCTCATCTACTCACTGCCCCTGGCAAACTTCTCTCGTGGTGGCTCTTCATCTCCCAGCTCCACACAGGGAAATTAAAAATCCCTATTATATTTTTCTTTAATCTAGTCCAAGCTTCAGCTGCACTGGGGGCTGTCACCTGGCAAAGTCTACACGGAGGAGGGGTGCTCAGCTCACCTCCGCTGGTGAAACTCCCTCTCCAGCTAAACTCCTTGAAGCACACAAATAAAGAGGGAGCAGAAGAAAAAAACAAAGGAACGAAGAATAAAGGTCTCAGCAGAGAAATGCTCTGATTGCCATTGCTAAAGGGCAGAACAGGGGGGAAAGCTCAGATGTTTGCAAAGGGCAAACACATCTGTCCCGTGGAACACTGCGGATTTGGAAGCAAGATGAAAAGGAGCCGGGGTAAGTTGGGACACCTTGGCTGCTGCCACTCTCTTGCCACAGTCACACGGTGTCTCAGCTCCTTGCCTGCTTCCCATATGGGTGCCAAGCCCCCAAAATGCAAATATTTTTAAAGTCCAGGCCTCAATCAAGTCCACGTTTGTGCACCATAAGAAGGTTTTTCCTGGCAGGTCTGTGGTAGCATATCTGATGTGCTTTAATCATATATAAAAGGATTTCCACATGGTTTTCCTTGGATGATGCCCGTGTCACACCTGCCCACATGATAAGAAAATTTAATGGTTTTGTGTGATTCAGACAATCACAAATCCACCAAAAAGGAACATATTTGACCCATAAAGGTTTCTCTTCCAAAGATTCCTTTTTCAAAAGATTCTATTAAGAAGCACCTTATTACTATACACTGCTTAACATTTTCCCAACCCAAACACATCCTGAGTGAAAATCAGTGCACAGTTTGCAAGCTTGGCAGAGGCTAAAAACCTCAGCACAGGCTAATCCATGAATATAGACTGAATGATAAGTTACTTCAGGGAAGAGTGGCTATATTTGGGTACTTTGCTCCCCTTCTATTACCACCAGCCAGCTCTAGGTTCAGAGATGCTTCTGCCCTGCCTGATAAATTGAAGGACTTCACGGACATATTAACACAGCCAGACCATAGTCAGTGAGCAGACAATTGATTATATGTCAGAAAGTCACACACTGGGCAATTTTGCTCCTAGGCTTTGCCTCCATTTCTCAAAATATACATTACAAAGTGAAGAAATCAAAAGTGAGAGATAAGAGTCTGCACGTTAGGAAGCTGCTTGGAACAGGTTTTGTCTGTTTCCCTGGTTTTGTGCAGCACTGTGTGTCTTGTTGGGATTCTGGAAGGAGCAGAGTCGCTCAGTCGATGCCTCACAATTAAGAGGTTTTTCTTCATGAAATATCAGATTCTGTCAAAGCATAACTTTTGACTCAAAACCAAGGCTTTCAATGATATTCTCCTATTTTTTAACTAGTCTAAGCAAACAGCTTTTTTGATTTTTTTCCCTCTTCCCTTTCAAATCACCATTTGTAAATGTTGAGGGTTTAGCTGAAAATGTTATCATTTATGTCAAAAATGTTGAAATCTTTCCCCAAGACCCTGTCACCATATGTCAGACTTCATTATTCAGAGAAGACACAGGTAAAGCTTGTTCCCAAGTCACATTTTTCACTCTGTGTCGCAGTGAAGCCAATGTTGCAACGTTTTGGGGGGCAGAAATTGCATTCCCAGGGAAGCAAAAAAGATGAGTGTTGAATGTCAAGGACTTTCTTGTGAAAACTGCCTGAAATGAATCCTTGCTATCTGCATTTCAGTGAGGGCTGGAGGTCATGGTGGGTTTTGGTGTTACACAAGAACAAACACACAAGATGCAGCAGAGAGCTCAGGGGCTGGTCTGACAGGACAAAGCACTGGGGGGAAAGGGAAGCAGGGAGAGGTGGAGTGACTCAACCTAAATCACACCACGGGCCAGCTCAGAGACAGGAGGAAAACTGGCACATCCAGATTCCCAGTCTGGGGAAGGCAGGATCACTCTGATGGCTGCATCAAGGGAGGAGTGAAAAAGGGAGGTGTCACCCAAGGGGTATCGGGGACAGACAAAGGTGACACAGAGACTCCATCATCAGAAGGCATGAAAAGCACTTTATTATTAGAAATCCACAGTTCTTATAGAAACAATGGTGGACCTAAGACCTGATTGGCCTTTAGGAATCTTCTCTCACCTACTGGTCGAGAAGGGAAGACTCCTTCTTGTGAACATCTTTGACAAACAGAGATTGTCTGCCAGGTGCAGAGATTGAGATAATAATTATTTTAATTCTTTCTCTGAGCTTTCTCACAGCTTCCCAGGAAAATCCTGGGACAGCTATGTCTTTCCCTGTTCAGAGGATATGTGATTACCACAGGGAGGATGTTTTGCTCAGGTGACAACTTTGTCTCCTGAGCAAAACAGGACCAACCTGGCCTCTAACAGAGTTCCACTCCCCTCCTCCCCGCCCTGAGGGTTTTTTTGGAAAGCCCTGATGGCTCATCCTCCAGCATCCTCTCTTCACCTCTGTTCTCATGCCTTTCTCTTCTTGCAGCTGCCTTTGGCAGGAGCCTTCCAAAGCCCTGGGCCCTGCACTAGGTAGAGCAGACCCACTCTGAAGCCTGGAGCAGATTTGCCATCAGGGCATAGCAGATCATGGCAGATCTTCCCCATTACCACCTGGGGAGTGGCTTGGCTTCCAAAATCAAGTGGCACATGCCCCATGGGGCCGTGCAATCCCACAGGAGCCCTGGGTAATGCTGCATTGGGTTACTCTGATAAGATTTGAACAGAAAATCTGCATTTGGGGCTGTTCAGCATGGGACCATCCCTTCCTCCCCAGCACAGACCAGCCTTCCCCGTGCCACAGAGCACACAAAAAAAGCTCTGGCCCATCTGCTCCAGAGGCCAGAGAGCACAACCTGCCTCCTGCACCTTCCCAGGAGGAACAAAAGGCTTTTTTTCCCCAGCCTGCAGCTGCTCAACACATCAAAGAGAGGGATCAATACCTATCGACCATCACTGTTTCCTTCAAGTGTCCCCAGCCCCTGTGATTATGTATCTGCTCTCCTTTCCCTGTCTGCTTTACACATCAGGAATTCACCTCATTCCCCACCAAGAGAACTCCAAAATTGGATTTCTCAGAGCCAGTACTAATTCACAACCCAAAACAATGGTAATAGGGAAAATGTTTGTCTCTGCATCACAGTTACTGTGGAAATCCTGACTTTGGGGGTAGAAAATTATTGAGGTATTACATTTAAAAATGCTCCTCTGGTGCTGTTCTGCATGGAAACAAAATACTCAGTACCAGCTTGCAAAAAATCTCATTGCATCCCCACATGGGGTAGGGGAGATGGGGAAGGAGGAGCTCTCTCCAGATGTGGGATATTTCCTGAATCTTTAACTCAGCAGAAATCACTGGGAATCCCAACCTCCACCCCAGCCCTGGCTGGGCCTCCCATCCCCTCCCTGTAGGCACCTGCCCTCCCTCTGCAGGCAGCTGGTTCAGAGAGCTCAGGCAGCAAAAAACATCCCAAACAAGCAAATACTATCCCACTGGTTCATTTCCCTGAAGCCACTCACCCCAGGGTGAGCTGTGCACTGGTTCCTGCAAGGCAAGGGCTCAGAACACACAGCTGAGGGCACAAGCAGGATTTTGGAGGCTGAACTGATTTGCATTGGTTTCACCAAGACAAAATGACTCTGTAACCTTGCTGAGAGCTCAGTCCCCATGGCAAAGGGCCACTGAGGGCACATGCACATCTTTGCAGCCAGCAGCCCAAACCTGATGCCTGTTTGCTCTGGGTATCTGCCTGAAAATATTGTTTACCTACAAAGAAAACCCTTCCTCCAGCTCCATGATACCAGCTGCTGAAAAACAAACAGGCAGCTGCTGGCAGAGAATGGAGGGGAAAAGAAATTGAAAGAGCAATACTCCAGATTTGACACAGGTAGGGTCCCTTGGCCAGAGCACAGCAGAAGCAGCAGTTCATGTTCCTGCCCTCCCTTTATTTGGGATAAAACAGCTTTAACAAACAGCTGAGGAGATGCTGGGACCAGATACCCAGTAACCTCCAGAGCCCATTCAGTGCAAGCCCAGCACTGGCACTCACTGGAACTTGTTGTTCACCCCTGGGAGCCAGTGCCTACCCAAACCCTCTGGAATTTACCTTTTTCAGGTCCTTCTCTGGTGGGAAAGCACTTGGGCACCGCACAGGCATGCAGGAAGTGAACACCACATTGGGATACTTGTGCAGAGCAGGCATCTGTGACCAGGGCACATCTTGACTGCATCTTTTGAGATAAAAGCCTGGATCCTCTCCTCACCCCCATCCTCCTCCCCACCCCCAGTGTTTACTGCTCTCAGACTCTGATTTAGGTGGTTTACTGTGGCTTTCATCTAAGAACATCAGGATTTTTAAATTAGTCACAGGTGACTCAGAGGGTTACAAGAATAATGTTAAATTGCCAGACATACACAGCCCATATACTTTATTACCTCATTTTTGTATCTTCTTTATGGCCTGTGATAGCAATGACCTTATAGTCTGAGGCTGAAAAGCCAGTTAAACTTGTTCTCTGTCAAAACAATAATTTAAAAATTCCTATAGGCTAGAAAGCAACTCTCCAATATATTTCTCCTTCCAACAAGGCTCATGAATGAAGCTCTGTGAGCAAGAGAAGACAATGTGCACAAATGTCCCTTCTGAACACCTTATCAGCCAGGCAGCACTCATTCATCTACATTAATATTTTAAATAAATATGTATTAGGCTTAACAACGTACAGAGCATGTCAGAGCCAGACACATACAGCAGTTTCCCTTTGGCCACTGAGAAAAATCTGGTCTGATTGAGAAGGAAGGGGGGAAAAAAGGATAAATGCTTTAAATATATTTAGCAAACAGTTGGCATTTTTCTCGCTTTTAAGTGAAGATTGCAGTTTGATAACTCCTTTTTTTAAATCCTTTTCTTCTTCTAATTTTGCAGTTCAATTGAAGGAAAAGAGAATAAAAAGGAAGGGAAAATACAGTATCTGAGGAAATTTTTGAATTCGAGGTCATGAAAGAGATAGGAATAAAAACAGAAAATTTGATTATTTGTTGAGGGAGAGTTATCAATTTTCGGACACCACCTCCAAAAAGCAATGGATACAACTCTGATAATATTTCACCCCATTATTCTCCCTGCTCTGATATTATAGACATGATCCTTCCCCTTCCATCCCACTCCAAAAAAACCCCAAACCCACAACTTTTCCCTTGGGAAGGTGGGTCGCATCCAATTTTCCAGCACACTGACCACAGTGGGTGTCAGGTGTTTTTATTACTGGTTAGAAACAAATTCCCAGAAGCCATAGAAATGCTGGATGAATCTCATCTTTTTCTCTTCCCTCCCCATTCAAATTCCTTTTACTGGTGTCATTTACAGGTTACTAACCAAGTTGAAACATCCAAGCTGAAAGTCCAGCCGTTAAAAAGCAGCAAGGCATTCCAAGCCTGCTTCCCGTGCAATTTTTAAAGTGCTGCACTAAGGAAATGTTCAGGAGAGTGAAGCTTTGCCTTTTATATATCCCAGCAGACTTACACTTTCTAATAGACCCATCTAAATCAACAAAGTATTCCCCAGCCAGGGCCAAGAGTTGGCGAAAATGGCTCGGAGACAAGTGATGCAGCCACGACTTTCCACTGCAAGTTAATGAACTTTAAAAAACATTTTGGAAAGTGATGTATGCACAGGGCTCCTCGGTGTATCACAGTTAATATAATGTGTTCCTGTCCCTGGGGGAGACCCTGGCTGAGCTGTCAGCTGTGAGGTTGTTCTTCTGGAGCTTTTTCTTTATATATACAACCCTCTCTCTCTCTGTCTCTGTCTCTCTCCTTCGATTTTGTGGGGGAGGCAAAAGGCAGCCAGCTCTCTCTTGAATTTCAAAGAATTTGAAGGGCAAATGAGCAGGGGGAAGGAGGCAAAATCACAGGCAGAGTGAACAGAGAGTCAGGGTACTGCCCTGGATGTCACCAGTGGTGATGAGCATCCCAGGGATGTGGCTGCACACTGACCTGCACGTGAGTGCCTTCATCCCTGTACCACACATGGAACAGGAATTTCTGTCATTGAGGGAGCATTGCCTCATCTCAGTGACCTCCTGCATCACAGCACAGTGAGTCATGAACTGGGGCAGGGTGGCTGGGAAGCTGCCTGGAGGAAAAGGACCTGGGAATGGTGAACAGTCAGCTGAGCATGAGCCAGCTGTGCCCAGGTGGCCAAGAAGGCCAGTGGCACCCTGGCATGTGTCAGAAATAATGTGGCCAGCAGGAAAGGGATTCTTCCCCTCTACTTGGCACTGGTGAGGCAACACCTCAGGTCCTGTGTTTGGTTTTGGGCCCCTCACTACCAGAAGGACATTGAGGGGCTGAAGCAAGTCCAGAAAGGGGTAACAGAGCTGGGGAAGGGTCTGGAGCACCAGGAGAAGTTGAGGGACCTGGAGGGGCACAGCCAGGAAAAAAGGGGGAGGTCTCTATGGGAATCTTCTCACTCTCTAAAACACCCTGACAGGAGGGTGCAGCCAGGTGGGGATTTGGCTCTCCTCCAGGGCAACAAGTTACAAGACCAGAAGAAATGGCCTTGAGTTGCACCAGGGGAGGTTTAGATTGGTTGAATGATTTCTGCACAGAAAGAGTGGTCAGGCATTGGAACAGGCTGCCCAGGGAAGTGGTGGAATCACTGTCCCTGAAAGTGCTCAAAAGGCACATGGATGTGACACTTGGGGACAGGGTTTAGTGGAGAACACGGCAGTACTGAGGTAACAACTAGAGTCAAAGATCTTAGAGGTCTTTTCTGACTTTTATTATTCTGTGATTCTGTGGTTTGTCCTTCAGAAACCCAAAGATCCCCATAGAGGAGTCCTTCCTGGGACACTCAGGATGGCCTGAAGCTCATCAGGTTTGTCTTACTTCTTTTCATGTCTGGCAGCAGTTTCTGGACCACAGTGAGGAAAATGGGGGAAGTCACAGCCAGAGCCTCACTGGTCCACGAGGCCAGCACTGCTCCAGCTCCATCCTTTAAAAAGGTCTCCTCAAAGATGAGCTACAGCATAAGCTCAACAGCTCATCTGGAGAGAGGTCAGTCCCCCATCTCTCTCCAGACAGCCTGTGGCCTGTTGTCTCCAGCCTTAGGGAGCTGAGGTCTAGTTTGGGGGTGAATTTATTTGATTTCCAAATATGATCATCCATCTCGGGGTGTCTGTCTGAACTCTTCTTCCCATTTGATTTCCCAGCATGTCTGGACTCAGCACATCTCCCTCCCAGGACTGTATTTTCCCTGTCCCAGCTATTATTACCTATCTTTTTAGCTGCTCTGAAGATTATCCTCTCTTTTTTTCCCTTTCCCCCATGGATTTACCACAGTGAGAGCTCATCTTGAGAGGTTATCACGATGACCCTGAAGTCGTTCCTCAAGACACTGCTTTCAAACATAGAGCTGGGTCTTCTGTAAGCACAGCCCTGCATTCTTCACCCCCAGAGGGATTCCCTTCAATTTAGCTAGACTAAAAGCATCCTGCTGAACCATGACCAGTTAAGTACACAATCCATATCTCTGAGTAACCCATATCTTCCTCATTCTCTAGCCTGCAAATTTCTGTGTCATCTTTAATGCCATAAAGTGTTCCTTACCCCTGTATGTTCTATATCACTGCAACATGACCTCTACAAAGCTTTAAACAGGTGGAGCAAGACCAATCTCTGGGGAAACCACCTCAAAATAGCTCTGCTCTTTGGAGCCATGGCATTAATGGCTTTCAAAATGCAGCAGAGAACTGGTCCATCTAACTGTTGACCCCTTGATACTGCAAAATGTACGCTTTCAAAATCAAAATATCATCAGCTGTCATGGGTGATATTCACTGAAGGATTTTTATCAGCCATATCTATGCTGTGGTTTAACCCTGGCTGGCAGCTCAGCTCCATACAGCCATTCCCTGCCTCCCTCCCAGTGGGATGGGGGAGAGAGTCAGAAGAATAACAGTGGCAAAACTCATGGGCTGAGACAAAGACAGTGTAATCTGTAAAGCAAAAGCAAAATAAGGAATAACTTCACTACTTCCCACTGGCAAGCAGCTAGCCAAGTCCAGTAAATCAGGGTTTCATCATGGGATTGGTAAGACAAGTGCCATAACCCTGAATGTCCTCCTTTCCTCCTCCTTCCCCAGGTTTGTACACTGAACATGGCACTGCATGCTCTGGAATGCCACTTGGGTCAGCTGCTGTCAGCTGTGCTGTCCACCTCCCTTCCCAACACCTTGTGCACCCCCGGTGGGGCAGCCAAGGAGCAGGAAAGGCCTGGAGGTTGTGAGAGCCCTGCTCAGCAATCATAAAAACATTGGTGTGTTATCAACACCATTTTCATCACAAAACCAAAACACGTGACTACAAAAAAAAAAGAAAAAAAAAAAAATTAACTCTCTCCCAGCCCAAACCAGCACACTCCTCCACCCCAGCCAAGGATCATGACACACCAGCAGGCTGTTCCCAGCCTGCCCTGACTCACCCTGTCTGAGAGGCATTCCAAAGTTTCCCCAGTTCCGAAGGAAGCTTTGCGAGTATCTGGCAGGCAAACAGCAAAGTGAAACCAAGAGGGGGAATTGAAGAAGATTATGGCTACAGGTCATTTGTTTACACAGCTTTGCTGCTGACCTGACTAGGGGAAAGTTAATACAAGCTTGCAGTTTGGGAAAACAGAACATGTTCCCATGTTCAAGGAGTGCAGGAGTCAGAGGCTGTGAAAATGGACTCGTTGGAGGAATGTCCAGGAGAGGGATATTTTAGCTTTCCAGTCTTAACCATTTTATGCTGGGCCAAAATATAATCCCTGAGCAAGGCTTCAGCACCAAACCAGACCCTGCTTGGGGCATTCTGCTTCAAGGGAATTTTCAATAAGGAAAAAATTCCTTTTTTTTTTTTTTTCTATTAGCAAGCCTGTGCAAATATGAGACATTATTTAGACATAAGCATTTTAATTAAAACCTCTATCCATCCTCCTACTGCATTCACTGTTACAACTGCACTCACAACATTCTCCACCTCCCCAGAATGATCCCATCCTACTGTGTTTTTCAGAAGTTCACATGAAATCTGCTGTCACAAATATTTTTCTGAATATGAAACATCTGGAATGGACAAATTAAGCAGAGTTATGGAACACTCCTTGTACAACACACTGTGCAATGCTCCAATAATCTAGGACTTGCCTGTCTCTGAAAGTCACTGGGGAAAATGCAGGGATGTGATGTCTGAAAGCTCATCAGTGACTCAAAGAAGATAAACAAGGACCAGGTGTCTGTGGTCTCCACCAGTACAGGAATTAGAGACCAACAAGCAAAACTAACAGGCAGATGTCTTAAACAAACACCAGGATGTGGTTCATTAACCCACGCACAGTTGGGCTGGGGAGCTCCTTGCTGCAGGATGCTGTGGATGCTGGAGAGGCACAAGGGAAAAAGGAATTCCTCAAAAAGGAATTAGGCAAGTTCTCCCAAATAATCCATCAGTTACTGGAGCTAAAGACACTGCCTCAAAAAGACTCCATACAACAGACTGCTAAAGCCTTCAAGTGCCCAATGGAGATATTATATATTTTTTTTCTATTTTTCAGCTTTTTTTCCCCTGTTTTGTTTCCAGATCTTTTCATCTAGATGGGCTAATCCAGCAGTCCTTAAGCATTTTTGGCCTATTTTACTGTTTGAATTTAATTTCCCAGCAGGATTTTGGTACTCTTAGTGAAACAGAATTTGCCATTACCAAGAGATTAGAAGAAAAATCTACCTAGCAGGCTAAGAAATCTCCATGGAGAGAGAGAAGGAATGATATTCCTATTGTTTTCATGAACTCATATGCCAGGGGGCACGAGCTGCTGCATAAGGCTGGAGAGATTTTACAAACTAGACACATTCCTCAAAGTCTATCAAGAGACCTGAAACACAAAGCTGCAGACACAACTCTGTGGATAAGGAAGGTACTAAACCACCTCTGGCCAGACATCAGGGATGTGAAAGAGCCACTTCAGAATTCCTTTCTTTCTCCTCTCTTCCCTGGGCATCTGCAGGGGACCACTGTGAAAACCAAGATGCTGCACTGGGAGACCCCAGGTCAGACATTTAAGCCTGCCCTGCTCCTCAGCCTGGAAGAAGATGCCCCCCAAAGGGTTAAGAGTTGTTACTGAGCAGCAGTGCTGTTCTGGTGCCATATGGTCCTCATCATCTCCCTGTTACCAAGGCAGCTGCAGCAGAGGCACCTGCAGGCTCAGCTCCTCCTGCTGCAAGTGCCCAGGGACAAACCTGAGCCTACCTGCCTGAGGAAACACAGCACCAGGCATCCAGCAGGGGAAATGTTCAGCCATCACCCCACTGCCACGCCAGGGAAAGCGTTGCTGCCATCAGAAATTGGCTGCAACTCTTCAGGTCTAATAAAGGTTTTTTACCCTCCTCTTGAGCTGTTCTTCTAGTCCCCAGGACCACCGAATATTGGATAATGTTTCCATTTGTGTTTTTAAGTGAAGCCTGTGAGCAACAAGATTCTTAAAGGGGAGGAACCTTGACATTTTGGGTTGCAGCACTATCTCTGTGCTGCTATCTGAAGGATCATCACAGAGGTTCCATTCACTGCCTTCACTTCATGTCTTCCAAGGAAGAGGCAAGTCACCATGTTCAAAGTGCTTCATTATCTCCACAGAGAACTATGCTAATATCAAACACAGTTGTCTTCTCTGGAGACCCATGAACATCTTTGCACAACTCTTCTAATTGTTTGTCCACTTGATGTAAAATGCTAAAGTTTTGAAGCCAGGCTCACAAGAAGCCTCATCATCTGTAAATGGCTCATTCTAGTCCCAGTTCAGCCCAAGAGGAGAACAGCTGCAAGGCACAGCATATTCCCTCTCCACAAAAGAGCTGCCTGGGCTGGGTTGAAGGTGATCCCTGGACTGGGATGGCTTGCAAAGGTTAATAGAAGAAAAAAAAAAAAACTACCACAGTTGCTGAGAAAATCTAGAGGTCTCAACTTGTCCACAGGAAACCCACAAGTCAGGGGGGAAACAGAGGGGCAAATTCCCTTGGAAACTGCTGAGATTTCTTTATTAAGAGAACATGGTGTTGTGTGTCTGGCTTTAGTCCCAGCACAGTGAGCTCTTTCAGAGGGCTTGGTTTTGATGGGAACTTCATTAAAACCATTTTGTGGGTGCTGGAGGGACTGAGGAGAAAGGTTCAGGTACTTGTGTTAGACAGCTCAGCTGGGAGGCTCTAGACACTGGTCTTGCACAGCCAGCACATACAGACATCTTTTCCTGATAGTGATTCCCAGCAGGAACCTGAACCAGGCTCTGGAAAGGCTCCATCCTTACTGCTGACCTGCCTGGACTTCCCCCTGACACCCTGAGAATTAGGAGAAGGAGCCCACCTTGATACCACTGAAAATTAATGAAATGGTTTGGGTACGAAGGGACCTTAAAGATGGCTCTGTTCCAGCCCCCTGCTGTGGGCAGGGACACCTTCCCCTGTCCCAGGCTGTTCAAAGCCCCATCCAGCCTTGCCTTGAATACTCCCAGAAACCAGGCACCCACAGCTTCCCTGAGCAGCATATTCCAGTGTCTCATCACCCTCTGAGTAAAGGATTTATTCCTAACATCTCATCTAAACCTGCCTTTTCCCTGTTTGAAGCCATTTCCCTTTGTCTTATCACTCCAGAGCCTTGTCTTGCTCTCTTGGAGCCCCTTCAGGGTTTGAAGGAGCTCTAAGGTTTCCATGGAGTCATCTCTTCTCCAGCTGGACAACCCTAACTCTCTCAGCCTGGCTCCATATCAGAGGTGCCCCAGCCCTGTGAGCATCTTTGTGGCTTCCTCTGGACCTTCTTCACTGGGTCCATGTCATCCCTATATTGGGAACCCCAGAGCTGGATGCAGTATTTCAGAGGAGGCCTAACAAAAGCAGACTGGAGAGGGAGAATGAAAAATAGTGACCTCTTAGGGGCTCCTAGAGCATGACATTTTATGAAGAGTCCAACTAACTCAAAGCATAATTATTTAATTAAATTATGAGGGCACAGTTGACAGAGGTAGAGTGATACCTTCATGGTGAGAACTGACATTGTGTCCCTCCCTGCTTCACACCATGCTCAGGGTGAGAACAGATCACACAATCACCGAAGCAACAACTGCTAGGAGCAGCAGTTGACTCCTGCATCCAGCTCAGGCTGTGGTGTCAGAACCCAGGGATGGATTAAACTGCCTTCAGAGTTTGTTGTTAAAGCTGTGTCAGTCTGATTTTTGCTCCAGGCTGGACACAGTTTGCCCAGGGGGGACACAACTGAATGCCTCCCAGATGGCCAGGTTGAATTTCTGCTTGAGACAGACTCTGGGCTTCTGGAACTGCACATCCCACTGTTCAGCTGCAGCTGTTGCCAGCCTCACTGATAGCAAACCAGTGAACATCAGGGCTAGGAGCTGCACACAGAGTGGAGACTGCTTCAAAGCTCTGTGGAGAACAGATCCCTGCCTCTCCTCCCAACCCTGAACCCAGCCAGGTGTGCTGGGAGACACCAACCCCACAAGGAGTAATGTGGGTCATTCAGGATCTATCCCTTGGTGTGGAAGCATGAACATAATGGGATCTTCCAGGCTAGCTGATTTTCCCCCAGTTCATCATGCTGTGATCTTGAATCACAAAGACCTCTTTTTTATGCATGGTGTCCCCAAAAGAACAGGGACAAACCCTCTAATCTTCACTGCTGAAAAGCAAGAAGGGCCCAAAGCCAGAACAGCTCTGGATCACACAGTCATAGAATCACAGAATGGTTTGGGTTGGGAAGGACCTTAAAGTTCATCTAGTTCCAATCCTCTGCCATGGGCAGGGGCACCTTCCACTAGACCAGATTGCTCAAAGCCCCATCCAACATGGCCTTAAACACTTCCAGAGATGGTGCATCCACAGCTTCTCTGGGCAACCTGGATGTCCCAGCACAACCAGACCACTATATTTGGATACCATTGCAAACCCAGCCACACTCTCCTCCCCCTTAACTGGCCAGCCTTAAACAAAGAACTCTCTAGAGCTGCCCTGTCCTCCTTGAAGATCCTTTCCTGTGGCAGTGTTGCAAACCACCCATGCCCACAGTGCAGCACGAGCTCACCCAGCACCATGTTTTGCTCAGCACACACATTTCTCCCTTGCTGTGGTCTCAGTGTTGGGATCATCAGCTGTGTGTGTGTGTGTGTGTTTGCACACCACAGTGGAGAAAACTTTGACCTCTGTGAACACAACCCTGCTGCCTCTGGGGTGGCTCAGGCGGTGATTTGCTATCACTCACCACTTTCAGCACACCACCAACAAACAAGCCTGGAAAGTGCCAGGGGCTAACAAACCACTCCAGATCCTGCAGGGAGCTGGGTTACCTTCACAGGGCTGTGCCTCACTGCTGGTTCTGTTAAATACTGCCCTAAGCTCTTCAGAAATGAGGATTTTTGATGCAATCAGGTGCAGGCAGCAGCATCTTGGAGGGGTGAAACAGCCAGGTTCAGCCTGACCTTTCAATCCTGGGTGACTGCAGCTGTGACTCTGGAGCAGGATGAAGCCAAATTAGTGATTTTCAGAAATGTTTTGCTGATAACAGCAATCGCTCTAAGTTGCTGAATGAATGCAGACACTGGTGCCCCGCTTCTCAGATAAAAAGTGATTAAAGTCTCTTTAAGAGCTTCTAAATCTGCTCTTCAGAAATTCCATTAAGCAATCTAATTAGCTAATTCTATTAACTGATTAGGTGATATTAATTAGTTAATTTAGGGGGAAAATTTATAAAGCTATTGAAGGAAATACAGAAAAAGGAGGGGGACTTTCGGCCAAGAGCTTCCTTTCTTCACCCCCACAGTGCCTTAATTAGAAATTTTAATTAGCCATATGCTGGGGGTAGGGAGTTGCTAATGGACCTCTGCTCTCCCCATCCTCTCTCCTGCTAGTCATGTGTCTACTGGTAATTCATGGTGTCCAAAGCAACTGTGGAGGTTGGAGGTTTGCCTTTTGGTTTTCTTCCCTTTCAGTCCAGGCTGCACTGCCTGGTCCAGGTGCACCAGACTATTGATTTAGGGGATTGAAAAAAAACCCAAACCAAACCTGGTGCTTAGGACAGAGCACCACGGGGACACCCTGGAAGCCTCCAAAATATTTTTTCAATTTATAGCAAAGGCCCTGGGAAGCTGGCAAGGCTCCTCACCAGCTTTTCAAGGAAAAAGCCCCAGGCTGGGGGTCCCCAGGCTTCAGTTCACACCACTGCACAGAGTCTCCAGCCAGAGCACATGGGTGGCCTGTGGATGGCTTGAAACAGAGGTGAGCCAGTTTCCAGGCTCATTCCAAGAGGTCCAGGGTGAGGACTCAGTCCTGGCAGCCTTCTGCAGCATGGACCAGACTGGAAACTTGGCCACCACTGCCACTGTACCATGATTTCAGCTCCTGATGAATACTGGCAGTGGTGCAACTGAGCCTGCAAAACCTTCTGACCTGTGAGGATGTACAGGATCTCCAAACATGCCAGGATGACTCCCACTGCACCCCAGGTACATGTGAACCCAGCATACCAGTCTGTCACCAGTTCACACAGATCTAGCAGGGGAAGACAAGAAATCTCTCACACAGCTGCAGCAATTTCTCCTGAGGCACCCATGGAGGAGAGGCTCAGCATGCTCCAGGCATTTCTCTAAATGTCTGCTCTACCTCTGCTCACAGTGTCCTTTCTCCAGACACAATGATTCATGAAGGGATGGGAGTGGGTACCAGCACCACAGGGCCTCCAAACTCTCAGTGAGGTGCTGAGCTAATTGCACCCCAGCCACTTAAATAAGACTCCCACACTCATTACCCTTAGAAACCCAGGTGGGCAAGGGCAGAGCCTGGGGAGCTGCAGCAGGAGGGACAGGACAGGGACAGGGTCAGGGTGAGGTGACTGTGGAGAAGATCCTGCAAGTCAGAGCCCTCGTGCTTGGATCAGGAGCTTCTTGGGACAGAGTTGTCTCATGCACCACGTCTGCAGCACTGTGAGAGACTCTGCTCTGGGATGAGTTCTGCCACAGAGCAAATGCAAATGAAGTCCTGGACCGTGGTGCTCTGTTAATATTAATGCTGGCAGCGTTCCTGCTAAAAGCATCAGTGCCGCTGCCTGCCTCCTCCTGTGCCCACCCGTAGCAGCTTTCTGAATCCAAGAACTGACAGCTTTTAGTGTAAATTTTGAGGCTTTAAGCTTTCCAATTATGCCTGCACCACGCTTTCAAGTCTTCCCCAGCAACCGTCAGGTTCACAAGTTTTCAAAGGGGAAGGTGAGGATTGGTGAAATCCCAAGAACTGGGGCAAAGCCCCAGGGGTGGTGTGACTCAGCCAGGAGCATTCCCTTGCTTCCTGAGGGCAAAGGTGGGTGTCCTGGCAGGGGAAGGAGCTACCCCAGAGCCTCCAGGTTCCCAAATTGATCTTCTCTGCAAGGCTCATCTCCTTGCATGACTTCACAGCCTCAACCACAAATTCCTCCTGCAAAGTGGAAGCTGCACCTCTCACCTGGGGTTTAAACAAAGTGAGCTCCAAGCTATAGTCCTGCTCCATCCCAAGGCCATCCTGAGACACACATCAGCATGGAGCCTGTTCTAGACTTCATTTGAAAGGTGAAGAGCCACCCCAAGTAACAAATATTCCAGAGGCTCTATGATGAAACCAATTTCCACCAGCTGTGGTTTGGTCCAAGCCAAAACCACACAGGTTTTAAAAAATGTATGGTAAAGTGACTGTTTACTGCCTCTCCTGAGCAGATTCAGGGATTGGACTGCTTAGATGGAATACATCCACAACCACTGTTTGTAAAATCTCATAGAAAAGCAGTGTACACTTCCCCTGTTACTCATTGCTTTTTTGAAGGTACCAGACACACCAAAACAAGGAATTCCATGGCCAGAATGATCCAACAAGGTAATTTGCACACTCAAAATGCACACATGCCATGGCCTTGAGTGCTCTACCACTTTGAGATACTTCTTACCACTGGGTTGGGAGGGAATAAGAAAGTTCGAAGAGTTTCCCAACTTCTTAAGCAATAAGATTCCTTTCCTTCCAAGCTCCCTCCTTTCCCCAGGCCAAAGAAACAATAATGAGCTGATTTTAATGTTGGCCTCAAACACACCCCTATCAATGAGTACTATTAGGTAAATCTCTGCTGGAAACCCACCTGCATCCCAAGATACATCCCTGGAGCTTGCAGACAATGCTCACCTTCCCACCACTTCCTGTCAGTGTAAGGCCAACAGTCTGGGGACAATAAGGACAAGGACAGAAGACCTCCTGCCCTGAAAAGCAAAAAGTCAACAGTGGAGAGCTCTGGGGCTGACCCCACTGGGAACAACATGCACAAAAAGCACTGAGCTGGAAAAGGGCAAATTTTGAGCTCAAACTGTCAGAACTGGGCACCTCAACTGAGTTCAGCTTCACACAGAAAGCATCAGGATGTTTATCAATATTTCAACTCAAACTTGTTGGTTTTTGCCCTGTATCTTTATTCTGTACCAGTCTACACACCCTTCTAGGTCTGCTGAATCTTATTTATTATTTTGCAGGATAAATTCTTTTCTTCCTCACAGTTTGAAGGCACAAGGAGACTCCAGATGTGTTTTGTCCAGTCTGTCTCATCCTTCTTATCAAGTCTCGCATAGAAATAAGTGCATTTTTTCCAGTGGTGTGTAATTCCATCATCATCCCCAGTAGAGGAGGTGAAATGCCATGGGTTGAAAATGTTTCTCACATCTTTATGTCCCTCTAAGAGCTGGACCATACCTGGGAAACCTCTGCTGAGAAGTGCCTCAAATTTTGCTTTCTGTGGAAGTAATGGAGGAGGACAGCAAGGATGTGCAGCATTAAAGTTTAGGTTATGGAAGGCTCCCATATGGGAACAGACTGAATGGCTTTGAATTCTTCCTCTGAAAGGAAAGAATTCTCTGAGGATATGATATTAGAGGTTGTAAAACCATGAATAAGAAGGGAAATATTAATATTAAACAGTTGTTCATTATTTCCCATTCCAGAGGATCCAGGAGCACGCCGAAAATTTGCAATTAAGCACATTTTAGGCACAAAAGTAAGCACATTTTCCCAGTGCACATAGTCCATCCACAGAACTCATCCCTGCAGGATGGTGACTAGGCCAAAAGGCCATTTGGAAATTCAGAAAAATTCTGGGTATATTGACCAGTAGCTCCCGAAAACCTCGGTCTGGCAGCAGCCTTCAATTTTGGGAGTCCTCCACTGCAGATGACAACTGAAGGTGGCTTTTGGGGGAGCCTGGAGGGGGCACAGGGTGGGCTCTGAGGGCATCATCACCCTGCAAATCCTGTGCCTCACCCACGCTCAGCCCGTGCTGACCGCGGCTCAGAGCGCACTTTTGCGAGGATCCCTGGAGCAGCACAAGTTGGTACTAAAGTTCAGCTGTAACAGGAGCTTTGTTTAGCGGTGCTGGGACCAGAAGGTCAGCAGCAGCTGCTCTGCCAGGCTTTAACCCTTTGCTCACCTCCACGCACTTGCCCTGCAGAGTTTCCTGTTCCCCAGGCAGCCGAGGAAGAGTCTTCTTTTATTTTGTTAGCCCCATTATCCATCAATTTTAGCTCTGTGACAGCACCGTGAGGCCAGCCTGCCTGCAGCTCTGCTGGGCTGTAATACAGTAGCCAGCAGCAGTTTTTCACTGCTTTTTCTCAAGCAACCCCAGTGGCACCAGGAAATTTTGCAGCTTGTATGTTTGCAAAGTGCTGTTCAAACGGTGGAGCTTCTCCAGAGCCACAGGGCAGCACCACTGCCAGGATATTTAAACCAGGATAAACCAAAAGAGCTCGAATGAAGTCCCACTTTGCAGGAGATCACTGATGCAGGGGGTTCAGCTGCTATTTCCCAGTGCAGATCCCATCTAGTTTGAATTTTCCTGAGCATCTGCAGGGCTGGGGAGTGCATGTGTTAACCTGACAGAAGTCAGGGAGAGTTCAGAGGTGACTATAAGCAAGCAGAGGAATCTCTAGGAGGCCATGATGGGGAGTGACTCAAGTGCACAATGGATATCCATGAGTCCTGTGGCTGCCAGACCCCATTCTGCACCCTGGCACTATCCTGGTTGCACCAGACAACACGGTGGGCATGAGACCCTTTTTCAGCTCATCTATCCTTTTAAACTGTTCTTGTCCTTCTTAAAGGACAGCCACATTGCTGATGTCTGTTGGGGATGGCTGCAGCCTGGGATAACCCCCAAACTGTGCCTGGGAAATGTCAGTAGGACCATGCCAAGGGCCATCTAACAGCAGGGACAACTTGTGCTGCTCTGGGAGCCCCTGCTCAGGACCTGCATCATTTACCAGTCAAGAAGCAGCTGATGCACCCACATACCCTGGCTGCTCTCAGCCCTAAAGATCTCCCCCCAGACCACCAGCATTTGCATTTTCTGCAGCTCCTGAGCAGCCAGCCTGGCCATGAGCTGCACCAGACCAGCCAAAGCTTCGGCTCAGCCCCCACAGCCCTGCTCCCTCCAGGGCAGCGCCGTCTCCAGCCCTGGCAGCACGCCACGTCCTGTACACACAGCCAAGGCATCTCAGAGGAGATAAAACTACAGCTTCCCAAGCACTCACCCACCCTGCCAGGCCCAGAGCCACGTGCCTGCCCACTGAGCTGCTCTCTGGGTCAGCTCGTCTCATATCACAGCTCTTCAGCAGCCCCTGCCTGGCCATTCAGCTACAGTCCCTGGAGTTATGGCTTTAAATTATACCACTGTGTAATGCTGATAGCCCTTGCTCCCCCAGCCTCCTGGCTGAACAGTCATGACACTTTGAGCAGAAACCTCAAGGAATTCCAATTTACTTAGAAATTGTCCCCCCACCCCACCCCCTGTTCACCAGTGTTTGTGGTGTGAAGCTTCTCTGTAGCTTTGCCATTTATTGCAAGACTGAATCAGTGCATCATAATGCTGGCCATGTCACACAGGGTTTCTCATGTCACAACCTGGCAGAACTCACTGTCATCTCGTGATGCAGCTCTGGGACAACTGTGCTTTTTCATAAAATGCTGCAGGACTCTTTGTGCCCACTCAGAAATGAGTTGGAGGACTTGGACAGTTCTGAATCACCAGCAAATGCTGCTTGGCAATATTCCACAGGGGCACATGCCATGCTCAGCTGGTGACTGTGTGGTGGCTGCCTCCCCAGGTCACCAGTCTTCCTGCTTGTGATCACATGAGGAAAAGGCCTTCATGTACAAGAATGCTTCAGCACTTTCATTTCTGTCTAGATTTCTTCCATAAGCATTTATCAGGTCAGACTTCCTATGCCATCAATGTATTAGAAAAAAGAGGTGCAGGAGAGCCTGTTCAAGGGAACAGCCCCAAATAAGCTTTGCTGCCAGTCTGGAGGAGCTCAAGCAGCGTGGTACAGCCACAGCCATGAGGTCCTACACCCCAGAAAATCTCCATCTGCCCACCGATGAAGTTTTTCACAGAAAGGGTGATAAAGTTCTGGAATGGTCTGCCCAGGGAGGTGGTGAAGTCACCATCCCTGGATGTGTTTAAAAAAAGACTGGGTGCCATAGTTTAATTGAGGTGTCAGGGAATGGGTTGGACTCAACGATCTTGAAGGTCTCTTCTAACCTGGTGATTCTGTGATTCTGTGAATGTAAGGAAAAAAGCCTTTTATAGTCAGGTAGAAGCTGAAGCCATGGAGGGGAAGTGAGATCATGTGAAGTGTGATGAAGACGTGACCTCCACCAGCTCCACCACGGGTCGCTGTGGCAAATGGGAATTCAAGCTCTGACATGTCACAACACACCAGACCAAACTCTTCACGGAGGTGAACAGCATTCAGCTGCACCAGAGTAACATTGGGGGCCAGTTTTGATGTGTCATTGTGGAGGGCAGCAGGAGAGGACAGATGTTCCTATCTGATTTGAACCAGACCGAGCAGTGCTGGCAATCCCTGACGTGTGATCGAGGGCCAAGCCAAGAAACCCGATCGGTGCTGGGGCTCCAGCTGCTCTTGCACTACATCATAAAACCTGCTCATTCACCTGCTCATATAACCTGATTCCATGGGGAAACAGCCTCCCAGACCATCCCCAGAGATCAGCTTTGGCCTGACAAATGAAGCTGGCCAGCCCCTGGCACTGTAGCTAATACAGTTAGCAGTGGCTTCCCACTGCTCAGGGTTTGTTAGCACGCTTCTACTTTTTACAGGATGGGTTTGGAGCCTTGGAACTGTCTTCTCCTTCACTGCTCAGTGGTCAGTAAATCCACAGAGAGATGTAAGCCACGAGAAGATGCAGACACAACTTTCTGCATGGGCACTCAAGACTGGCTCTTGTAACGCCGTGAGTTGGGATGGGAATGCAGCCAGGGCTGAATGCAAGGATCTTTCTCTCACTGTCCTCTAGAAACAGACAGGGAGACACAAACACCAATTGCAAAAGCAAGAGTGACTTTTCAAGAAAATTTCAGGAGCAATATTTATCTAGACCCAAGCAAAGATCCACTACATCGCTAAATAACTCTAATTAATGACCATCAGGACAAAGCTTGATCCCTTCAGATGCAGCAAAAGACTCAGGACCAAACAGAGGTAGATTTCTATTCCACTCTCACCTTTTCTTTCTTCCTTTTTCCCAAAATTCACAGGAATGTTTCCACAATGCAGCAACATAAAAGGGAATATGATACAGCAATATCCTGTGGAGAGGCAGCTGTAAGTCAATTATGAGCTACCTTTAAGCCAAGAAAAAGTCTCTGAATTTAAGAGGAGAGACACCAATGAAGTCCTACTGGGACAGACTCTACAAATAAAAGAAAGAACATTTTTGCACCGTTTCTTTTGAAAAGCACAGAAGAGCAGTGCTGGGCAGCAATAAAGTTTTCCCTGTGATCCACCAGGGGACTCAAAGACTCCAGAGGAAATGTACCCTCCTCCAATAAATGACAAAGGACCAGCATTCCCCCTTTCCTCGATGGTTGCAGTGAAGTCAAAGTAGATGCAGTGACCCACAGCAAGTCAGGGTTTGAATTGGCCACTCCATGACCCAGACTTTTCCAAGAGCTCCAGGAAGCTGTTCCCCAGCAGAACCTCCAGCTGGTCCATTTGTTACAGGTTTTTCTCCTGCCCCCACAGCAGGCTGGATTAAATAATATCAAGGACATCTGCTGTCTGCTGTTCTTTTTCTTTCATCCCTCCCCCAGGCAGAGACCAGCCTGGCAGGAACTCCAGCTCCCTTGCATTGTTTTGGATCTCCCTCAGGCAAAGAGGTAGAGAGGAGCCCTCCAGGTCACATCCACAGTTCCTTTTAGCAGTGTAATTGTAAATATTTGGGACCAAAGCCTTCTGGATCTACTCAAACCTGGCTTTTGCCAGTGCAGAAAAAGACACACATGCCAGGGAGTGTTTTGTTTAACTCTGTGTCCTGGCTCTTTCCTGGCTTTCCAGGTACCAAGAGGGATGGGAGGTGACCTCAGGCCAAGCAAAGTCAGTCTGTGGTCTTTCCCACTGGAGGCAGTGGGTAGGATCAAGCCTGGAGCCCCACAATATCCAAGCACGTGACAAGAACAATAAATGCATTTGCCTTCTTATCACCAATGGACCATTTGACTTTCCTGCCTCTGGTGCAGAGTCCAAGCCCCATTCCAGAACTCCCAAAGAGTTCTCCACCCAAAACCTCCAAAATTCCTAAGAGGTTGGCACCAAGAAAAAGATCCCACATCTCCCTGCCCCAAAACTAAACTGTGACTCTTGGATTCCTCCACAACACTTGCAAATAGGAAAAAAAATCTCCTTTCTAAGAAGAAGATGTGACTGCAGCTCCTCGAGGTACAGGTGAGCTGTCATGATACTGATTTGGATAACAGGATTGGCCTCCCTTAGCCTGGATCCAGCCTTGCACCCTCAGCAGATACCATTCCTTCCAAGGTAACTTAAGGCAGCAAAGAGAGGGAGTAGATCCCTGTGCAGGTGCCATGTCCCTTTGAAAACAGCTTCAACCCTCCCAATAACTTCTTCCTTTGCCTCTCCCTTGGTAAGATGTAGAGTTTGTACCTTATCTGGCCCTTTTCTCACTTGTTTCCCTGTCCCTACAGCATCAAAAGGCACCCCTATAAGAGCTGGCAGTGCTGTAAGAGTGCTGCTTGTTGCAGGGCAATTGATTTCACTGTCACTGAGGCAGACAGCATCACTGGGGACTGAAATAACTTCAAACCAGCTTAATTGATTAAGCAAAGCAGCTGAAATGGATATTAGGACCGTGTATGGGGCACAAGTATGAAAGGCAAAGAGCATGGCAAAGCACATGAATGCCAGCCTCCAGCTGTGCTGAAGGGAGAGGAATGACAGGAAAACAGGGAACTTTTTTTTCCTCATTTCATTCAATCTCAGCTTCACAGAAGTGGAGAATAATTTGGGTTGTCAGGGACCTCTGGAGGTCTGCAGCGCAGCGCCCTGATCAAAGCAGGTCTGGGTTCAAGGTCATCTCCAGTTGTTCAGGGCCTTGCTCCATTGAGTTTTGATTCTCTCTGAAGATGCAGGCTGCTCACTCTCCATGGGCTTCTCTTCTAGTGCTTCAGTGCTCTCATGACAAAGATGCTTTTTCTTATGCCCAAAATGAATTTCCCCTGATGCAGCTTGTGTCCATTTCGCCACCCTTTGTTAAACGTGTCTTCTCAATATCCCTCCTTTAAACACAGCAAAAAGCTGCTTTACCCCTTTTGCCTTCTCCTGAGCTAAGCATTCCCTTTGACCCAGAGTTAAACACTTTAAGTGAGAAAAGCAGCAGCAATGAGTGCTGGATTTTGGTGGGAGGGGTTGATGTCACCTCCCCTTCCAGCCGCTCTTCACGCTTTGCTTTCCAGCTGAAATTGTTCAGCAATTTGCAGTTTGAACGTGTAAATGTGCTTCTGATGACCAAAAGTCACATTTCTCATCAAACTGAATACTTACTAGAAAAAAATATACCCAAGGAAAATCACCAGAAATTGGGTTCCTTTGAAAAATTTCACCCCTTCTCAGCATCCTCCCCCTCAGCTCTCTTGGGTGTTAAATATTAAAGTAAGGAGTTGCTGGCTTTGATACAGAAGTAGTAATTCTCTGCCTGAGGTATTTCCTTTCCTGGCTCTCCTCCCTTTCAACTTGGAGTGATTTTTTTTTTCTTTTTAATTCTGTAGTATTTGCCTATTTCCAACACCTCCCCCACGTGGCATGATGTCAAATCAGCAGCAAGCAGGCCAGCAGGAACGTGTGTTCCCATTATCTTCAGGGCTAGAGTGGAAGTTTTTAAGACACAGTTGATAAAATCATCCTTCTGCAGGCCAATTGCTCAGCAGAAGTCCCTCCTGCAGGAATGTCACTGTGTGCTTCCCACAGCAAGGCAGCCAGGAGGCTCCTGCTGTTACCAGCAGATGGTTGGAGGGTCGGCCACCACAGTGCCAGGGCTTTCTGGATGGCTTCCCTGGGATGCAGGTGAGCAGAACTATTGCTGTGTGTCTGGGAAGGAAATGCAAGACTACAGCCAAAATTAGGGAGCCCCTCAAAGTGTGTTTGGAAGGGTCACCTCTGTCAGAGCCAGCACCATTTCCAGTTGTCCCAAGCCCTGCTCGGCTCTTGGCCTCTCTGCAATCCTGTGAGGGAATGAGGTCTGCAGGCCAGTTTGAAATTTCCCCCTTGGAATTTGTTTTTCCTATACAAACTCCCTCTTCTTATTACTTTTGTCCCATATCAAAGGCTAAGAGAACAGCAGTACCTTGTCTGTCTGAGAAATGAGATAGAGGCACATGTGAAACAAATGATCCCAGAATCATTTCCTTAACCCACTAACACATAAATGAAAGCACTTTAGTTTCCTCTTTTTTTTTTTTTTTTTTCAAAGAAACCAAATCCTTTCCTGCTCCAGCTCAACCCAAGAGTTATTAAATCATCCATCAGAAGATGACCAGACTCAAGGAATCAGATTAGAGAGATACCCACAGAGGAGGTGTGAGACCCCACATTTGTTACAGGCCTAAACTTCAACTGGCTCCAAGGAGATAAAATGTGCAGTTCTGGGCTCTGCTCCCAGACCTGGGACCTGATCTCTTCCTGTCCCCAGCCACCCAAAACTTTGTGTGCAGCTCTCACCACATCAGAACAACATTCATACCCAGTAAGGCTGAATATACACCCTTCTGCTTGAAAAACTCCAAGAAACATGCATCAAAAACTGCTTTAGGGAGGGAACTGAACTGGTGAAGACTCTGAACATGGTCATGGGAGGCAGGCTTCAGGAACATGCATGAGGCTTCTGGTGCCCTACACCACTTTCCCTAATGCTGGGGACAATGGTGATCTATTTATTTCATTACAGACCTTTGCTGTGTTTTAAGCTGCTGCTAATTAGAAATGTCTGCTTCAATTGCCACTGTAACACTGATTTAGTTTCATATAATTTTAAGTGGACTGAAATTTTTCCATCTAAAGTATTTCTCTCCTGCCTGCCTGCAAACAAGAAAGATAAATGCTGATCAACCTGACAGATAAGCCAGACACGACTAAGGTGAATTATTTAGATCAAGTAACATTTATCAGGCAGTCATTGCATATTCTCATATTCCTGGAGTGTAGCTTTCCTGGACTACAAAAAGAGAGTGTATGTCTTGATTGCAGAAACCTGAAATACATTTCTTGCCATAGGGATTATTACAGGCCTTTGCAAAACAAAGATTTATATCTTTAAAAAGCCCTGTTGACACATATTTTGTAGCAAAATCTCACTGTGCAGCCTGGCAGTGGAGAGTCATCTGTATTTTCAGTCAACTTCATCAACTTCTTCTTGGTCTGAGATCCTGACCCACAAGTCATAGTCTGCCTGAGGTGGGCATGCAATCCCCTCAGCAAAAAATGCATTTCCACACCCAGTTGGACATCTTCCCTTCTTTGATGACATAAACAACCCTGGGTAGAGTTTATTTTTCAAACAAGACCCTTAAATGTAGGCAGCTGTGTGCCCCTGCCTGCACATGAGCTCAATTCCCAGAATTGTGAGCAGAGATCTGGGACTTGGTTTGGTTGTTCAGTGGACACCTGACACGTCTCAAGATTGTCACACACCTGTACACAGATGGGGTGCAAGCAAGGACCTTTGGGAGACCCTTCTGTGGCAGAGTTGGAGCCCATACCATGGTTCTGAGACCACCTCAAACATACAAAGGCAGTGGAAGGGGAGTGTGACCCTCCCCAGTCCAGCCTCATGAACAGAGTGAGCGATTCACGTTCTCAGCTGGTGCCTGTCCATTCTGGAGAAAGCTGATTTTCCATTCTGATTTTCCCCCCCAGCTCCCCTGGCTCTATTGAATGACTCTTCCCCAGCTACAGTGGTGGAGAGCCTAGGCCTCATTTGGACAGACAGCATTAGATGCCAAATTCTTTTCATCTTCATTTCACCCCGAGTTGCCTCTTGTGTGCTCTGGGCCAGGTCACATCGCCCTCAAGTGGAGAATGATCACAACGAGCAGCCCCAGTCAGAGATCACCCAGAGACTGTTTTCTTTTGAGGACACTTAAAAAAGCAAGGATCTACCCAGTCCTGCAGGACAACGTGTGCTGTGAAAAAGCTGAGTTGCAAGAAGACAAAGATTTCAAAAGACAGACCAAAAAAGCTACAATGGAGAAGGCCATAATTCATGCTGTCGAGCCCCCACCATAACTCAGCCACCTCGTACAGTTCCATTATGATAGCATCTCACCCAACTCAACATCAAACAAAAGGTGGTAGCAAAGCCAAGACTATAATTCACCTCTCCTGGGTACCCACACTGTGCATTAATCACCAGAGAAAAGTGTTTGCTTTATGGCCTGACTCAGTGTCCAGCCACCGTGCTGAGTGAGGTTGGGCCCCTCTGCTGAAATATGCAGGGTCTTGTAAAAAGAAATCAAAATAGGAGATCAAACTGAACTGGTGTGAGCAGCCTGACTTCTGGCAGCTTCTAGCAACAGGGTGCTTGGCTTTGAAACCTTACTATTGTTCTTGGTTGGATTTTCTCCAGGTTACGACAAAAACAAAAACAAACAAAATCAAAGCAGTGATGTAAGAACAAGAGCTCTTTTACATGGAATGTACTGACGGTGCCCACTTATGTCTAGAGAGAAAAATCTGAACCTACAGCTGAAGGTACGGCTCTTGGCAGCTTGAAGGAATGGCTGGTGGTAGTGACAGGTGATTATCTCCAGTTTGGAGGCTTTGCCAGAGCACAGTACTCTGTGTGCTCTGTGTACTTGCTGGAAGGGAGAAGAATGATGGAAACAAAATGTTATGAATCCTTCACCTGGCTCTGGAAGGAACATTCCAGCAGCAGCAGCAGCAGCAGCAGCAGCAGCTGACCTCACAGGACACACAGGAAATGCAAAGCTGGGATCTCTCCCAGGAAAGGGACCTTCCTTGCTTACATCCTGTACTCTTTCAGCTCGGTTTCTTAACCCCTTCGTAGCTCCTGTGTGGGTAGACCTGTTGCTTGAGATTCTCCTCCTCCTCCTCCTCCTCCTCCTCCTCCTCTTCCTCCTCTTCCTCCTCTTCCTCCTCCTCCTTGTCTCTGTTCTCTTCCTCAAAGTCTGCTCCCTCATTCAATCTCCGAGTTAATTCTGTGAATTTGATCTTCAGCCTGTAGAAATGGTTGAGCTCTCCACTCAAAGTGAGGGGCAGAGATCTGTTACAGGTTTATAACAAACTGTTCTGGTTGCTTTGGATGTACCAAGGAAATGGTTGGGGTCAAAAAAAAGTGGCTTCTGAAACAAATCTTATCCTCTTAGACTTACAACGAGCATGTTTCCACTGCAGCATAGCCTGTGCCTAACCTTTTCCCAGATTCCCCTTCTAATCTCAGCCTGGAGCAGCATGTGTGCAGCCCATTTTACAGCACAAGGACCTAATTACATTTTCCAGCTGTGCAGCAGACTCCCGCAAAGCAAAATAAAGCCTAATAATGTACATTTCATAGCTACCACTCTTGGCCTTCTTGGAGCAGTCCATGACTCTCAGGCTGACAAGTGGTCTGAAGGATGCCTGCACCCATCCACTTTTATCACGAGAGCTTTTCTTCTTTCATCCCTGCTGTTTTTATGCATCAGGCCATCACTTTCCACCCAAGTCCACTTAACATCTTCTTAGTTTGCTAATTGCCCTCTGGAAAGCACAAAAATGAACCCATGCTCTGCTGAGCCACAGCAGCTTTGGCAGCAGCTGGTGGGTTTTGCCCTCCCCCTTGCAAGATGCCTTCCTGCTCCTCCATCTCCATCCAGCGAGCCATTCCTCTGGGAAGGTACCAGCTCCTGCCAATGTGGAGAGGAGTACAGGCACAAAAAGGGGATCCAGCAAGGCACAGTTGGCCTGGGAACCAAAGCAGCTGCTCTGAGGATGGTGGATAGCAAGAGGGTCACCACAACGGTGTCACCACAATGGTGTCACCACAACAACCAAGACATGGCGCTGTGGAGAAGTGAAGAAGGGGTTTAAATGCAAGAGAGAAGAGGAGCAGTGCTCTCCAAGAATCCCTTGCTCATCAAAACCAAAAGCAATCTTAATGAGAAATGCATTCCCCAGGCAGCCACAGTGAGTCTGTTTAAGGGAGGTTCATATTCTATCCCCTACAAAGTTTCATGGAGCATTTCATGGCGCGTAAGGGATCATCTAACTTTATCCCTCCTCTACAACAGGCTGTGAGCCAACCCCTTTTGCAGCTTGACAATGTAGATTTGGAAATAATTCTTCACTGAAAAGGAGAGCTGGAGGTACCAAGACACCACAACCAGAGGTACCTCATGTCCTCCTCCCTGCAGGATGCTGGGGGTTAAAGATGTGCCCCCAGATAATTCTGAATCTTCAGATCATTCTGCAAACCAACCTCTTTGGCAGCAGAGAAGCCTGGATGAAGGTAGAGCTGAGCTGCAGGGCTCTCTGAATGTGAGCCAGCCCAAGCATGCTGGGCATCACAGCTCTGGCCCAGCTTTGCTCAGCAAACAGAGTGGAGTGAGTACAAGATGGATCTGTCATGACCAGACCAATCTACAAATTCTTACCTGGAAGGGCTTCAGACACCCTGTTTAAACCTAACCCTTTCATGGATATCTTAGGGAAATGTAGCATGAGTTAGTCTGGCCAGTATGTAGAGCCTGAGAATGTCAAAGGTGTGAAGTGTTTGGGGCTTTTCCTGGGGAAAAGGCTAAGAGGAACAGCTTGAGTGTCATGCAGCCAGGAAACAATTTTTTCCTTATTCAGATTAAGACAAAATGGTGTGATTGTAGCCATCTGTTTCAGCTAGATGAGGATATTTTTAATTATTTCTTAAGAAGTAAAAGAGGGATCTGATGGCCCAATTGCATTCCTGTCCCCAAGCTGGCATTCATACAATGTCCTCCACCAGCAGATGCCACAGCCTTGCATGAAATTTAGTCACAACACTTATGCCAAATTTCTAGAAGTCTATTTCCCTATTATCCTTTAAGAAAAAAAACCAGACGAAACAACACTATAATTCCATTTTGATTGTAAACTTATATGTTTCCTTCTTTTACATTGGGTTTATTTCCATTTGTGTTAACATTTGCCTACAGCTCCTATCAGTTCCACAACTTTCCCATGCCATATCTGCCTTGCTTTATCCTTTGTTTGCCCATTGTAGTAACTGATTACATTGTTGAGCAAAATTTGCTTTAATCTGTCACCATGAAAGCCTAATCATTTTGGGGCAGGCTGCCTAATTATTGTGAATGATGATCTCATGTGTGTGAATCAATGGAAAATAGGTAAATAGGGGAGAATTCTGAGCACCCTGAGGATGCTGAGACTATACAGACTCAGGACACTTCTGAGTTGGGGCAGAGTTAGTGACAGAACTTTGAGAAAATTCATGGTTTATGGGCTCTATATGAAACTTGCTTTCTGCCTGAAAGAGGGAAGCCAACAGTGTGGTGTTAGCTCTGCTCCCTGCAGCCTGCAGTGCCTGCCCTCCTTCAGGTGCCAGAATCTTCATTTCCAGTGTCTGAGGGCTGAGCTCTCACCCTGGGTGGGCTCAGGCTTGGATCCCCCATCTGATCACAGTGGCAACCCCATTATTACAAACCCTCTCCCCCTGCCAGCCACGACAGCAAAACTGCCTGCAGCTTTTCCTCCCTCGATTCCCACCTCCCTCCTGAGAGAGCCATCAGGGCCACCCATGCAGGACTCCCTGGCTTTCCACAAAAGTCACTGGGATGTGCTACACTGGCTGTAGGTGTGAGCTCAGCAGCAAACCAGCCTTGCTGACTCACAGGCCCCAGGATGGCTCTGTCACCATCTCGCTCCAGATGAGTCACCAGGGTGAGTCACAGGCTGCATCTGCACTGCGTATTTATGGCAGCTTTGCATCAGCCCTGACAGCGGGGAAATTGTTTGTGTGGAGTAACCATGGAGAGGGAGGAAATGCTGAGGAGGACCTAGAGGTGAGGGATGAGGAAAAACCAACAGGGGAAAGCGTATTCCACCTCCACAGCCCTGGAGGACAAAAGGAAATGTTTGCCCTTGTGGTAAAAAACCCTCTTTTTTCTATGATGTCCCTAACTGGCAGAAGTGGAGATGCTGTAAGAAGCAGCCTTGCAGGGTCTGGAGCCCCTGCAAATCCCACAGGGAGGTGTGTTGGCACAGTGGATTCAGCTTGGATGAGCTTTTCCCAAGGGAACAGCTTCAAGCAGATGCATTGAAGGTGCCAGGCAGGGTCCCCTCACCAGTCCTTTCATCTCACCCTGCACACTCTGAGATCATTTGGCTCAAAAATCATAACTAAGTGATTCCTGAGGGCAGACCCCAAAACCTCACTGCCCTGCTTTTGCTGATGTTTTGTGAGATCAAGGGTCAGGAAGGCAGGAAAAGCAATGGCTGTGTCACTCAGGTCCTCCTGCAGATTCCTCACACTGTCTCCTTCCCTCCATCAACATGGTTTGTGCCACCCAGAGAACATTCACAAGGAAATTTAAAATAAAAAAAAAACAAACCCAGCTTATTCTTTAAAGAAAGGTGAGATGCCTTTTTCCAGGAATAGTTAACACCACATGACTTTCAATAGGCAGTAAAGGATTATGATTTTATTATTATGTTCTCATAAATGGTTAATCAGCCAATAGATACAGAATAAATGTTCCCATAGATGTGGGTTTGACATCTGTTAGAGACAGCATTTGTACCTATTCTATCACTTTACTCTGTATCAAACCAGTGGATTAGTCATAGGCATGGTCAGTTTTTCACTTTTATTATTGGTCTCCAGACCAGAAACACCTTTAAGCAATGGGTTTTACAAGGTTGCACATCTGGCTAAACCTGAACATTATTTATTTGTCCACCTGCCTTGTAGAAACAACATCTCTCCCTTCAAACAAGGGGAGGGAGCTGATTATGACATGAACCCCAGTGAGATGGGGCAGAAAATATTCCTGCTTCTGCACAGGTTGTACCATGAATGTTCACAAGAAATAGAAATAAAGTCTTTTCCACTGCAATACAGAGCTCAGCCTCTCCTTTTATTTACAGCAAAAGTCAGCTGAAAATGTTCTTTTGGCAAAGATAGGGTGGATTTTGTGGTTTTGGTTTTTTTTTAATCACTTAAAGTCAAGAAAGCAGCAAAAGCAAGTGAACATGTTTATAGACTGATTTGTAAGGCAGAAAAAGCTGTACTTTGCACCACTGAGAACCAATGTGCACACAATGGGTAAACACACAATGAGAACAAGCGAGTTTGATTTTCTTTCCAAACAAACTAGACAAGGGAAAGATTATCCCCTCCTTGGAGCTGCCTCCACGAAGTTTACTGCTTAAACTGCTCCACCTTCCCTCTGTGGTGTGTTTACCTTAGATTGCACAGAAAAATTAGATATGCCAAGGTAAAAATAGCTGCACATTCTATCAGGCAGAAGATAAAGCTCCTTTTCACGTCATTTTATTTAAATGTACTGGTACTTTTCGAACTCCCTCATGCTGGGACCAGTTTCCAGCCAGTCCATACAGCAGCAGCTCAGTCCCTCCAGGCAAGGAGTGAGATGTGCTGGTGGTTACCAGCTGCAGAAGTAAAAAATGCACCCACGGTGCAGGGACTGAGTGCTGGAAGCAATTAAAGACATTTAGCAGCTCCCTGGATAGTGTGACCTCTTTCCAACCAAGGTCTGTCTCAATTCCCATGTGAGAAGTTCCTTGCTGCTGCTGGCTAAAACTGTTTTTTTCTAATACAAAACCACCTATGTAAGTGTTTCACAACCTCACCAGGCACTCAAAATCCACAAGTTAGTAAAAACTGCCCAAGGTTACTCTCCACAGCCTAGATCCTGGCATGAGAAGTATTTTTTTTTAGTTGCTTTCCCAGAAGTACCCTGACATGACTGGCTGTCAGGTACCTCAGGGTACAGAAAACCTGTTGGAGGCTCCTTCTCAGAGCCAGAAAGCCAGGAGCAAACTCTGTCTGATGAGCACTAAGAAAGGCAGGGATTAACTTGATTTTTTGGCAGAAGTGAATTTACAGCTTGTCTACACGACGATGTTATTTCAAACAAGCAGAGAATGTGAATTAAAGGCATGGTGGTTGTGCCAGAATGGTTCTGTGCATGCACTCATTTTTCCTTTCAAAATCCAGGCTTCTTTCTGGGAGGGACTGGGACAGAACAGCTGTGCCAGGCAGGTCTGTGGTGACATCAAAGCCTCAGGGACCCACGTGTGAAGCACAGGCCATGACTTGCCCTGAGCCCTGGGAACGATGCTGGCAGCATGACAAGGTTGAGGGTCAAAGGTTGAATGGGAGAGCCAAAATTCCTGCATGTTAGTGCTGAGCTGTGTCTGCCAAGGGAGACTGCCCTGGGTCAGGGAGAAGCTGGGGTGTTTTGCCAGCCTGACATCAGAGCATGGAACTGATTAAACCACTCAGGAACTGTGTTACTTTTACACTGGACCAATATAAGTACATTTTTCATTTCTTGGTCTCTAAAACTCTCTGGATCGTGAGAGTACATCTGGAATGCTGCAGAGAGGCACAATTTTCAGGTTCTTCACATGGAGCATCCCAAGCCCTCCTTGACCATGGTGAGCTCCTGCTGCCCCACTCTCGGTGTGCCTGTCAGATGTGGCTGTGAGGTGCTTTTCCAGCACCAAATCATGACATTTTTGGGCCACATGTGAATATCTTCATAAAAACAAGCTACCATCTGATCCCCTGAAAGGTTTGTGAGGTGCTGCTGTGGTTCTTCTCACCCACAGCAGATGTTCAGAATAGATATGGGGAATCCTTCCTGCAGGGAGAGATTGCTCTCTGCTATCCTGCTGCTCAGCCTGAAGGAGCATGATCTCCCCTCACCATCAGATGACCAAGGGCAGAGAAAATGTATCTCAGCTAGAGGGATGTGGGGGGTCAGCAGACGTCTGAAAAACAGCTACTAAAGCAGACCTTCAGGCCCTATATCTGTGATAAAGAAATCTGTGTGGTGTGCTTCAAGTCCAGCTCCAGCTATCAGCTGCTGAAAATAAAGGGTATTTGGATTCAGGTTTGGATGAAAAATAGATTTAGGTCAGAACCTGAATTCCTTAATGTGTATCTCACTCTGGACTTCATTTCCCATTTCTTTAAAGGTGTGTCTTGCTTGTGACTGGAGATTGAGAAAAACACACAAAATAAAGTGAAAATTTTCCTCAAAGACTAATGTTGTTGAGATCTGGCAGAAAAATAGAAGACAGGTTTTATTTTGTCAACTGTACATAAACACAGGCATTTCATAAACAAGGAATTGATTCAATTGTTTCCAGAGTGAGGGAGAGAGCTGAGATTTAGCTATTAAAGACAATCTCAGGAGAGGGAGGGAATTAGTCTCCAGTTGAGCCAGATATTTCCCTCTCAAAAAATAAATGAATCAAAGTCATTCTCAGTCAGCCAAATTATCCAAGCAGCTGCCAGCATCCCTGGTTTCTGGGGTTTATGTGATTTTTGAGAGAGGAGTGCTGCATTCTCTCTAAACAGAGCATCCTGAAGGGGGTCAGGATTGCAGAGAGCTCCAGTTTGGGGATTTTTAAATAAGATGAAGCTGGTGAGTCTTAGAGCCACTCCATGCTGCAGATGCACAGATTTGATTTGTAGCTTGCTGTCCAGCCCCCTTTGGACTCAGTTGTGCCTGCACAGCTCCCTGTATGGGTCAGTCCCAAAGTCACTGTGGAACCCTGCCCGTGCTGGGAGCAGCTCTGCAGTGCCTCCCACTTTGCCACAGGGGGGTCCCACCCCTTGGTCCCCCACTTTGCTTTTGTGTTCTCTGCTCTGGTTCATACAAAGTGGGCCAAGATGCACTTCACAGGATCACAGGGATGTAGAATGTTTTGTGTTAGAAGGGACATTTAAAGGCCATCTAGTCCAAACCCCTGCAATGAGCAGGGTCACCTTCAGCTAGGTCAGGTTGCTCAGCCCCATCCAAATCTTGAATTTTTTCAGGGATGGAGTGTCCACCACCTCTCACAGCCAACCTGTTCCTGTGCCTCACCACCTTCATTATAAAATTTTCTACTTTATATTTAGTCTGAATCTCCTTTTGTTTAAGACTATTACTCCTCATCCTATTGCTAAAGGTACTACTAAAAAGTCTGTCCCCATCAAAATTAAATCACTTAATTAGCTCTGGGAAGGGTGCTGCCCTACACAGCTCCTTAATCCCCTCCCAGTATGTAGCAGCCACAGCAGCAAGGGCACAGATCAGCATCTGCTACACAACCTCAGCTCCTAGCTTCCCCCAGAATCTCCAGCTGGTCCCATGCAGAACAGCCAAGAGCTGGTTTTTCACAGCCTGATCCTTGGAAATGTGTAACTGGCTGGAAACACTTCCTTCTCCTTTCCAAAGCTGTCACACAGTGTGGTTGCCGAGGTGAGCCAAGGGCTTGGCAGGTCCAGAGGTTCTGTGTGTCCCCTTGGTAGGAGCAGATCATGCTGATGTAAGGGTACATGAGCTATGTTTAGCATTCCAGAGAGAGCAGAGTGCTCCCAGGCACAGAGGGATGGGATGTGAGCTGAGCTCAGTGTTTGAGCCCTTTTCCTGGAGCCCCACTTCGCAGTGACTCACAGGAGCACAGCAGAGCCCAGAAGTGTCACTCAGTGGGGGCATTCCCACCTGCAAAAGCCACCTCCAAGCACCACCCACACCTAGCAAAGGCTGTGGAGCCCAAATTTCCCCTCGCAGCATGACAGCATCCCCTGGCTGCCTTCCCCTGCTCCCTGACTCACAGCCTGAACTCAGCGCCGGGCAGGGGGCCAGGGAGGAGTCACATTTAACTCACAGCTCCCCGAAAGCCTCCTGCACCAGGGATTTCTGCTCAAGGGCGGCGTGAAGCAGCTCCAGAGGCCAACCCTGCGGGAAAGGGCGGCTGGGAGCAGGGGAAACCTGGCTGGGAGCGGGAGAAACCTGGCTGGGAGCGGGGGAAACCTGGCTGGGAGTGGGGGAAACCTGGCTGGGAGCGGGGGAAACCTGGCTGGGAGTGGGGGAAACCTGGCTGGGAGCCCTCTCTGGTTGAGCTGCCACCGCGGCTCAGGCTCCCCCCTCACCTGCCCTGCCATGAGCTAGGCCTTGCTTAGGCTCCAGCCTCACCTGCCCTGCCCTGAGCTAGGCCTTGCTTAGGCTCACCCCTGCTCTGCCCTGAGCTAGGCCTTGCTTAGGCTCACCCCTCACCTGTCCTGAGCTGAGCCTTGCTCTGGCGGAGGGACCCGGGCTGAGCTCAGTGTCCTCCCCGGCTGCCTCCCCGGGCTCCCGCTGATCCTGTTTGTGATCCTGGGGATGTCACAGGGACCTGCCACGGCCACCCCAGCTCCAGGTGAGCCCGGCGGGGGTGGCTCAGAGGGGGAACCTGCTGGAACCCATCACTGAGCAGTCCCAGCTGCATCTCCTCTCCTGGCAGTGCCAGGGCTGGGGACAGACGGACACTGGGGTTTGCCTGGGGCTGGCACAGCTCAGGCCCTGCCCTCCATCAGCAGAGGTGGAGTTCAGCAGCTGGATGTGAGTGATTCCCCTCTGCAATGAGTGCAGGAGGATGGAGCTGTGCCAGCATCCATTCCCTTATTCTGGTGGTTCCCCACAGCCTTTACAAAAAGCAAAACCGAGCAATGAGAACTGGCAAACATCTGGCTGAAAAAGTTTGTTGGAGAATACCTCTTTTTGGGTGAATATTTTATTTTTGGGTGAATATTTTATTTTTCCATAACTGGCATTTCTGCACAGGTACAGGGATGTGGATTAAAAATACACTTGCAGCAAGAGGGGCTCTTCTTTGTAGCAGTCTGAGCCCTTGGAGGAAAACTTTCCCTGTGAGGAAAACTCCCCGTTCTGGGGAATGTGGACAGAGCATTTAGTCCTAGGGTTTATTCTCTGGGAATATTTCTGTGACTCCTGGGTTTAGTGTTCACCTGCTGTTGGTCAGATCCTAGTGCAAGCATCCATGTCAGTGCCTGGGTCAGTGTGTGGAAGGTTTAGACCTGTTAAAATTAAAATATTTTAAAAGAGAGGGAGAGAGGGAGACCAAGAAAAAAAAAAAAAAAGCAACAAAATGTTTTTTATAAAAGGTTGTCTGAAAAGATTGCCATCAAAACCAGAATGGAAAATATGATCAAAACTGAGGGAGACACGTTTGGTCAAGAAGGATCCTGACCTTCCTGTGCAACCAAAGAGACCTATCCAAGACTTGCTGCTGGCATGAGACTCACACATGGAGTGACAAATGCAGGAGCTTATAAGCCATGCCATGTATATAGGGAGGTCTCAGAGCATCTCAGCACAGGTCCTGATGAGATGTGAACAGACTCACAGGTTGTGGGAGACAGCATATGGCCTCGCCACTTGCAGTATGAGGGCTGCAATGAGCCAAGAAGGTGGCTTCTGGTCTGGTGGCTCTTTACTGTGACAAATGGTGTCACTGAGTCCTTCAGCTGGATGCCATCTGCCCACCCCGCCTGCAAAGCCGGTCTGGAGCTTTTCAGCAGAGATGCTAAAAAGGGTGGATTTAGGAAAAGGTTCCTCATCCAGAGGGAGGCTGGGCACTGAACAGACTGCCCAGGGAATGGTCACAGCCCCAAGGCTGCCAGAGCTCCAGGAGCGTTGGGACAATGGTCCCAGGCACAGGGTGGGATTTTTGGGATGTCCTGTGCAGGGCCAGGAGCTGGATTCAGTGATCCCTGTGGGTCCCTTCCAACTCAGGCTATTCTAGGATTCTATGCTGAGAAACTGTAATTCTAGCATTGACCCCTGGAGGTATATCCATGGACAATTGGGTGGGATTTATCTCTCTCCTGGTGTATCTACTCTGCTCTCAAATGAAACAAGTTCAGAGACACTCTGGGCTTCTGCCTGCCCCTCTGCTCCTGGCACTGCACAGCCTGCTGCTGAACCCTGGTTGGTATTGACCCAGGCACAAAGAAATCACTATAATGGGCCAGTTCCAGGGTCAAGAACTCCCCTTACAGCTGTGACCACAAGCAAGGTGTTCTAGAGGAGAGCAAGAGGCTCTCTCACAGCTTTTGCTTTACTCTCATCCTCACATCTGCGTGCTGCATTCGCCACCGTCTCTCAAAACACACACGATTACTTTGGTTTTGGTTCCTGTGGTTGGACGTGGCCACAGTCCCTAACAGGGCCTGCAGGGTCAGCTACAGCACCAATGTCTGTAATGCTCAATTAGGGAATAACTTGCCCTCGGCACCCCAGCTCCTGTCTGCAGGAGACGGGGTCATGAAGAATCACCACCCATCCATTTCCTCCCGGTCTCAGGTTCCTTCAGAAGTTCAGCTGCACAAAGTACAATTTTCCAAGCTGTGAGTAGCCAGGGGCACTTACCATCAACAGCCTTGACCCAAAGAGGTTTCTCCAGAGCCACCTGGGAAGCTCAGAAACCTCCTTCTATCGCTCTGTATCTGACAGCAACTCATAAATCAGCCGGCAGTGGCTGGCAGCCCCTTTGAGGATCCAGTCCCTGTTTGTGTTTGTGATGAAGAGTGTGCTCAGGTGAGGAGGCCCGGGGGAGGCAGCCAGCTCTGGATGCAGCTGCTGGCCCCAGGGGCATCCACAGCTCCCAGCCTCACCCGTGGGACTCGCCTGGCAGTCACAGCAGTGCTTTCTCCAGGGCTGGACCCAGCCGTGGGTTGTGCACTTGGCTGCTCAGTCAACCCCTTCCAGCATCTCCCGCAGCTGCAGCCACGCCAGGGAGGGCTGCCACTGCCTCCCTCCCTGCCAGCACGGCTTCTCCTCATCACGTCACTTGGGTTTTTCTGCTTCTTCCCCAGCAAACCAACCTCTCTGTTTCAGCAGAGGTTCCATCTGCAACGTTTGGAGGCGATTTTGTTTGAAATTGGGATCAGCGCTGCAATGTAGAGTCGAGTTCACCACCACCCCTCTTTTCCCAAATCTCTGTTCAGGAATATAGTTTGATCCAAATCTCTGGATTTTCATATCATGGAAAGAATCACAGACTAAACTGTGCTGGACCAGTTGTCTCTTTCTTTGAATAAACTGAAGAATTTATTTGTAGAGACAAAAGTAAAATAAAATAAAATAAAATAAAATATAAAATGGAATAAAATGGAATAAAATGGAATAAAATAAAATTGGATAAAATGGGATAAAATGGGATAAAATAAAA
>WBNO01006384.1:0-133496 GCA_013400575.1 Peucedramus taeniatus | reverse complement strand
AAATAAAATAAAATAAAATAAAATAAAATAAAATAAAATAAAATAAAATAAAATAAAATAAAATAAAATAAAATAAAATAAAATAAAATAATAAAATAAAATAAAATAAAATAAAATAAAATAAAATAAAATAAAATAAATAATATACAGCTGCTAAAATAATAAAACTCTGAATCTCACCAGTATCAGATCCCAGTGGATGTATTTCCATTTAGAAGAAATGCATTGCATATAGACTCAGGGCTGCATTGTCCCTTTGAAGATCATAGGAATTTTGCCATTTATTTTTGTTAAAAAAATAAAGTGCTGAACACTGAGCAAGAGTCTGGTTGGCTCCTGACTGAAACACTCTGCAAAGGGAAATCATCTCAGGCTTTCTGTCCAATGACTGCTGCCTCCACTGAGTCTCACCCAGGTGATGTGGTTTGGAAAAGTCCAATGTGTTGGGAATTGATGGTTTGGATGTGGGCTGGCAGCTTCATTGCATCCACCCATCTGCTGCTGGTCACAGGACAAGGCACTGTGGGATGTCAAAAAGATTGTTGGGTGACTTTCTTCTCTGTTTCCCTGCTCTATGGGGAAGTGGCTTTGGAATCTTTTCACTGCATGTGGGGAAACTGGAGAGAGGGAGGAGAAATGGAAATCCAGAGTCCATGGGAGACACCAGAACAGTGTCTGGGGCTGCTCACTTTCCAGGTTGAAATTGTTCTGCTCTGTATAGAACTGATAGTTCTACCACTTTGCTCACCTGACAGCCCAGGTGAAGATAACCTTGAGGCATTAATCCTCAGAGTGTGCAACCAGAACTCCCAAAATCAGTGGGAAACCAAGACTCTCCACAGCCTCTGGGCCACCAGATCCTTGATCCCCACCCAGTCAGTGGAGAAAAGCATTTGTTGAAGAGTTGAATAGTTAAACAGTGATCCCTCCTGGCTGACATAGGGATGCTTGCACTAGCAGTCAGGCTGAATTGCTCTTGTCTAAACATCAGTGACATTGAGAACATCTCAAATACAGTTTTAAACCTTGGTTTAAAAATCCTTGTGGGTCCCTTCCAACTGAGCACACCCTGTGATTCTGTGATCTTCTGTCTTCTCTTCACCGATCAACAGTTTCAACACATAAAAGTTCTGCTAAAGCCTGAACTTATATCTTCCCCTCCATCCACCTCCAGCTCATGATTAATGTGATGGGGGAGCAAGTAGAAGCTGATCTTCAGGGAACAAAGAGTTTGTTGCACAACACACCTCCAGTCCTGCCAGCAGCTCTGTTTGACAATTGCAACAACTTCACAGTCCTTATTCTCTGCAAAGCACTGAGTCCTTGTGCCAGGGACCACGAGGTCTGGGTGAAACTTTCTTCCATGCTCAGAAATAATCAGTTCTTGATAGTGAAAGTTTGAGCCCAGATTGTGCCACTTAGTCATATATGTTGATATACAGCAGCAGTGTAACAGTAAATAACAGATTTCCATTCCTGCTTTTCCTCCTCTTGGAATTTAAGCTGAAACACAAAATCTTTCAACTTTTGTTGTTCTTCTTCAAAAGGAGAAGGGAAACCCATATTTTTAAGCAGCTCATTTGCAGAGGAGTGCTAAACAAGATGAAACAGAGTCTCTGCCAAAGGAGTGGAACAAAGATTTCACATTTGCTCAGCAAAAAGCTCCCTGTTCCTTGCTCAGCCCCCTTTTGTTATGGGATCAGTAGGAGACTGAGTTCAATTCCAGCCACGAGTGACCTGACTAATGGTGATATCTCAAAGCATCCTTCAGATCAGCAAATACATTTGCACCCTCAGGGATTAGCTCCACTGCACAACCTTTCTATAAACACCCTTATCTTATGCAAGTAAGCACTGGGGATTACCCTTGGCAACCCCATCCTGCTTTGTGTCCCATTTTCAGCTTTCCTACAGGCTTAAAATGACCATCCCCTTCAAACATTTTGGATGAAGTGCTGTTGAAGCCACAGCAGTGGCTGGCTGGATAACTCTCTTTTCTCAATAGGCACTACAGAACCCTCTCACCAATAATGTGATCTTCTTCATATCAGGTCAGCTGTTCCAAGAGACCAGGAGTTCATATGCTCTGGTTGAAAACAGACCAGGGGTGAAAAGACGGGAGGAAATTTAGTCTGAGCAGAGTAAAGTTTAGGGGAGAGAAAAAAAATTAAATTAAAAAAGTAGAACTAGGGAAAGAAACAGTCCTAGAAGGCAGCACAATTCAGCTGCTTCTTTGACAAGAGTGACAAGAGTCAGAGAAAATGCAGAAGTGGTTTTGCAATGATTAAATATTAAAAATAATAATAACAAACTGAGGCAAAAGGGAATGAGGAGATGAATGGAACTGCAGAGATGAAAAAGATGACTGAAGCAGAAGTTTCTGGGAAGGAAGCTATCTTATGAATAGGCTAGAACTCAGAAAGGAAAATCCCATGGCAAGAGAAACACACCAAAACCAAGATTTTTTTCTTGGCCCTTGTTCCCAGTAAGGGAGTTCTGAGACATTGTGCCATTTCTACAGAGATGGCTGGGATTGCTGAGATTTCACATCACTTGCATACTTGGAATTCCTGGTGAAGGAAGAAAGTGAGGCTGAGTTCCCTCGGTAGTTCCCCATCACCTTCCAGGTTGCTGGCAGATCCTGCATTGCCATCAGACCTTTCTCCAGCTGCCTCCAGCTCTAGCAGTATTTATTTTCTTTACTGTCAGGGCTCATACAGGTAGATAAACAACCCAATCCCAATAAATGACAGAGCTCATGCAGTTGAGGACTGTGACACCCACTGGGATCAGTGGCTGCCTGTGGCCCAAGGGATATTGCATGGAAAAGGGGCAAATGTATGAAATCTGAGAAGGAACTGAAGACTGCTGTGATCTATACCCCAAGTCCTAAGGCATGACAGATCTGGGGCTTTAATAGCTCTCACAGCTTCCTCACCAACACTTCTACTAACTTGTGTGTGATTTTGGTAACAAGAAGAAGCAGAGGGGGAAACCCTTGATGAAATAATCAATGGAAACCACAATTGGGACATCTTTGTAGGCTGTAAGATCCATGGAAGCCACAAGCAATTAATTTCAACAAAAAACACCTTTAAGAAACCTTTTTTTTAAGTCATTCTAGAAAAGCATAACACAGCAGGAGCTGCACTTTTCATGAAGTTTTGTAACCCAGTCCAAGGGAGCCCATTTTGTACTTTATAGCCCTTATGTTCAATTTTTAATTATTAGCTTTTCCCCCTTGTAAATTTAAATCCTCTGCCATTACATTTAGGGAATAATAGTGAAACCCTCCTGTAGCTAATTTAATGCATTCAAATTCCCATGGAAGGTAGCCAAAGATCTTGTATCCTGATGGACAGTAAAATGCCTACCTTTTTTTAGGGAAGGCATGTTCAAATCCTGCTATAGCCATATTTATTAAAAGGGTCTTGTTGGTTAACTTTTGGTTGTTTTTTTATCAAGATGGCTAAAGAATAATCCTTGTTCATTAAGATAAAATGAACTAAGTAGCAGCTTGTCCAAAGTACTTCATCTTCCCTAAAAATCATCAGGGAAAACAATAGCTTGATGCCATAGAAATGCACACACCTTCAGATACAATGGGAGGTTTATCTGTTCCTTCTTATGAACCAAACTGGGACCTATTAAGCAGCCTGATGCAATTACAGCAAACCTCCTTCCACACCAGAAGACACCTTTTCAACCCAAACTTCTACTATCTTGGTTGAGAAGGCCTCAATGCTTAATACACATTATCCTGCACATTTAATAAACACGAGTAAGTCAAATCTCAGCTACATCTGGAAGGAGAAATACTACCAATTTAATAGGTCACAAGTTGGTTCATAAAAATAAAAAATATGTTATTTCTTTTGATGTTCCCATGCATCTTCAGGTTGTGTCTGTCTGGGTTAGTGTGGGTGCCTTGGGTGTGCTGAGGGCACATGCATTTCCCAGAATCAGAGATTGTCTGAAAATAAGTTATCAACAGCTATTTTTTTTTCCCTTTCCGTTTCCTTCTAGGTTTCTGATTACGTTCTAAGAATTTTGCATACACAGATTCTGGAAAAAATACCAAAACCCTTTTACCAAATAATTTTGGTAATTCCTAGACAAATCTCCCCAATACCACTTCACTGTTGGGTCAGTTATCATTTACCAGGATGATTCAGTCTAAATATTGCCTTTATTAAGATCTTGTAATTTGTTAGCACTTGGGTGGCCATGTGGAAGTCTACTTGCACAATTTCCTCTGCAAGTGGCACTTCAGTCTGGGAGGGAAGAAAAGTCTATATCTATTTATATGTACATAGAAAGGCAGATTTAAACCTGCATCTCTGAATCTGTTGCATTTAAGCAGAGACACACCAGTTGTCCTTTATTGCAGGTACGTCCAAGAAAGATGCACACACCAGCAAATGACCAGATCTGTGGGCAAGATCCTTCATTAGGCCAACCAAAAATGTTGAAATGAGCAAATGAGCTGCCTCAATAAATTCTCTCAGAGCCTGGGGAAGGGTTTCCTTAGTTTGTGGATTTTTCTAACAGTTTTGGTCTAATAAAGCAATTTTGGTCTTATAAAAATTAACATCTCTCCTTACAAGAGTTCCCTCTCTTGTTTCTCTTGACCAACTGTGGTCCAAAACCACCAGATGAGATTCACGAGCTCTCCAGAAACCAGGTGTGACTCAGACTACTGGAAACTCTCCACTTCCTGAATTCAGACCAGTTGTAATAGGAGGTTTTACCCACTACAGGAATCACTTCTCATCCTTGGTTCAAATCACCTTTAATTCTGATGATTATTGGTCAGGCTTTTACTCTAATTTATGTATACATAAAGCTTAGTGAAAAACACTTGTCCAAAAGTGATCAAAAATGCACGTTTATGATAACTCAGGTGCTACAAAGGTGGCTCGTGATGATTTTTACTTGATCTTAAGTACAGCATGTGGCTTTATTTCCTGACTTTGTGCACACTGTTATAATGTGCAGCTACTCCACCACCAGCTCATTAGCCCGTTGTAAAAACCTCCGAGAAAATTTAAGGGTGAATATAGTGAGGGGAAAAAAAAAAAAAAAAAAAAAAAAAAAGCTTTGCATGTGAAAGGGAAAATAGTGGGAGGAGGGTAAAATCACCAGGGTGAAGTACAACATGTTCAGCAGACTCCTGTCCCTTGGCTGCCTGCCCGATGACTTTCCCGAGCACAGCTCTCCTAGCAACCGGTCCCCAGCCGCTTGAATTTTTATGTATCGCTATGTCGGCGGTGATGTCACAGTTTCCATAGCTACTATCAGTTGGAGGAACGATGACACTTGTGCTGCTCAGTAACTGAGAGGAAAAAAAAAAAAGGAAGAAAAAATAAAAATTGTCCTGGCTGAAATACTCCGCGGAACTCTGGGAGCCGGCGGACGCGGCGCGCGCGGCCGAGCTTTTTGCTGATGGAGCCTCTCGCTCCTCGCTCTCTGGGCAGGCACATCCCAGCTGCTGCAATATTCATCCTCCCCTAAGAGCTCCATTGTAGAAATTAAATATTGTTATTAATTAAACTCCCCCATCCCACAGGCTGCCCAGCCCTGTCTGGTTAGAGCACGCTTGTGAGAAGAGAGCAGGCAATCCATTTGTCATGCGGTGACAACTTCTGGCATCGGGAATGGAGTGTTTCAATAAGAGAAGGCTTTGATCCTATTCATAACAGAGTATTTAAATAATTGCTAACCAGGCAGAGACTTCAGGCATTATCCCAGGGAGTGTTGCATTATTGCAAAAGGTTAAACTGAGCCATTGGTGCTCAGGCAAAAAGAAAAAAAAACATAGGAGGGCTCAAGAAATTTGGTCAAGGGATTAAATTTGAAGGCACGGCTTTGCTGATGTGAAATAGAGCAGAGACCAGGAGATGGTCCGGACACAACGTTCCCTGAGAATGAGCCTGGAACATGGCACAGAGGAAAAAAACACAGCACTTGCAATCTCACAGCCAATTGTTTGGATTGCAGCAACCTCAAGACTCAAGTCAGGGAGCTTTTGACAGTGCTTTGAATTTTACAAAAGTACAAAATACTGAATATTCCCCACAATGACAATGTTGTTCTCCTCCACATTATCAAGCCTTGCTCAGTGTTCTGGGGGGGCTTCACACATATTAAATGCTAATAATAAACCTCTCAGACACTGATAGCAAAACTTGGAAGGAGAGAGGGCTGCCTTTTCACTCAGTCAAAGCCCATCTTTCCCACTAGGGTTATTCTTAGCATGGTCTATCAAAAAAATCCTCCAGAAACAATCCTGGAAAAAAATAATCCTGAGAAACAACATTTTGGCCAGTGTTGGACAATGTGTCATTCTCACATGGGATGTTAAAGGGATGAAATAAGCTGGGGACCTTCCCTGTGATTTGTGTTTGTAACTCTTTGGGATGTGCCTGTGAAGGGAGTGAGCTGATCAGCACATGCTCTACCCCAGCCTCACAATGCAAATCCCTTCCCCCAGAGATCTGGTCCTCCCTGGTGTTGTGACCACCTCTGCAGGTCTGTCTCACCTTAATGCAGCTGGGACCAACAGCAATTCCCTGAGATTAAGATAACCACAGATTCAATTTAGGCACTTAAGGTAAGTGTCTGGCATATAAATGCCCCTTGCAGTGGAAAAAGAGCCAGTCAATACAGCTGAGGCTTCAGGGTGCTGCTCGGGTTCCCAGGGTAAACACCTGCCTTTGGTAAAACCATCTCTAAGGTCATCTGATGTGAGCTGAGATTCAGCTTCCAGCCACAAGAACCCCATGTCATTTCTTCACATTCATGTGGGATGCCATCAGACATATTTCAAATGTCTCCAGAATCTTCTTTCCTAGTTCTGCATATGCTTGTAGACATCTTTATGCAGATTTCATAACCTCTGAGCTGCTTTCCACTTGTGTTTTCTATGATAGCTGTGGCCAGATTCAGTTCTCATGTGTTGCCATGCATCATTCCTTCAGGTTCCCTACACGTCCTCTCTGGTCGGCAGCTGCTGCTCCAAAACATCACAGGTTTCCTGTAAACCCTTTGTTCTCATCTCCCATCCCCTGTGGCTTTCCCTGTGCTGTTCCCACACTCTGGAGCTTTCCACAGAGATTTCCAGAATAGAGGCCATGCCTTTGGCCCTTAATTCAGTGCTCACCATCCAGGCTTTGCTGCAGTGCCTGAGCAGCCTCAGTGATGTTGCTCCACCTGTGTAAGACATCCCCATGTGTCCTTTAGCCCTGTGTCCCACCCTCCAGCCAGCTGTGCATGGCACCAGCCTCTGTCTGCCAGCCTGGGGACAGACAGACACCTTCCAGACAACTCAGAGGAGCAGGAAGATGTAAATTGCACCCACCAGTATCAGAGGTGCTGAAACAACCAGGTTCAGCCAGATGAGTCATTTCACCCTCATAGCACTGTCCCTCTCTGAGCAGTGAGCTGGGAAATCAGGACATGAATTCTCACCGTGTCGCCCTTGCTTGCTTTATTTGAGATCCCTCGCAGGCCAAGCCAGCGCTAGGTGGGTGATCTTCACATGATCAGACAACTGCACACTTGGCAAGGGCGCTGTGATTCCACAACCTACAGGAGTCACAAATCCACATATCATTCCCTGAATGGTGGGACAATGCCTACACTCACCTCTGAGCCTTTCACACAGGCACTAGTGCTTTATTTCCCAGGAGATAATTAGATTTGCTAGCAACCGTGTGCCTGCTTCCAAGTAATGCTGGATATGCTATTTTCAGGCATGATTCAGAGTAACCTACAGCAGCAGCTCAGGGTTTTTTTGGCAAGTGTTTTGCAACAGCACAGTAAAGTTTTTTAATGTGCCATCATTTCATTTCAGTTGTTAACACAGATGTCTGTTGAAAGATAATGTTGCACATTACAATCTTTCAGGCACCAGCGCAAGGCCACTTTCTCCAAGAGGCAAGTCCTTGGCAGAGTTAATCCCTGAAACTCCCTCTGAAAATGTGTGGGAGCATTTCTCACAGTCCTGATGCCTGCCTAGATAAGACCAGGCTTTTTAAAAGTGTGAATGTACACATCTGTACGTTACACAGGCGATTTTTCTCGAGGAATCTCTGTAATTGCACTCTTCATGCCACGATCTGCACGTGGGAATGACTCCCTGCATATTCACTTTGGTCATTTGCAGAGGTCCTTATGAGGAACATATGTAGAACTGTGATTGCCTTTGTGATCCAGAGACGTGACCAGCAAATGCAATCACCAGACAGTCCAAGGCTCATTCAGGAGGAATTAACCATTGATGGAGGATGTGAATGAAGGAAAAAACCCAACTAAGTGAGCATGTGCACCTTCAGGCTTTAATGCTCAGCCCAGCCTGACTCAGGGATGGAGAAGAAAGCCTTCCTCTATCTTGGTGCCCCATAGAGGGCCATCAAATGGCCCCTGCATGTTACTCTGAAGCTTGACACTGTGATTTGCTCCTGCCACCAGCCATCTCCTCTGTCCTTATGCATAGGAACAACAACAAACAGCTGTGGGCAACAGAAGCAGCTGGAGAAAATTCATCCTGGAGCTGATGACTGCAGAAGGGAAGCCACAGGAGTCAGCTAGTGAAATTCTAGTGCTCCTCTTAGGGTCTGTGTGCAGATGCCTACCCCTCAATGGCACAGCGTGGCCAACAAGACTCCATTCTCCATCACCTTTCACCACAGCTCTAATGTGCCCCCAGTTCTCAGTCTCCTCCATCAGTTCACAGAGGAGGACCCTACCCAGATCCCTCAGGCATCTTTTCTCCTCTGGGGCAGCCCCTTGTCTCAGCCCAGAGAGAGAACACACTTCTTGCCCAGTGAGACCCTCCTGGCTGAGAAAATACCCTGGACCTCCCCATCATTCTCACTCCGTGCCCTCCCTGGGTGTCTCCATCCATCCCACCCCGCAGCCCAGCCCCTCCATGCGCTGTGAAACAGGATTTGCCGGCGGTGCTGCCGCATCCCGAGCCCGTGGGTCGGGTTGGGAGAGTGCCCGGGGGGCTGCACGGGGCTGGTACCGAGCGCTCCGGAGCCGCTCAGCACCGCCCTGAACGGAGCGCTGCTCCCTGCTCCCTGCTCCCTGCTCACGGGCCTGGCTCCCATTGTCACCCGGTGATGAATGGGGCAGCAGCACGCTGCAATACTCTATTTGTTTTAGAGGTCAGTGTCACACTGAAGGGTATTCTTCACACACCCAAGCGGGGCTTGGTGCTGACGTGACCGGAGTGGTAAGTGCACGCAGAGCCCCCGGTAGCTCCCATTGTCCCGAGTGGGAACAGAGCTCTTTTGAAGACTTTGCTCATCAATTATCTGACACCCCCCCGTGCTCCCCCCACTCTCTGCCAGCTCCCCACTCATGCTCTGGTTCAAACACCGGCTCAGAGGTGATGGGTTTGTGCTGTTGTTTAGGGTTTGCTGCTGTCTGGGGTCATGGCTTTGTTCCTGCAGGAGCAGCTCAGTACCTGGCGTGAGCCCTCAGCCCTAGAGTGAGGATATCTGTGGCATCCACATTCTCTGAACAAGATTCCTTCGCTCAGGATTTTTATCCTGGGAACCTGGAAAGGCAGAGAGAGGCCTTATTTCCCAGAAATGGGAAAATAATCTTTATCTCATTTGCTTCTCCTGTGTTGTGCTCATGTGGAATGTGTTAGGAATTGTTTACCTGAAGTGATGAGCCTTGATTGGGCTCTGGTGTGAGTTGTTTTGATTTATTGGCCAATGGTCACACAAGCTGTGTCGAGACTCTGGAAAGAGTCATGAGTTTTCATTATTATCTTTTTAGCATTCTGTAAGTATCCTTTCTGTATTCTTTAGTATAGTTTAGTATAGTTTTCTTTAACATAATATAGTATTATAGAATAATAAAATAGCCTTCTGATAACACGGAGTCAGATGCATCGTTCTTCCCTGCCACAGAAGGCACTGATTTTACAATAGGATATCATCAGCTGGGTGGTGAAATTCTTCCTTCGTGTCTCTTTTCTCCCCCTCCTACCTCTAAGCATCGTCTAGTCTGATCTGACAGCCCACAGGGGAATGCACAGTGCAGGGGCAGGGAGCAGTTGCTGGGAAGTCAGCATCAAACAGGACAGGAGACCATCATCCTGCCTGGCTTTGGAAAAAAGGCTGTTTAGATGTTTCTTTCTTTTCCTTTTGCTGATGCTTTTGAGATTCCCACAGGAGCTACAGTCTGAGAGACCACATGTTGGGCTGGTATTTCCAGACAGGACTCACATGGGACTGGCTTGGTACAGATGTGTTTAAATCCTCACCTCTCTCCCTTCACAGGCACAGAGAGGACTTACATGCTGAGTTTCACCTGTCTAGCCAAATTTTGAAGAGGTTCTCCTTTCCCCAATCTTTGTCTGTCCTGGCTGCAAGGGAATCACCGACCAGGGACCATGTAAAGCAGAGAAGGGAATGTTGCAGAAATAGATTCAGTTTTCCTCGTCATTTGGCCTGAATATAACAAAGCAGCCACACAAAATGGAGGCAGAGGTCAATATATTTGAGGACAAAGTCAAGACATAAAGCTTTCCTGTTGCCAGACCCACATTTCTTTGTTTAATTTTAGGATGATGCAATGCCAAGTCCAGATGCCCATGATGCCTGGGCAGGAATGCCTACAGATGGAGAAGACTCCAGTAGGCTTAAACCTGGTTGCAGTACATATTTCTTAACATTGACCAGGCCAATCATTTGTCATGGCTCTGATGTGCAGAAAATCATGAGCCTTTGCAGTCAGCCAGGTTAGAGCCAATGAATTTCTCTGGATTATTCTGTATATCCCATCCTTGGAGAGGAAATAACCTTGATTGCCAGCAGGGCATCCATGGTTCCAGAACATCTTCCCCATTTGGCACAGCACGCCAGAGTTGTTGGAGCTTTCTGCTCCTTTGCACAGTAACATTTGCTGCCATGTTTCTTATTGAGAGTCTGGAATTTGTGACCTTTTGCAGTACAAAGATCTGGAGATTACTTACAAAAAATAAAATAGTCTATAAACTCCAAAACTGCCGCATGTGCGTTGCTGATAGAGAAGAACAGCGAGGCACCTCTCAGTCCAGCCTGATAGGATCTGTGGTTGGGGAGGGAGTGTGTGTGTTGCACAGCAGATACTCAGTGTGGGGACCATGAAAAGCCTTTTTTCTTTTCTCTCTGAGTGGCTTTTGTTGCTTCATATGAGTCTTTCTGTCAAAACAACCTGGCCTGGTGGAAGTGTGATTAGATACGGCACCTACCCCAGTGAAGATATCTGCACGAGGGGTACAGGCTGTGGTGGGAAGGGGAGAGTGTGGGCTAATCCTTCCATTGCTTGTCTCCTCTTTGAGGCCTCAAAACTGGCAGAAAGCGTGGAGTAATGAATTCCATTTCACAATCAGGTTCTTTCTCATGTGCCTGGCTTGTCCAGAAGCAGTAAAATGTCAATGAAAGTATGATCATGGGTTTTCTCCAATTCAAGAATTGGGGACATCAGAGTGGAAGGGGCAGAAGATCTGTTCAAAACAAGCAGCAAAAAGTTCTTCAACCTGTGCAGAGTTGGGCTGCAGGTCAACCAAACCCATGCAGTCAGCATAACCCTGTTCAACTAAGGAAGTAGTTTATGATACATCACAGCAATTTATTTAAACTGGGGAATTCTCATCCCCCAGGACTAATTCCAGGAGATGGGACATGTCCTTGGGTCCATTGTCTTGGTGGCTTTAGCCAGAATGCAACAAAAAATGAAAATTAAATCACTCCAGATAGCCTATGTTGACAACATCAAACAAACAGATGAAACAGGGAGAGAGGAGCAGGTAATTAAACAGATAAATGAAGAGCTCATGGCCCACTGAGGCTCACAGGGACTATTCCATGCAGAGTCAGTAAAGGGATGTAGGTGATCACAACTTTCCCAGATGATGTGGAGGTAGAATGAATTTCCAGTGCTGTGCACTGCTCAGAAGGCAAATATTAATGCTGGGTGTGTAAAAAGGGGGAAGGATATGACAGGGTGTACAACAGTGAGCATTGACTTACCTGCACATGAGCAGGACAGGTCTGGGAACCCAGGAGATCAGGGAAAAGCTCCAGTGATAAGAAAACTGGAAAACACTCAGAAATATCAATACCTTTAATTTATCCAGGACAGTAAAAAGTGACTTGAGTGTCCCTTCTGTTTCAGTGTGGGGCTGCAGGTGAACACCAGAGAAAGAGCTGGCAGCAGCCAGAGGTTATAGAGATGTGTCAGGCAGCACTTGCCTAAGTGTAGGCAAACACATCTCTGTTTAGTTAGCCCTGGTATTGCCAACAGATCCCCAGCCAAGAGTGAGATTCCTCCCAGCCTAAAACAAACAGGTGAAACAGGGAAGATGGAAACCACAACCAAGTGTTTCTTTCCCCCTTTGAATCAGAAAGGACTCTCAGGCAATCAGTTCAGCTGTGGATATCTACACTGTAAACACCCAAATTTAGGTAAGATGAATCCCACCAATTCAGGCTAGAAATGATGTACACACCTTCTGATGGCAAAGGTAATGAACCATTGCAACAACATATCTATGGATACAGTGGATTCTCCATCATCCAGGGATTTTAAATGAAGACTGAGCATGTTCTAACAGAAAATGCTATAGTTCAATCCGATGATGAAAACCAGACACAAAGTGGCCCTGGACCATAAACCTCTTCCCTGTGTTCTGTGGAGGTCTGCAAAGAACCATCTTTTCCAGTCTTAAAAAGATTTTGAATCAATGTCACAAAGAACTACTAAATATTTCATCAGTTCAAGATCTACAGATCATGTTTGGTATTCAAATACACCTTGCACAAGGCCACTTGGAAAATTAGTATTTTCAGCCTCTCATGCACTCCTTTTCCTTTGCTAAATAAGAAAGCAAAGCAAGCAAACGAGAGGACTACTCTGCATAACTATGGCTTGGGTCTTTGCTAGCAGAGTTGGAATTATTTGTGTCTTGTCAAAGGTGCAGCAAAAAAGTAGCAGTGGTCTTGCAAAAGCCGACATGAAAAGAGCATTTGGTTCTGTCAGGTTTTTCCTGTGGTGCTGTTTTCAAAAGTTGCCTTGTTTGAAAGAGGAAAGCTGTTTGGCCACAAAATGCAACTGTCACCTCTTGCAGCTCTGAGACTTGGAGCTAAAAACATCAGTGGGGAGAAGGGGAGGGGAAAGGATAGTACAGCCTGATCTTGAAAAGTGGTCTATTTAAATTCTCCTCCAAAACCACAGGGGAAGGGGGCAGCTATCTCCATCCCAAGAGCCAGAATTGTGCAGAAATGGTCTGGGCACAAAGGACTCCTCATTTCTGGAGTGTCCTGTTGTGGGAATCACATTCACACTGTGCCTGGATGCAGATTATCTGCTAAATTTTTTACTTATAAAGTGCCAATTAATTGCACCTCTGGCTTTCAAGGAAGTATCTTAGTAAGCATGTCCTCTCTGCTAGCATGGTTTGTCCCACTGGTGTCCCTTCAGCCTGTCCTCTTGGAACTGCTCCACTGTGCTGGTGGCTCGAAGCCACTGGAGATGGGACTGGGATCTGCCACAAGCTGTGCAGGAAGGAAAGAGGAGCTGACACACACTCCAGCTTTAACAACAAAACTGTCCTCTCCCCCCAAGTTTATTTGTATTTTTCTGAGGTCAAAACCCTAACATATTCAGATAAAGCAAACTCTGAGGGCTCTTTAGTGTAGCATCAACTCCTGGCTTACAGATAATGTGATTGCATGTAAGAATCTTGCTTGGCTCACCACATTTTTCTTGCAGGCATAACAACAAGATGATGGTGAGGAGTGACCACAGTTGGATCCAGAGCAGCAATGCTGCGGTGAACAGTCCTGGATGCAGTTATCTTTTGAGTCACCCTTCCTGTCAATATTTATAGAGAAATAAAAGGCTCTGGCTGGAAATAAAGAAGGATATTTTACTGGAACAACAGGCACATTTTGGCTGCTAAAATCATCCACGAAGCCTTTTAAAAGTGATCGCAGGCTGTGAATCGATCACTGGACATGGTGACTTAGAAACAACCTCCACAGCCTGAAACACTGAAATATGGATGGAAGGCTTTTTTCCATATTTGTGGGGAAAACTCACTCAGGAGGAACAGTCCTGCACCACCTTTGCTCTCAGTTTCCTGGTCCATCACTTGCTTTCCAAGGTATGATTTTCCATGGCGGTTTCAGACAAGACTGGCAGACCTGGAAGCTGGCTGAAAACTTGAATACCATGGAATCAAAGAACCATCAAATGATTTGGGTCAAGGGACCTTAAATATTACCCTGTTCCAGCCCCTCTGCCATGGGCAGGGACACCTTCCACTAGACCAGGTTGCTCAGAGCCCTATCCAACCTGGCCTTGACCACTTCCAGGGATGGGGCATAATGGATCTCTTTTCCTCATGTCAAGGGGTTCAAGTAGCCCTGAACAGGGAAGAGGGAGTTATTAAGATGCCTGGCTGTGACCTTGCATCTTTTCTGCACTGATTACACACCTTGGCTGGCAGGTTCTTCTAAGGTGGTTTCTCAGAGTCTTCTTTCAGGACAGTTTCACTTTGCACAAACATTTTGCATTCAGGAGTTCCAGCAGAAACAAAGGTATAAGATAATAAAAGATGAATATTCTACCATGCAGTGTGAGAGACCAAAGTGAACAGAAGAATACAAATAACTCCTCCAAAGATATTAAGTGGAGAACACGCCTCTCTTACCAAGTAAGCAGGAGAGGAGCAAAATAAATGGTTCTTGCTATTTCTGGCTTGATCTGTGGTAGTAAATTAGACAGTGCCAGGAAATGTTCCCTGATAGTGGAACTAGATGAGCCATACTTTTAGATCATCAGCACAGTCCCTGGCTGGTTTATGCTCATGCAAACAAGCACTGTCCCAAACAATTCCTGGAAAGACCCATTTCCAACAGTCAGCTGTGAACTCCCTTTTCTTCGAATGCTAACTGAGATTACTAAAATGGAAATGGGATGTTCCATGCTGGTAGACTTTGCTGTCTGGGTTTGACTCCATAGTACAGGCAAGCTGCTAAGATCTTTTGGTTTCTTGCCCAGATCCATCCCCTTGTGTCAGGAGTGAAGAAAGCACAAGACCCAGGTGATTTTGGAGCCTCTCACATCAAGGGAATTCCCTCCAGAGGATGGGTATGGTTTGTACCCTCATCATCATTTTAGGGTCAGGAAAAAATAGAGCAGGACAGAATATCTTCCCCCAAGGTCTAGTAAATAGTGTCAGCAAGGCCTGGGAGCTGTTCAGCTTGTCAAATATGGGCAGCTGTGGGCTCCATGGAATTGCTCACATACAGTGTGTAGATGTCCAGAGGCACAAACACCATGTTGGTTCCAAAGGTGGATGGAGAAGCTGCTCAGTGTTGGATCACAGGCAGAGCCAATGCACTGGAAAGGCTCTTAGCACTCATCTGCTTGTGCAGTTGTGTCTCTAAAAGATGCAGGAATTTGAACTCTTCCAGTTACCAGCTTGATTCCTTTTGTGCATAAATATCCTCATTAAAAAAAAAAATAATTGTTGGTTTGTTTATTCCTGGAATAAATCTGTACTGGTATAACCAGTATTGCATAAGGGAGTGCTACTGGCAAAACAAGAGCATTCTAATTAATTCAGCATATCAGAAAAACTAAACTAAACAAAACAAAACAAAACAAACAAACAAAAAAAAATCCACACCATGCTCATCAGCTGTGGGAGCAAGGGACAGCAGCTGCTCTCTGCTCTCCTAGCCAGAGTGGAATGAGTCGTGACACTCAACCTGAATTTGCATCAAATTCAACTCTCCTTCTCTTCTCTCCCAGTGACTGGGTTGAAACTCATCCTGCTCCTACACAGTGAGAAGGTTTTAGCTTCACCCAGCAATTCCTCAAGCTAGCAGTAAACTTCCCACTACTATAGAGGGCTTTAATGTTTTTTAAATGACAAGCAGAGCTCTGCAGAGCAGCAGCAGCAGCAGCATGGCATCTGCAAGCAGCCAGTCTTATCCCTCCAGCTCATTTTTCAGCTCTAGTATGTTTCTTGGCAAAATCAACTCAGCAAATGTCCAGATTTATAGAGTTCAGCCACACAGCAACCTTTTTCAGGGCCGCATGAACAGCTATTATTTAAAGCCTTTTACTGTGTTCGTAGCAAGGAACAAAGTGCACTTTCCCATTAAAGATTTAGAGCCTTTTTGTGGCAAAGCACGTGTCACCCTGAAGGACATCTTGGGTCTTGCATATAGATGCATCCTGTGCAACTTATACTGCAGGATCAATGGTTTGGGTCCTGGTAGTGGGAATTTTTGGGAATTCTGATCTTACCACTAGGTTGTAGGACAAGATCTTTCTCAGGGGATTAGGAAGTGTCTCCCACACTGGGGTAAAAGGGTGTTTTATTCTGCACTGTGCAGAGCAAAGCAAAAGCACAAGAAATATCTTGGGGACACAAAACAATTCCCCATATTAATGCAGTGCTCAGAGATCAGCAGCAAGGCATAGACAGACATTTTTGGGCACATCTAGTTAGGAAGCAGTAAAGTGCTGCCACTTCTTCAGCAGTTTGTTACACCTTCTGCTGAAGGGCACTGCTCCCCACCCCTGAGACCTGAGAGCATCTTTAACAACATCTCCTGGATTATCCTGGCTGAACAACCTTTACCTAGGTCAGCCCAAGGCAAATGGGAAGAAATGCAGCTGGGCTGACCCTGCTCACAAAGAGAGGACAATGGAACAACTCTGCTTTTCTGGGACTATGAACAGAGCTTGAGCCTTCAATCTCGGCCTCAGGCAGACTTTCAGCTCACCTGGGCTTGAGGAGCCTGTCAAAGTGGGCTCTGGGGGAAGATTCAGGGATGGATTCTATGCTTGGCAGAGACAGCATCCCTTTAGGAGCGGAGCTGACTTAACCCGGGAAAGAGAAAGGAGATAAAAAGGGTTTTGGGCAAGAATAGGTCCTGCTTATCCTCATGTTTTACTCCTCTCTGTGTACAAGCATCCCTGTGGTCTCTTCATTCCAGAGGAAGTTGCTGGCAAAGGGAAAATCTTCCCTGCAGTCTGCTTCCTCCCAAGGCATAGATAGAAGTAAACCACACCCCCCACTCCACTCTTAGTGCTTTCCACCTCCCATCCCACTGCATTTCCTATGACAGCTTGATGGGAAGGGGGGGGAATGTGTTTGTAGGGCTTTTCCCTTGAAGGCAGCTCAATCCCCGTTTATCTGCATGCCCTGGGCTTTGCTGCACACAATGCTAATGGAATGCTTCCACGAGGAGCTTATTGCCAGCTCTGCACGGTGGGCACAGTGGGGCAGCAGGAGCAGGCACTGGGACAGCACCTTGACTGATCATTCCGTGTGGAAGGGTGGAGGGGAGAACTGCTGCTCTGCGATGAACAGACTCCCTGCCATGCCAATAGTGATGCCAGTAGGAGAGCTTTAGTGATTTAAATGATGTACGTGATGGAGAACAGCTTGATTAATTCACGTGAATTGTAACTACTTAGGGCTCCATTGATCCAGAATGATCTGTGGTCCTGTCTGCCGGCAGAAGGCACAAAAGGTGCCCAGCCCCGGCTGCAGGTGATGCATCAGCCACCCCTCCCCAGGACACAGAGCACAGGGAGCTGTTTTCTTGCTACATCAGAGTCACTGAGAGCAAGACAAGCACCAGGGATCTGCTCCACAGCAGAGAAGAATGTTGAGCCCCACCAGGCTCCTCTGCAGGGAAGGGGCTGCAGTCTGGGGATGTCCAAGCCCAGCTGGATCCTCCCAGGGTGAATGGTTTTTGAGAAACGCTGCTGACTTTTTCTGAAAAATCAACTGGCAGCATGTACATCCTTTGTAAGGACATTTGGCTGAGGCTGAGCCCTGAGCCAGACACAGCTTTGACACAGTGGCCCATGGGATCATCGAGTTTGGTCTCATTACTCCTGCACATGATAAAAGAGTTTGGCCACTGACCCCAAGTGGAACACGTGGGTGAGGGATGGGGCTGTTTGGTGGCTGCTGCTCTGGGTGAAGAGGCCAAGGTCACACACTGACCCTAACTCTAGCCAGAAGCTGCTTGGCCTTTTGGTTATGTGGAGGAGACAGGATCTTCATCGTTTTAAACTTAAATCTCTTAGCAGCAGCAAAAGGAGCAGTGGGCACATCCTGCTCAGCTGCTGAATCCAGCATGTCCCTTGTGTCACCTGCTGAATCCAGCATGTCCCTTGTGTCACCTGCAGCACAAGGAAGATGTGGCTCTTGCTGGCAGCACTGGTGAAGACAAAGCCAAGCCCTGGAGAAGGCTGGTGCCTTGGTGGAAGGTGGAGCTGGATTCCACCAAGGAATGGTGGCTCAAGGCTCACACTGAGAGGGTGAAGCTGTCCCACACCAGCCCTGCTGCCGGGTTTGTACCCCACTGTTACCCTCCACCCAGGGTGACACAATAACAACACAAAACAGTCTTGGTCTAAGCAAACTAAAAAACTCTTTATTAAAACATCTGACTCCATATATATATCTTTTTAAAATCCCAGTGTTATTGGAGGGCTACAATGCCACTTCCTCAATACCACTGGACAACCCAACTGTCCGTCAGGTTGCTCATCCTCCATAAAAAAATACAAAACAATAAGTTATTTACATAAAATACTATGAGAAAGTTTGTATAAAGAATACAAACATCAGAACATCAGAAGGCTTAATAAAACTTAAAAAAATCAAGACAACACCCCACGGCACCCTGAGGCTGTGGTCACCTGTCCCCGCAGAGAGCAGTGGTGGCACTCCAGGACGCTGGGTCGCAGTGCCACCGTGTGGGCTCTGCCAGCTCCCAGAGCACCAAGAGAGCGACCTGGGGTGTTCTGACCTGGATCTGGGTGCCTCCAGCTGCTGACTGATGCACCAGGGAAACAGAAATATCAAGCTGCCATCCCAGTCTCCCTGAGGATGCAGCACTCATGGACTGGGATCGCTTTTCTCATTCAAGTCCTGCGTGCTAAGGTCAAACATTTGCTTTTCTTGCAGGTTTCTTTAAGCAGTCCTTGAGGCAGGACTCTCATCAAGCTCTCCCAAAATATTACCACCCTCTGCACTCGCTGGGCTCAGTGTCTGAAGGGCAAAGGCCCTTCAGCACCTTCCTACAGCTGTAGGTCAGCTGTAGGAAGCTGTCCAGCTGTAGAGCTGGGCTAAAAGGAAGCACAAACCTCCTCACACCCTTCAGTGTTTGGGACTCTTCTGTCACCACCCCATCTGCATAAACCCCATGCATGCTCTCAGGCAAAAAAAACCCTTCCCTTGTGTATTTTAATACCAGCCAAGTAAAACCATGTGGCAATGCCTTTGAGCTGTGGTGCTGCTACTTAAGGAACCTGCATGAGAGGCTGGGAACAGTTTTCCTCCCAATCCTTCCAACCATGGTGAAATCCTGCTGCAAATCTCAGCACCTCTGATGGGCCCCAAACACTCTTCAGAGCTTTGAAGCCACCACAAGACCTGGGTCTGCAGCAGCTGGGGATCAAAGCAGCAAAATTTAACAAAACAGAACTGAGCAAAAGAGATTAGTTCTTTTAGGTCGTTTTTGGTGGCAAAGAATCACTCTCCTCTGACCATTGCCTTTGTAATGGATGGCACTTCCCTTCTTCTTAGCCCCCACTGGTAGGACAGGCTGCAGAGTGCCCTGATCTGCAGCTTATCAAGGAGCTGTGTCCCCTCTTTGGAGCCACAACAATGTCCAATGTCCAGCCTGACACAGCTGCAGGCAGCCTCCAGCCTTGGTGATGGTGGCCTTGGTGGAGGGAAATGAGAGAAGGTGCCTGGTCCTGGGCAGGAGGGTCTGCTGTTGGATCTCCTGCCACTCTGCTCATCCTTGGTGCAGCAGCTCTCTCTGAGCCTGTCATCACCAGGATTTTGCTGGAGGGAGTCTCTGGAGACAGGAGCAACTCTCCCCATGACACAGCACTGAGTCACCAGCAGGATTCCCAGCCAGGGCCTTCCAGGGGACACGAGGCTTTCCTTCCCCAGGGCTTCCAAATGTGTCAGTACTTGGAGACTCTCAGGCCTGGAGCTTCCCCAGGAATTTCCCAAGGAGCCTGGCTGGGCTGGGACTCAGCACCTTCAGAGGATACTGACAGCAGAAGAGGCTCTGCAGCCCCCAAAACACCACCTGCCCTCATTGCCACAGGCACCTGAACAGCCTCAGTGCAACCATCAGTGAGGAAGGAGACAGCAAAGGCAGCTTTTACCTCCAGCCCATCCCACTCCTGTCACCCTGGGGCGACACAAGAATGACACAGGCAGTCCTGGTCAAAGCAAACTAAAAAACTCTTTATTAAAACATCTGACTCCATATATGTATCTTTCTGAAATGCCAGTGTCATTGGAGGGTTACAGTGCCACCTCCTCAATGTCACTGGGCAACCCAACAGTCCATCAGGTTGCTCATCCCCCATAAAGGAATGAAAAACAATAAGTTATTTACACAAAGTGCGTGAGAAAGTTCTGTGCAAAAAATGCAAACATCAGAAGGCTTGGTAAAACTTGAGAAAATCAGGGTGACACACTCCTGTATTGAAGAATACAATAAAAGTTGTGTGCTCCATGGCTGGCACAGCTTGTGTCTGAGCTGCACCTCTGGGAGATGCTCCCTGGAAGCTCTTCAGGGCACAGCTCCAGCTGGGGGTTGTCTCTGGCCAGGTGGCACAGGGAAGATGTTCTGGCCTTTCAGAGCTGCAAAGACCTGCCTGGTGCTGACCCTCTGTTCTCATGGACAAGCTGGGCAGTGCCCAGGGACCCTGTGGAGGAGTAGAGAAGTGGAATTGGGGATGTGTCAGCAATTACTTTGCTTTCTCACTGCAGAACAGGCCAGTGAGTAACAATAAAGAGGCTTCTTGGGAGTTTTGACCCTGGCGGTGTGAGGTGGGGCAGAAAGTGGAGGACAGGAGGACACTGAACTGGGAAATTGAGGGCTTATGCTAATATTGGCTGGTGTGGAGTGTCCAGACTGGTGACCTCACAAAACTCAGGGTTGAGGGGTTTCTCTTGTGGCTGGCTGTCCAACATGCCTGGGGCTGCCAGCATCAAGCACAGCACTCAGAACAGCTCCCCTGTGCCCATTTTCTCATATTTTGGCATCCATCAGAAAATTCCCCACTAGGGAACACAGTAGGGTGTTTTTTAAATCATGAAAAAGTATATTGTGGTTACAACAACCATGACTTAAGACCTCAGCTCTCCCCCCCGGGGCCCTGTGGTGAGCAGCCCCCACAGCTGCCTTGCAAAGTTGTGTCACATAAAGTGAGCTCTCATGAGCAAAGAGGTGGCCTTGAGGTTCCTGTGGCCAAGTTAAACTCAGCAGCTGCCAAAGCCCTTGGCATGCACAGCTACAGGTGAGTCTGCCCTGCAGCAAGCCCAGAGAGTTCTTCTGGAGAGCCAGCAGGCCAAGTGTGGGATGTGGCAGAGGGCACAGCACAGACACAAACTGCCCCAGTCCAGCAGCAGTGAGAGCAGACTTCACGTGACATTTGCATTCATTCAGCTCTCTCCCCCAGTTACTGCCCCTGGAGAGCTCCACACACAGACCAGAGCACTGTGGCTTTTTTCCCCTTGTTCTCTCTGGAGTTCTGTCCCTCTCTCACCCGCTCACAACATGCAGCATCAGGACTTCTTCCTTGTTGGAAAGGGTCACAGCCCGAACAAAGGATCCAAAATCACTTTCCCCACACCTTCTGGCAACAGCTCTCACAACTCATCATTTAAACCTGCCCATTCTTACAGTCCTTGCTACTTAGCCCTTAATCAGGCTGAAGATCAATTCCCATCCTCACCCCAACACTACATCTCCCAACTTTTCCTGCCCATTTCCCTACTTTGTGTCCACCTTACCTGCTCAGGCTGGGAGTGTTGCAAGGGTTCCTGACAGCTGTAGCTGTGTAGAATTCACCAGCACAGAGTTCAGCTGCTTCTTCTGCAAAAATATGGGTGAATAATTATTTTCAAGTTACTGTCTTGTTATCACGTTTACAGCAGACCAATAAACTTCAGAGTAAAGCACAAATAGGCTTCAAAGTGTTTACAAGCTTCTCCAGGCATCCACCACTCTGGCTTCTGTATGTCACCTCCTCCTGCTGGGGACAGGACTGTAGGGAGGTTTTTGGATGGCATTTCCCTAAGGAACAGAGCAGTTGCACTGAATTAGGGCTGTGCAAGAAAGTACTGCTGCAATAACACCTTTAAAATCCCCTCTCTCTGGGGCCTCCTGAGGGATTATTCCATGTTTTGTGGTGACTTGAAGGCCAGGACTAAGGATGCATCACACATGGTTGGATCACTGCTACCATCCAGGACTGTGTCCCTCTTGCATCCCTGTGTCCCTCTAGCAGTGCAGACAGGAGCCCCAGTGCAGTATTTTATTAGTAGAAAGGAAATACACCTCCAGAAAGCTTCCAAAAAGCCTAAGGATTTAAGATGCTAAAGAAACCATAATTCATAGGCAACAAATGCTGGCAGACTGAGTGCCAGAAGTGCCATCTAACAAGAGAGTGATGGAGCAGCTGCTCCCATTCCTCATCTCCAGCACTCAGGGGCTGTTGTGTGCTCTAATTGAAAATGTGAGTGTAGAGGAGTCTGCTGTGTACAACCTCCTCAAGAAAAGGCCTATTAAGTTTAATAGATCTCAAGTGTTCCCAAAATCTATAAACAATGAGTCCTCAGGGAGCAGGAGGAGAAAGGGTCCTTTAAAGCATTGATAAGTGGAACTGGAAACCACAAAACACAAATTGTGAGTGTGTTATTTCATTTCATTTCATTCAACTATTTGGTAGAAGGAGACTTCACTGAACACTTGTGCCCACAAACCTGCTTTCCCAAAAGTATCAGACATGTGAGAGAAACTTTTCTATCACTTCTGTCTCTGTTGTGTGCTTTATCAGGAACAGAACAAACCACTCCTGAGCTTTCCTTAACTGCATGCCCACATCCTTGTGCCATAGCCTGGGAGCTGAATCCTGCAGGGGTTGGTCCTTTGCACTCCCTGTGGATACTGCAAACCTCAGAGTGTCCCAGGAGCTCACCAACCCTTGCTTAAAGCTCCCACAAAGTGCTAATTTTGCCAAGGTTAGGGATGATGCTGTGAGTAGCAGTGGTCAGAGATGAGCAGGTTGAAAGTGCTGAGCTACCCATAGTGTGGAATCTAGACCAGCACATGATAAATGCAACCCTGATGCATCCAGGGGTTTTGCTTTCCTCCAGAGGTTGCATCCCAAATGAGGTTGTTCCAGGCTGTGAGTTTTGCTGGAGCTGTAGCACCCTTCAAGGACAACTGAGGAGTGCTCTGATGGAAGAATTAATGGAGCTGCTCTGTAGAGTTGGTTCAAAAGAATCCTTTTCCTTGCCACATTTGGGAAAACAAGCATTTGTTCTACTTTAAATTTCCCATTAATTAAAAAAAAAATCGTCTCATTTAATTTACAGGACAATGTTCACAACTCTTCACTGGGAGGGCAAAAAATGCACAGAGAAAATTGATAACAAGTGGGCTGTGTTATCACATGGACTGTGATCCTGTGATCCCTGTAGCTCTGTGATCCTGTGATCCCATAGCTCTGCCAGCACATGGATACCTGCTGATCAACCTCAGGGGCTCACACCTCGGGCAAAGGTGCTTCTCACTTTGCCTGACATGGGTGAGAGGGAGTTTTCACAGCTGGAACCAGGGGTGGGTGAGCAAAAAGAAGGGCAGGAACACCATGATTTGGGAGAAGAAAGCTCTCCCCAGCCTCTTATACTGGGACATTTTCACTAGCATGTGCAGCCATTCCTTTCATTAACTGGGAACCCAAAGCTAAATCAGCCCTTGGGAGTCCCTCCTGCTTTAGTATAACACTGCAGGCTACTATTTGAAGCAGGAGATTGATGGAAAGGCTAAAATCAAAGGGTGGGAAAATGAAGAATAGTGGGGAATTGCTGTATTCAGAGACTTTTAAAAGAAATAGGTGCTGAAACACGAAGCACTGTAAGGGAGCTGCCAGTGTCACCTTGGCAGGGCAGGCTGGGCAGGCAGAGCTCTGCCTGGGGCAAGTCAGGTACCAGCTGCAGAGACTCTCCTCACTCCTCCCAGCAGAGGAACCACGCAGGGCTGCTGCCTCCAGCCCTGGTGCCACAGTGCTGGGCACAGCATGGATGGAAAACAAATGGCAAGATCATTTATTCTGAAAAGACCTCCCAGTCTAAACGCCCGGAGACACGACAGGGAAGAAATTCCTTGGCTGAGCTGTAATCCTGTGCACAGGATCTGGCCACACAAATGCACTCCATGTGGCACTGCTGCTTATGAAAATGATGGATGTCACATCCTCTCCTTTGCAACACACCAGAAACAAAGCTCAGGTAGATTTCTGAGCTGGGAAATCTGTGCCTGCTGCCCAGGCAGGAGCTGTACCTGAGCAGATGTGCTCCTGCCATCCCTCACTGTCAGACCAGAGGGAGCAGAGCTGTGGCTGAAGTGCATTTGCAAGAGGACTTTGCAGCTTGTCCCCAAGGCCCTCCCTCATGTCTTTGTGGCTTTTCCAGGGTGGGACATCATTGTTCCTTCCAGAAAGGCGTTTCACATCTCTGGGTTCACATTTGTACCATGTATTTGCTCGGTGAGCAAAGGCTTCAGCTTCCCAAGGCCACAACTGTGTTGAACACAGGCAGCTGGCAGGGAGGGGCAGAGGGCTATGTGAAATATAGCCATGGTGGGAAACAGTCCTTACTTCACCAGAGCAAACCCAGAAAGGCTCCTCAGGCACCCAGGCAGTGCTGGGCATTTTCAGAGCCTGGGGACCCCACACCAAGACCTTGCTCTGAGCCCACAGCACCAGCATCATCCACAGGAGGAAAAGCCTCTTGGGTTTTCACCTTCTTGCTTTCAGTCCCTTTAAAATTCTATGGAAAGGGGATTTCTAAAGAACTGATCATGCTCTGGTGTTATCACATATTGTAGCCAGTGTGCAGCACTGCCCTTTTTTTGGCCTATGCTGGAACTTGTGGTTTTTTCTCTTGTATTCCTTCCAAATTTTCATTCTCAAATCCCTTCACTGAAAAGACTGGAATCTGTTAGCCAGGCAAGGTTATGTATACCCAGCAATCCTCTCTTTCATAAGCATCCTTGCCCTGGTGCAGCTGCTTGGACCATCACCAGGAGTACGACCCTGTCTGTTTGGATCACGAGGGAACATGATCTTTCATGTTGTAGGAGATTCACATATGGCATTTTTCTCTGCAGCAACATAACAAAACCCCACCCAAAGTCTCAAAGCCTCCAGGAAGTTCAGATACAAATTTTACAACTTGGGACCTATTTTTGTTTGGCTTTGTTTTTAGAAACCCTTTCTTTTCCTCCTTTGATGATTTTCCCTGCTGTTGAGGACAGATGAAAAGCCATCAGAGACAGCACCGTGCAGCCTGGAATTGCTTTCCAGTCTAGCTCTCCACCCCAACCACACCCCAGCTGTGTGCTGGGAGGAGGCATGGAGGGGCATGTCCCCTTTCCCAAGCCACAGTGGTGAGGTGAAATGTGTCCTCACATCTGGATGATCAGAGGACCACAATTTCACTTATCCTGCACTCTGGATACCACCACTGTGGAGGAAATCCACTTCAAATGGGAAAGCAGAATGGAAATTATGGCACTTGCAGGAGAAAAGTATCCTTCACCCTGGCAGGGTAGCACAGATCTGAGCTCATTTTCAAAATATGCAAGACACAGAGAAAACCCTCAGGCCTGACCTGTGTCAACAGCTTCATCTCCAGAGTTCTCCAGAGAGGAAAAGCCCCAGTGTGAGGATGTTGTGATCAAGCTGTGTGTCCTAAAGCCATCCCACCTGCAGTTAGCCCTGGTTCAGCATCCCCTGGGGCTGTGCAGGACCCTCCAGGCTGGGGTGCAGGTGTGTGGGCAGCCAGCAGGAGATGCACACCTGCCTCAAGCTGCTTCCTCCCCCATTCTGCACCTCCTGGCTCAGGAACATCTGTCACAGGGAGAGCAGCTAATTTGTCACAGATGAAAGTGAACAGAGAAGTGTCTTCTCCCATCCCCTCTTCCCTGGGGATCATCAAGGACTGGGACTGTCTGCAGAGGTGCTGAGAAAAGGAGATGCTCCCTCAGTGCCTGAATGAGAGCATCCCCAGGAGAAAAAGGGGTGGAGAGTCCAGATATCTGACACTTGGTGTGACTTGGGCATTCCCCTGTGGCCTAGACACCAAGAAGATTCTTTGATCCATGGATTTGGTGTCCACAGGTGTCTATTCTCAAGTGATAGGATCATAAAAATTATTCACAGGGGTTTGTCAACAGTCTGTGAAATGTCTAACAAGCCCAAACCTTGGAGACCTGATGGCTTTGTGCAATTTTCCTCCTTTCCCAGAACCACTAGGATTAGCTCAATAGTCAGGCTGAACCAAATCAGAGCTCTGCCTGGGCTCTGTGTAAGCACAACTGTGGAGAAAGTGTCATAAAGTGCCATAAATGCACCCATAAAGTAGAACCATCTATCTAAACACATGCACACACACCCACAAAAGATTTTTCCCCTGACATTGTATCTGCACATCATCAGCATTTGGCTTACAACATGATTTTTGTTATCAGAATCTCACTTGTAAAGTAATTTGTCTGACCATTGGGTTTCTGTGGAGAATAAAAATGCGACTTGGGGAAATGAGAGGGAGGAGGCAAAGTGTTTTCCAAGTGATCTCAGTGGCTGATTTTTTTTTCCCAAACTCAGTAATGGGTACTGCTAGGGAGAAACCTTCAAGAGCACATGAAAACATTAATGAAGGCTGGAATGATGTCTAGTATCCAACCCAATAATTCTCCTCCCAGTAATTTCTTTAAGCCTCATACTTGGAGTTCAGTAGGTCATAAATTTTGCCTGCTCTCAAGTTAACTGGATCCACAAGATGCAAATGTATTACTCATACACTGGTTAATTTGTATGCTCATTGCTTTCCAACCTCTCCACAAATTGATTTTTAGATTCGTTATTTAAGCCAGGAAAATATTTCCTGCCTCGTCCCTCAGAAGGTCACAGCACAACGTGGGGCTGTGGCTGCCATGGGGAAGCAGAAATTCAAGCAGAGGGCTGGAGAAGAACTTTTCCCATCTCAGGCTCGGGCAAAAGTCAATCAAGATGCAAATTGCACCTGGGAGGTGCCTGTTTGGAGTTGTGCTGGGGCAGGGAAGCAGAACTGAGGGAGTGGCTGGGTCTCAGGATTCCCTGCCTGGGAATTCGGGTTTCCCAGCCTAGGAATTCCCCAAGAGTCCTTTTCACAGCCAGATGGTTTAAGAAAAAGTCAGAGTTGCTTGGCCTTCGTTCTCAGAGTTGTTTATTATTTCTTATCTATAACATGTTCTCCCTGCCCAGCCCAGATGTGTTCAGCAGGTCAGCTCAAGGCACACTGCCCACCCCCAGGGCTGTGTTGTCTTTTTATACTATAAACTACACAGACATTATTTACAGTTAATTTCCAATACCCATCACCTATGTTAGACAGTGAAATTCTACCTTAAACCAATCCCCAAGTGCCAACACCACCAAGAAGATGGAGATGATGAAGAAGAAGGAAGGAGGGCAGTGCACGCCCAGATTGCTCCATCCTGACCCCCCTGTACACTTCTCATATGAATCCTAACATTCTATTTTTCTACTTAATAATAAGCTACTCATTTTATTCTACTTTCCCTGGTTTGTAATTCCTCATATAAAGTTGGTAACTGTTTCCATGGCTCGAGATCGAGGGCAGAGGAATCTTTGGCTCCATTCCAAGCTCTCCGAGCCCCCTGCCAGGGTCTCAGCCCATCCAAGGCAGCAAGAGGGATGTCCTGGTTTCCCACAGCTGGGCAGTAAAACAGATGAGCAGCACAGGCCTGGCTGAGAGGGTGCAAGCTGACAGCTCCAGGTGCCTCCTCTCCTCTCACTTTCCTCTCTCTGGATTCATCTGCCACCTTGAACCAAACCAGTGGCTTCTGTCTTCTCTCTTAGTAGGGATATACAGATTTTTTTAACCCATTTGAAGGGTGTTGTGCAGGCTGCCAATGTCCTTGCTGGCATCCTGCTGTCTCCATAAGTTGTCCAAAGTCCCCCTGTGCACATTTAGAAGCTGCCAGGCACTGAGGTGAGGTATCAGTGCTTTTCTCAGGCAGGGACTGGGACCCAGGACCATGGTGTGACCACGGGGTCAGCTCCAGGGCTGCCAGCTTCCAGTGCCTCTCCATGAAAAGCTGTCAGCACTTGGAAACGTGCAAATCCACCAACTTGGAAGCAAGGCTGGAATATGGCTCCATTCCAGGCCTAACCTCCCTGGCTCTTAAAGGTGCTTTGGGATGATTAACCTTCACCTGGAAGCAGGAGATTGTAACAAAAGGGCACAAAGGTCCAGAGTATCTTCAGACTTAATGAACTGAGTCATTAGCAGAGATTCACCTCTGATTTGCATCAGACACAGACCCTTGGAAAGCTCCCCTGCCTGTTCCTATTAAAGAAGTTCCTCAAATCCTTTAAGGAGTGAGTTTCACCTTCTCACAGGTTCTCATTACATTCCTCCCCCACCTTCTCTGGGGTGTCACATCCATGTCTCGGTCTCTGCTTTTGCTTTCTTTTTTCATCTGATTACATTTTGACAGTGACTCTGCAGCCTTAATGCACTGGCTCCCTCTCTGTTTGTATTCTAGGAAACATTTACTGCCTGTCTGGCTTGCCAGCACTAGGATTGCTCACCATCCCTTGGGAACAGTGAGAAATGATGTGTCAGAACTCACCCGCTTCCCAGCACTCCCTGTTTACTACGAGGACCCCACGGGCAAGAGAACAAATAGATTACTACAATTTATATCTCTCTGGATAATGTCTTGCAGCTTATCTTCCCAATTGGGATATTGTTCACTCTGTTGGGCCCCTTTCAGCTAAGGAATTGTGTGGTAGTGGCATCCACAGTGGTGAAAAATTGCTGGCCTGACAGCAACAGCATCATGGGAAAACCAAGATTTCCCCCATTTTTCTATCCTCAGAGATGCTTGTTACAACGTGGTGGAAATTAGGGCTTGGCAGGAAAAGGTTTCTGGGTCCCATTAAAACTTTTTATTATTTCCAAAGGTTCCCCATTCTTCAGTGAGACAAAGTCCAGAACTTCCACTCTTTAAGATGGAAATAAAATTATCCTCTTGGCCAGGACCCAGCATGGTGACAGGTTGCTTCTGCCCCACTCTGGGGTGTTGGGGTTCAAGTCTCTGTAGGTGATATGTCGAGGCCAAGTGATAAATGGACCAGGATGGCTTTTGGCTGCCCTGAAGTGGCTCTGCCTCTTAAACTGCCTGCTGGAGGTGCTTCATTTTGTATTCAAATGTCCTTTTGAAACCACGACTTGATGCTGGGATTTCCACATCCCTTGGCACTGAGGTTTGGGAAAAATTATAACCTGGTCAGTGATATGCAGACCTGTGTCACCCTGGGGCAACACAAGAAGGACACGGAGCAGTTCTGGTCAAAGCAAACTAAAAAACTCTTTATTAAAACATCTGACTCCATATATATATATTTTTTAAATGTCATTATCATCAGAGGGCTACAGTGCTACCTCTTCAATGTCACTGGGCAACCCAATAGTCTATTAGGTTGCCGTCCCCCATAAAGGAATGAAAAATAATAAGTTATTTACATAAAGTGCGTGAGAAAGTTTGTATAAAGAATGCAAGCATCAGAAGTTTTGTAAAACTTGAAAAAATCAGGGCAACAGACCTGAGCAAGGTCCTAGCTGTCCCTAAAATAATTCCCAAGACTGCATAAATTTGTAGTTGGACTCAATGTTCTTAAATGTCTTTTCCAACCTAAATGATTGTATGGATATACGTTTCTAAATCTCATGAAAAGTGGTTTAGGATCATCATAATTTTCTGCAGAAAACAGATTTGTCTGAAAAATTCCCAACCCCCTCTAGCAACAGTTTAGCACAGAAGCACAGCATGTATTGAGTGGTTAGCAAAGTCCTCCTCCCCTTCATCTTTTACCTGCGGTCTTTATTTTCCAAAATCTCCCTGAAGCTAAATCAGCAATCACTGTCAGGATCCCATTCACCTCTCAAAATACCTTCAAGGTCACCAAGCAACCATGTCATCATGTTCTGCCCTAGGCCACCATCGTGGTGGTCTCAGATGATGTCACAAGCCAGGTGACCTCAGCTCTTTTCGTCTCAGATCTCAGCTGGGTCTTTGGCTTTTGCTGCCTCCATGGTAACTGGAGTTGGGAGTTCTTTGACTGAGAACTTTATAATTAAACCCATTGTGCTTTTGCCCTGCCAAGACGAGTGGTTTGAAGGAAATGGTGAGGAAGGAAGTGGCTCTTCATGCCTGCAGAAACCTCTGCTGCTTGTTTAGCCTGGGAATCCCATAAAGAAATTCCACTGGGAGAGCTCAGATTTCAAGTGTTGCTCAGCCTGCCCTCAGTGAACACCAACACCCTCTGCACCTCCCAGCCTGCACAGCACAACCCATCCCTCCCCACACTCACCTGGAAAGGCCTGAGCATCCTTGTCTGAAGGCTCCTGATGCAATCAGTTGGCTGGAAACCCTCATTTAGCATTTCCCTCCCTGCTCACACGGGCAGCCTGCCAGCCCTGCGTGTCCCTGAAGGGCAGCTCTGACACCAGGAACCCTCTCTCCCACAAGAGCCATCTCCTCTGGCAACCTCATTCACTCTGCCCAATCAATCCCAACCCCATTCCCAGCAAGGAGGCCTTATTAATCCTGGTGGGATGGAGAGGGAGGTTTGTGGTCCGGAAGATTTTCCCGTAGGAACAGGAGTGAGACCACCAAGCCTTCCCCAGTGACCACCCAGATGGAAATAACCTTTGGCCAGTGCTGGCGTGGATGTTGGACATGGTGCTGCTGAATAGAGGGGTTGAAGCTGTCTGGGGGTGAGGATGCAAGGAGACTGTGGGGAATTGTTTAGGAGAGCTCTGAGAAATATTGGTTGAGTGCTTCCATTTAATTATTCACTCTGCTTAATTTGCTCTTGGACAAGATGAATTGTTCATTGACTGTGCAGTCTGGAAGCAAGTCCTTCCTGACTAAACAGACTCAGCATTAAATGGTAAAATAAATGAAGGCCAAGCAAAGAAAATTCCTCTTCTCTGATTGATCACATCAGGGCAAGATTCTTTTAGGGAAGCCAGAGCTGATAGAAATATAAACACAAATTCTACCACTTGGCAGAATAACTTTCTCCAGTTTTCCCTTTATTCCAGTAATAGATTTTTTTCAGGCAATTTTGTTTTTTCAGAAAACACTGCACTGACAGTGTTGTCAGTGTCACTGCAGATGATGCCAGCAGGAGGTCTGGGTGGCTGAGTAGCACAGGCAGAGCTGATCTAAAAACGCTGGGATTTATTTTGGCGGGGGTGTTAGGAGGGATGGTGGGAATCACCTTTACCTGCTTCAAAAACCTGGAAAGCAGAATTTTCAGACTATATTCAGACTCCTGTCTTCATAGTCTTCATCATCTCTGTTTACAGAGAAGTAGCACCCCTATGGGGCACCTCATCTGACCCCTCCACCTCAGGGGTCTGTCTGAGGACAGGAGGAATCACCTTCTGGCTCATCTCAATGATCTCAGCTATAACCACACAGCTAAAAATTTCTGGTCCTGCCAGCCCTATTTTGGGGGTCCCCTCCCAGACCAGGCACTGGCCACCCACTGGCAGGACATGGGCAAGTTGATTCCACTTTCTGCTCTGTCCTATGGAGCTATGAAATATTTCAGGGCATTTGTTAAATAGCTGCAGGTATTTATGGGCTCTCCAGCCCAGCAGGATCCCCATCTACATTTGGCTTCAAAGCAGTAATTATATAAATAATGGACAGGTGGATTTACACTGGAGTAAAGCAGCAACATCTTCAGCCTTTGATTTTTAACCACTGACTACCAACAAAGACTTCTGGCAAACTGGAATTATTCATTTACTAACCTCAACCCTTGAACTAAATGACTGGCAATCATAACTCCACTGTGAAATCATTCAACCCTCATTTTCAGGTTTTTAAAATAAACAGGACCAAGCTTCACACAATACAGATGTGAAAATTCTTCCAACGCAAATGTCTGAGCCCAGCACATGCTACATTAATTTTATTTTCCTTCTTTCATCCTGATTAAACTGTCCACTAGTAATTCTTTGCCTCTGGCCAAATGCAAACACAACTCTGCCACTAATAGGAATTGAGTATGTCTGCATAAAAATACAATTAAAGTAACAGTACACTTCACATTTCATGCCACTCAAACTCTCAAGTAGGTCTGTTATTACATGATTTCTCATGCATTGTTAGAATTTTTTTGCATTACACTCTAAGCAACCGATTTTCTTCTCCGGTCAATCAGCATAAAATATAATGTCATGCTTTATCTTGGCTTGAAATAATAACAATAAAAAATCCTGTCCCAGATGTTTAAGATGTTTTTTCCTCTTCTGAGAAGGGTTTAGAGATGTGAAATATTTTCCCACCCAGCATTTCAAGGGACCCATGGACTTTTACATTTTCTGGCAAAACCCAGAATGACCCAGACAGTTGCACACTAAGGGAGCTCTAAAGAGGTGAGTGATGGTTGATTTCCAAATCACTGCTCTGAGCAAGACAGAGAGGAGGTTTGATCCCAGCATCTGTAACTGGAGAGGGGACTGCTTTTAGCACTGACCCAGTTACCACACCACAAGAAGGGAAAGGGATGAGCCTTTTCCTCCAGCTTTAATTCCTACTCTGTTCCCAAAGCCAGTTGAAGTTGAGACACAAAGCTTTGGCTTTGAAAATTATCATTTCCTAATGAAAAAAGTGCTGTTCAGAAAACTCCTACCCATCAGTACTGGTATCTGAACTGGGCCTGACAACACCAGCACAGCCAACCCAAGGGTCAGGCCTGTCCTTCAAAGAAAACTTCTCCATCCACCAAAGAGGAGAGTTCAGCCTTCAGAGCTCTTCTTCCTGAGCCAGTCACTCTAACTCAGCATTCCATGGTGTCTTTCCATCACAAAAACCATTTGCAGCCTACTAAAGTGCTGCCCCTTGGGCTGGGGACAACCCTGACTCACACTTTGCAGCAGGGACAGGTCGATGTATTGTGGACAGTGCAGAAAAAGCTGCATTTATTGGGGTTTGGGAAGGTCTTTCTTCTAAGTGCCTTTCAGACATGACACTGAACAGCTATGAAGGAAGAGAAAGAGCTGGAAAACCAAGAAAAGGCTGGTTGAATGAGCTGAGTTGTAAGAAATCTTCAGCTCATATGCATGAGGTTAAAGGCCAGAACCTCTGCAATGTTTATGTCAGCCCAGTGTTGTTTAAACACTTGTGGAAAATTGTGGGTTTATCTGTACTGGATGCATTAAAAAAGAAAAGCCTTAATGCAGCAACTCATCTCACAGCTCGCTCTAAACAACCTCTGAACCTCATTCTATAGCAAATTAATTCAATTGCTTCTTTTATATCTGCTGGAACGAAACTTGAGCAAAAAAAGCTCAGCCACCCTTTTTATCAGCTGCCAGCACACAGCAGTCATCAGAGAAGGTTCCAGTAGGTCATAATTTAGTCAATATTTCACTTTGCAAAACACATGAAAACCCTTTGACATCAAAAGCAGTAGATTTACAGATGCTGGGCATTTACAGATATGGCTGTTCTGCCAAACTGTGAGCATGATCACTAGTTCAGATTAAACGTCTGTTTTTGCCTCGGAGTGGAAATTGGCACTCATCCATCAGCTCCCCAAATTCAATTCAACAGCTCCCACAGATTGCAACCACGTTTTCTCTCTGGCTGGCCTGTACCAGGGTCAGGGGTACTGATACAGAGTCAGATACCTGCCAGCCCCCAGCATCACCCAGAGCTGTGTCTGGTCCTTCACAAATGCATTTGTCTGTAAGTTTACATGTCATGGAGTAATCCAGCAGGATGCCTTAACTGGAAGCAGATACACAATTCTGTCCTCAGAGGACAGACCCCCCCCCAGGTGTCTGGTGGTGGTGGGGAAGACTCAAGGGGTCAGGACAATGGAAAAATATCTCTCACCATGTCAGGAGCTTTTTCTCAGTGCATTTTTCAGAATGACAGTGAATAGGGTGGGGAGGGATATGGATGGCCCATCTAGCACAGCCCTTTACTTACTGCGTTTCCATTAAGGCGTGCAATCGAAGAGTTTTAATTTTATGGTGTCTGCATTGGGGACAGAGCAGCTTTTCATTTCCCCTTCTCCATTGATATTTTGTCTGTGAACCAAGCAGTTTCATTAACAAGTAGGTTTTGCTGAAGATGCATCCACCAGTAAATTGCTCTGCTACAATGTGGGACTAGAGTGGATGGATTTCAATTTGCAGGACTCCTGGCTTCTGTTTCAAAATCTGCATTAACTCCTGAGTTGACCCTTGGCCTATCATGAGCTGAAATCTTCTTATCTTATTGAAGTGGCAAAGAAGAGAGTGCCAGTCTCATTAGACCCTTTCTGAAGTCATTTACTTTGGGTTCTGCCTGCAATATTTCTCTTAAGTCTCTATTTTCATTACATTAAATTTGTCTTGGGAGGGAAGAGTTCCTTTGATTCCTCACTCAGCCCAGTGCCACTGGGCTTCCTTCCCTCAAAGAAGGACAGGGGACATTCCAGGTCTTTGCCCTGCTCTTCAGCAGTCTCACCTGCCAGCTTTGTTTGGGGATCAATCTCAGAAGATGCAGCTCTGTCAGTGGCAGCCCAGCACCACTCTTTGCCCACACAGGTTTTTATAATTCTTCTTTGAGCCTGTCTTCTTTTCTGCATGGAAGCAGAGGCCCCACCAACCCACCAGCAACATCCCAAAGTACCCTTTTGGGTGCCTGCCCCTGGCACTGATTAAGAAAGGCAGGATGCTTCTCCTCCAAACACTCAAAAAGTACAGAAAATCTTCCTTCACCAACCCCTGCAAAGCCAAAAGTCTCATGTTTCACCTGCAGGTTCTACCCCAACCAAATCCCCTCTGGCACCACTTTTGTGAGAGCTGAGGAGATGCTGTTTTCCAGAGGTGCTGCATGGTGAGGTGCACATCTGCTCTGCCTGGTGTTCAGTGGTTCACGAGGGCCTGTGCAATGCTGCTGCAGGATATTTATTCTGCCCCGAGTTTGTTCTCACAGTCCTTCAGCCTCACCAAGCAGGTGACTTCACGCCTTCGTGCCTCTCCTAAACTTCATGCATCCATTTCCTAGACACCTCTGTCTTTATTGCTGCCCAGATCCCACCCAACCCACCAGAAGGGCCCCTCCAGCCCCTGAAAACCTCCCGGTCCTTGAACAATCAGCTCAAAGCACAGGCACCGCTGAAAGCCCAGCGATGGAGCGCGGTGCCGGCGGAGCAGAGGAGCAGATGTGCTGGGAGGCAGCGGGGCAGGGGGCCCTGGCAGAGGAGGGGATGGCAGCTGGAAGACAGAAGGCCTCTCCACAGCCTCGTGCCGGGGATGGGGGAGCCCCTTCCAGCCTGTCCGTGCTGCCGCTGCACGCTCGCATCCTCGTTAATCACAGCCAGCGGATGTGATGGATGGGCAGCGCTCGGGGATGAACCACAGCCAGCTGCCTGGAGCTGCCCTGAAAAAGCCATATTTAGCCAAAAGCCTGGCAGGTTTTTTAGCCATCCTGGAAGGTTTGGAAGTACAAGGGACATCTTTGATTCCCTCGCTGAGATGAAGTTCTTGAATCGCTTTGTGTTTCCCGTGGGGTGATGCTGAGCTCTGGAGAGCAGAGAGGGATGCAGCTGGAGCTCTTTGTGCCAGAAAACAAGGAATAGCTTCTCCTGAGTGGATGTGCTGCTGTTACCGAGGTGTTTTGCCTTTCAGTACATAAAAACACCCCTTAACTGAGAAAATAACCCCCAACTTTAAATATTGCAGTTTCAAGATGTTTGCGCCTCCGATTTTTGAGCTTCGGCTGGGTGGGCGAAGACCAGAAAATAAAAGCAAACCAAGCAACTAAAAACCCACACAGACACACAAACTGGAAGATGCAGGCATGAAAATAATAGAAAATGAAATCCATAAAGGCCTCCTTGGTCTCACCCAAGTGTGCTGTATCATGGGTGAGCATCATCCCCCTGTGGTCTTCTAATCATGGATGTTCTTAAAGTTCACAGAGGAACTGAATGTGACACCAACATGTCAAATTGAAAAGATTCATTGAAACAGCTTTAAAAGTTTATTTGCTTCCCTGAAACAACTCTGAGGATATGCAGAGTTATTTCTGACATGAGAGTGTCACGGATTCAAGTAAATATAGTCCTGTTATCAATAAATAAAGAAATAAATAAATAAACACAACAAGTGTGTCAAAGCTCCCCTAAAATAAGATATTTTACAGGAAATGGGCCAGAACTTCCAGTAGTGTAAATGAGTGTCCACTTAAACAAACCAGCCTGTGATGGTTCACCTTAGCTGAGCACCTGGCTTTGATTTCAATATACTTTATATATGTGAGTGGCAGACACTGAAAATAGCTGCCTCTCTTTAACAAGGGGTTGTCATTGACCTGAGCAGATGGGAAGAAGCCAAACAGTGCTGCAGAGCTCATTGCTCCTGCCTGGGACAGGCACAGTCAGACACAGCTCCTGGCATCAGCTGGGGTGTTTTGGCATGCTGTGGTTTGGGTAGGAGCCCTGGAGGGTTTATAAAAGCAAATGGATGTGAGTGACACTGGGAATGCCAGGATGGAAATCACCCTCCTAGCAAAGCTGGTTTAATTGCTGCTGAGTCTCTGCTTCCTCTCTGCATTCCCACTGCCCCTCACCAAGGGGCTACAACAATCTTAGCACCTCCTCTGTGGAGAAAGAAATGGTGGAGATAAGGACATGAATTCTAGAGCTGGAAACAACTCCCTCATGTCAGGGTAATGACAGGACCCTTTGGGGAAGGAGGCAGTCTGTCCACTCTGAAGTTTGGGAAACTGAGGCAGGGATGTTATATCTTGCCCATTCATCCACCAGAAACCATTGCTTCCAATTCCCAGTGACTCTCTGCCAGGAAAAGTTATTTCTTATAATATCATCCCTGCCAGACCTTGAGGGAGAGGCCAAGGGGTCATAATCACAGAGGGTTTGATTTCATGGGAACATAGGATAAAAACATGCCAAGATTTGTATTTGATTCCTTCATTTGCAACTGATTTTGAAGCCTTTGGAGTTGTATTTCCAAGCTTTTCCCACAGAGAGCAAAGCTCTGAGTTTTCTTAAAATATATATTGCACAAAGCAAGGAAACAGACAGTCCTCGAAAATCTCAAGGCTCCAGAAGGCAGGGACTGAAAAAAGAGAGAAACACTCTTTTCCTACTGCTCTCTGAAAGCTCACACTGTAACCCCACATCCACCAAAACAAGCAGCCCTGCAGCACACACTCCCACCACCCCATCTCAGGGATGGGGATGATGCTGGGGGCTCAGTGCTCTCCCTAAACCCAGCTGGCAGCTTTGGGACACTCACTTTATCCAGGCAGATGCTCCCAAGGGTGACAGGTTTAGTGACAGCACACACTGGGTCAATCCCTTTCTTCCTTCCCCTTGTCCCTGTGTGGGATCACACACCTACACCCACCTCTCCACCAGAGTGTTGTGCAGAGAGTGATCTAAAATTAGCTGGGTGGATTTCATGTCACACAGCTTCCCTCTGCTTTCGAGTGCTCGGCTTCCTGCTAAATTTAAATCAAAGGCAACTGGTAAACAAAGGTTTGGTGTGCTCTGCTCTGACAGAAATAGGCACTGCAGCTATTTTTATCCTGCAGACTACACACAATGTGTCCAAGTTACAACCAGCAACAATAAAAATATCCCAAAGACAGTCAAGACACTGCTATGAGCAGTGAACAGCAATGAAACCACTCTGCTCTCTGAATGCCAGTGAGGCAGCCTTAGCTAGACCCTAATTTCTCCCTTTGAGGCTCATCACACAAAAGCCTCACAGGAAGGAAATGAGGTTGTATGTCATGCTTTGCACGTTTGAGTTTGGTTTTTTTTCCCCTTAGGTTTTGTATTTTAGCTTAAACTGAATGGTGCACTGGAAATATCAAAGCATCTTGATCATAGGCTGGATGCACGAGGGCTATTTCAGCTCTATCCAGTGCTGACACACATGGATGAGATGCTCAAGATGAAGAAAGAGGTTTTATCTTTCAGGTGACTTTCAGGAGAGGCTCTGAGGCTCAGATGCTCCAAGGCAAAGGCAGGAGTGTGTTTATGGCCCTCTTAGGGTTGATGATGTTTATTCTGCTAACCCTGGGGTGGCTGCCCTTGTGGGGCATCCCAGTGCTGAGCAGGACAGAGTGCTCTTACCTGGTGAGTCACACACAGTCACCTGGATGCCTGTGGCAGGAATGGACACTGGATTCAGACCTTCTGGGAGAGGGTACAGAGCACTGATCAACTGGCCAGGACTTCCCATCCTCAGAGTCTGCCCTCCTGTCCCAGTCCCCACAAGGTTTTCACGTCATGCCAAGGTCAGGCACATCCCTGGCCCTCAGCAGGGCTCTGTGGGGCTTTGCAAAGGGGTCACACCAGACAGTGCTGGGTACAGATTTTTAATTTTCTTCTTAGTAGCTTGTATGGGGCTGTGTTTTTCATTTAGGATGAGAATAATTTTGATAACACACTGATGTTTTGGTTGTTGCTAAGCAGTGCTCACCCTAAATCACAGATTTTTCCAGTGTCTCGTGCTCTGCCAGTGAGGAGGTGCACAAGAAGCTGGGAGGGAGCATGGTCAGGACATTGACCTGAATTCCTGAATGGACCAGAGGGACATTCCCTGCCACAGAACACCCTGCTCAGTGCATGAACTGGGAGCAGCTGGTTGGGGGACCCTGATTGCTGCTCAGGGTCAGGCTGGCACCATTCACTGGGTGGTGGGAAATTTTGTTGTGCACCACTTTTCTTTCTTGGGTTTTATTTCTCTCTCACTTTTTGTTGTCTGCCTTTTGACTACAATTATAATTATTATATTTTATTGTTATTATGTTTTGTTTTGTTTCAATTATTAGACAGTCTTATACCAACACATAGATTTCACCTTTTTCTGTTCCAATTCTCCCCCCACCAGCAGTGAGGAATGTGAGCAAGCAGCTGTGTGGGGCTTGGTTGCCAGCTGGAATTAAATCTCAGCACCACCTTGATTTGGACTTGCCTCTGGAGCCAGTTTGCAGGCCAGCTGTCCCCAGCCAGCAAGCCCACAACAGAGCAGAGATGGCTTCTCCCTTTCTCAGCCCTTTCTTCCCACTCTGGAGACCAGCCCTGTGCCTGCCAGGGGGGAGCAGGCAGTGATGGAGGGGTTGCCACATCTGGCAGCAGCTGGGAGGGCAGTGCCCCACAGCTGGCACACTGGGCACAGCTCAGAGCTTGGGAAAGGAGAGACCTGGGTCACCCACCAGCCCTGGCTTCTCCCTTGGCTCTCATTTATCACCAGTACAGGCTCAGCAGGGCCCTTTTCTTTTATGCAGCAAATCATTAAGAAGAAAGGAGGAAGGAAAAAAAAAAAAAAAACCTTTTAGTAGCAACTGTAGAAAAAAAAAAAAAAAGGAGCAGGGGGGAGGCAAGCAGGCAACCACAGACAGATAAATGGAGTCTGGTTACAGAAGGCTGGAAGTTCAGCTGGGAAAGGAGACCATAAGGAGGGTGAGGCTTAACAAAAACCCCCTGGTGCTGGGCTGGTCTGGAGCCAGCAGCGACTCAGTCCCCTCCTGGGGCCCAGCATCAGTGATCACAGACACAGGTGAGCCTTTCAATTAAGTCTGTGTGACCCTTCAAAGGAGACCTGAGCTCATCAAGACCTGCTGAAGGCACACAGGGAGGAGACAGAGTGACCCACTGAGGATGGCTGGGTCAGCATCACTGTGAGGTATTTGGAGTGGCTTGGCTTGCTGCCACCAGGCTTAAGGTAGGGCAGTGGGAACCTGTGTGAGTCCATGGGGTACCAAAGAAATATATCCAGGTCTGTTTGCAGCAGATTCTCACCCATCTGCAGCAGGCTCCTTGCACAGAGCTATGTGTCTTGTTCACCCTCCCAAAGATTTAGCAAAGTCAATGCCCTGAGAAGAGTTTGCTGGGTTGGCTTTTACAACATCCACCTCCTTGGGACTGAAGGTTGGGGTAGGCAACTGCCTGAATCTGTCATTACCCTTTTTCCTCTTCCTTGCCAGCTTTATTTTATACATTTTTTTATTCCTCAGTGTAAAAGCTTCCCTAACTGGTCATTAACCTCAGTCACAGGACACAATCATTAAACATTATTGTGGCTGTAACATGGTACATTACTTGCAAGCATTTCCTCCAGCAAGGGAGAAAAAAGAGACCTGCATTAAGGTCAGGATTCTCCTGCACATGTATTAAATCAGCATCTGGCACCACAGACCTGTTGCAAGGAGTGTGTTTGAATGGAAAGGACATTTTATGGGAAGAGTGCATCTTTCCTAATTAAACACACAAGTGGGGAAACCCATCTTCAGTTTCATCTCAGAGAACAACCCAGGCATTCAGATCCCATACTCAGCTTTCCCCATGACACCACAGCCCACTGCCACTTGTGGAGAGACTGTGCTTAACCTGCTAAAACCTTCTCTGTACTCACAGCCCTTCCTGGGCTCTGGAAATAACAGCTTCTACAGGAATCAATTTTGTGAATGGAACATAGAGGGGTCCTCTGTGCCACACGCTGCTTGTAGACACCAACTAAGGGACAAAAAACTGCTTTGGACAAAAGTAGACACAGCTTTTTCTGCCCACCAGCACTGCAAAGCCCCTAGGCTGGAACTCACAGTCCTGAAACACAGAGGGAGGGATGGTCACTCCAACCATTCCTTCACGTAGCGCTCTGTGCCAGCTGATGTAGCAATCAGCTGTCTGGGAATGTCCTACATTATCCAGGGAGCCTTCCTGAGAGGAAGACAAACCTCCTGTGTCTCAGTGCAGGAGGGAGCACAGCACGTGACCTCCCGAAGTGAAATCTCTGTGGACACAGCCCCAGGCTGACAGGGAGTGGTTGCGATGGGTCCTGCCCGTTTCCATCCGTCAGAGGACCCAACGAAACATGACTGATGTGAGTGGAGCTGACAGAGGCTGAAGACCACTTCCCCATCTGGGGACGTGCCACCAGGCTAGGGGGGAAGGCTGCCTTTTCCCACGTGGGGGCTGTTTCATCCAGCAGCTCCCTCTTGACAGCGCAGCTGCAACACCTGCCTCACAGGCTTGGGACGAGCTCTCCTTCCACCTCGCTGCCTCCAAGAGCACATCCTAAATTGGAAGTGGCATGACATGAATGGTTCCCCCTCCAAACCAGGCTGACCTCCCAGGGCAGGCTGGGGATCCCCTGGTGCTCCTTGTCACACACAGACGCCCGTCAGGGGAACACAGCCCCGTGACTGACAGGGTTTAATGAAGACCATTAATGCTCGAGGGAAGCGATGGCTGCTTGGCAAGGTCGGTTGAGTCAGAAGAAAGGGGCAGGCCCAGGCTGGCCAAGATGAGCCCATTATGCTGGCAGGGCCCCATCTGGAGCATTTAAGAGCTGTCTGGTCAGAGCCAGGCAGGTTGGAGGTGGGTAGTTTTGGGGGGTGGTGTCACACAAAACGCCGGCTGACTCCCCGAGTCACCGTCCCCGTCACTCACCTGGTGCCAGCACCACTGCCTGCAGGTGAAAGCCTGGAGTCCTCTCTCCTTCCTTGTACCCCGGGGCTGAACTCACACCTGCTTTACAGACAGAAATGAAAATGTCAATATTTCATCAGGGAAGTTGTTAACAAATAAGAAATCTCATCAAGAAAGACCTGGGAATTCCAGTTAATGACCCCATGTTTCAACCTCTCACTGGGGTCATTGATGTGGTGAGGGAAGCACTCATCTTTCTGCAATCCCAAAATATGATTCTGTCCAGTGAAATGAAACAGCATCACCCATCCCTGTGGCTGAGCATCCTCCATGCAGGTGTCCAGGTCAGTGTCCATGCTCCCACACACATGCCCCAGCCCTGGAAGTCTTTAAGGCTGGGTTTGTTGGGGCCCTGGGCAAACTGATCTAATGGGTATCATCCTTGCCCATGGTGGGGGTTTGGAACGAGGTGGTCTTTTGTGGTATTCACATTCTCTGAACATGATTATCTCTCCCAGGATTTTTTCCTGGGAAGCTGAAATGCAGTGAGAAAGCAGAGAAGAAGAGAAAACAATTCTTATCTCACTCAGTGCTCCTGTTGTTTTTGCACATGTGGAATGTGTTGGGAAGATTGTTTACCTGAAGGGATTCTGGTGATGGTTGTTTGGACTTATTGGCCAGTTAGGGCCAAGCTGTGTCGACTGTCTGAGACAGTCCTGGGTTTTTCTTTAGTATCCTTTCAGTATCTTTTTAGTATAGTATCTCTTTAATATAGTATAGTATTAATGTAATATAATATAATTTAATAAAGCAATTGTTCAGCAGTCTGAATCATGGAGTCAGATGCCAATCATTCCCTGTGTCAGGGGCTTGCCTGCAGCTACAATAGTCTTTAAGGTCCCTTCCAACCCAAACCACTCTAGGATTCTGTGATATTATTCCATGATTCCATGAGTTGAGACTCTTACACAACTGGAGCAGCTTCGGTGGGAAAATGAAGAAAAACCCTTGTTTTGCCCAGCAGTTTGGGAGTTTTCCTGGAGATGAGAGGGTGGATGAAAAATTCCTTTAAACAACAGGGAATTTTGCTTCCTTAGAGCATGAAGACCAAGTCCATTCAGAAGTTTGAATTAGTAGCTGTAGAAACAGCCATCTGGATGTTTCAGAAGTATGTCATTTTTGTCTACCATAAATATTCTTTTGACAAGAACAAAGGAAAATTAACAAAAGACACAACAGCATTTTTTTTGTCCAACTCTGGTGGTGACATATTTCAAATTTTTCCCCTGACAGAGTGTGTTTTAGCTACTAATTGCATTCCCATGTCCTTTCTAAGAGCCTTTTTTTTGTCACCCATGATACAAAGGCAGGAGATTAAGGAAGAAGACCAGCCCAGTTTTGCCATGATGGCCAAATCTACAGGCACTGCACATCAGCAGAACAGGATCTTCTCAGAAACAGAAATGTTTGCAAACGGATAAGTATTTTCAGCAAAAGGACAGGAGCTGAGACAAGGTTGACCAGGACTCCAAGTGTGACCTGGTCAAGCCAGTGATTGTGGGTTTGCACACCCAGAGCAAGAAGGAGGGGACAGATGGAGATTTGTGAGGTAGTGGGCATTGTTGTTTCCTAAAAGGTTTTTCCAATATTTTCTGCCCAAGTCCACCACGTGGACAGAGAACAGCCCCACCAAACAGCAAAGGACCTTGACTTTCCCTGTTAAACCCTACACTACTCCAGTGAACAGTTCATTTCTCATTCAGAAGGAGGTTAAAATATCTCTATAACTCCTGGTGTGGCTCAGGCAGTGTCTGAGCACCCTTTCCATACAGGTTGTGGAGGAAGGTGGTCACTGCTCACACCAGTCCTGTAGAGGAGCAGGTTGGGGTTTTTCTGAGTCAAACTTATGGTCCAGAGACTGTCTGTGTTTGGGGGAATGACATGGACATCAGCCTGCTCCAGGGGAAAAGGCTGAATGCTGCAAAGAGTCAGGGAATTCCTCTGCTCCTATCACCAACCTCATGGGGTGGAAGAAGGCACTGATAACAATTTGTCTTGTAGTTTCTGCTTTGGAAGTCATGTTAGGGTAGCACTGGCATTAAAACCACCTCCAAGACCTTTCTGGAGGCTTCATTACAATTTAGGAAGAGTTTTGGTCTAGTTCCCTTGGGAGAATGAGACTTCTGTAACTTCAGTACCTGTCTGTGTACATCTCAGACATGGCTTTTCCAAAAACTTCCAAAACCCTTGAGCAATTTGGGCCATTTGACCACCAGTCCATGAAGACGTGAGGTTGCCACCGGCTCATGAATGCAGGTGGGCAGGGAGAGGGGGGAGGCACAAGAAGCAACACAAGCCCAGAGGCACCAGCAAAGAGCAGAGAAGCCTCCTGGATGAGAGACAAATGCTCTGGGGATGTTCCAGTCAGAGCTGGTACCCCATGAGAGGTGGGATACTCTCTATAAAAGGCAAAAAGCATGGGAAGACTACATGAGACCTGAATAAACATCCTCCTCACTAAGGAAGAGGGAACCTGGCTGGCTGCTCATGATGGTTTGGGTCTGAGTCCTTCAGACTGGCCCCACAGGCTGATGTAGGAGCTCTGCTCTCCTCCCTGCACAGGCTGGTGGACAAATGATTCATGTCACGAGAGGGGAAATGCAAGAGCAGAGCAGAAATGAATCACCCTCCACCGCAGGTCATTTAATTCATTCTCCCTCCAGGAGGCAAGTGCTTTTGCACACTAATTAGATAGTTCATCCTAATGGCAGCTACATGATCTTTTTTCTTTCCTCCTTTACAACTTTCAGCAAAATGGCATAAAACCTGATGGGTGTTTAAAAGGAAAAGAAGCAGGGCTACCCTGGAACAAGCCCCGTGTGCCATATGGCTGAGACAGGACAGTTGCAAAATCCCACAACGTGCTTGCTACACGAGTTGTCTACACTGTAGTGCTCTTCTCTGCTCACTGCCTCCTCTGCCCTAGTTCCCAGACTTTGGGATATAATTATAGAAAAACAGCAACTGAAGCTGGTTTTAAAAAGATGGTCTTTTTCCATGGAAAAAAAAAAAAAAACCAACGCTTTTTTAACAAAAAAAATCTTGGCAATGTGTAAATTTCTTTCTCTCTCTCCCTCCCTTTTTTTCTTTTTTTTTTGAGAGAGAGAGAAAGAAAACAGCAAGTGTTCTATCTTTTCTATCTTCCTCCCCCTTCCTGCCCACCTGTTTTTGGGAGACAGTGAAGAGGAGAGAGAAGGGGAAAACCCTATGTTTTTAAGCTTGTTATTTTCAAGAGTATTAAAACATTTCTACCAAAGCTGACATTTTCTAAGGAAATTCTCATTTTACCTGAAAACCCCTTTGAATTCAGGAAAGCATAACTGCTTGTCAGAACAAAAAGAAGAAGAAGAAGATAAAAAAGGCTGTTTTTTAAACTTTTCTCCCCAAAGCTATTGCAAGAAAACTCAGACACTTCTGGGTGAGGAGCCTTAGAATGCAGATTGTGCAGCCTGGGAGGTAAGGAGTATTTTTCCTATGGATAAGATCTGCTGAAACTTTACCATCGTGGTGAGACTTCTGTATGGGGGCTGGCAAGGCTTTGTCTTCATGATTACAACCACATTTTGTCAAATTAAGCACAGGATTTGGGGCAGAGTCAGGGTCCTCATGACTGCTTGAACCTCAGTTTGGGAGGGTGCAGAGCCAGCAGGGTCCATCCAGAAGCTCACAGGGGATGCAGAGGCTGCACGACCTCACTCCTGCTGAAAAACACCAAGAAATGCCCAGGTGCAGATCTGGTGGGAAGAAGGCAGGTATGGCCCCACAGGGATGAAAAACACCTTTATTTCCCTGAATAAAGGATGTGTGAACAGCACTGTATGATGCACACAAGGTTTTGAGACCCCTTCAGGGAGGGTTCAATGCTCCAGAAGGGATCGGTCACCTCAGACTTGGGTCTGTTCCCTGCTGGGCCCCAATCCATCCCATACCAAGAAAAGCCATGGGCTGCAGTGCCTGGCTCTTTCTTTGCCATCTCCACCTTCCCTTCCCAGCAGAAGACTGAGGATTCTTGCTGGTACCACCCCTCATGGAGGAGATCTCAGATCACCCCTGGGCTACATTTACATTTCTACCCAAGTGGTGAATTTATTGTAGGATAAATAGAGGAATGCAGGGAACTGGAGGCCAAATCTCTCATGGATGAGCCATGCCCTTGCAGAAGAGGACACAGCCTTTCCCCACACCTTCAGCTGGGACACAGGGAGTGTCCAACCCTAAACCCACCACCACCAAACCCCACTGCTCGGAGGCCCTGTCCCCTCCATCCAGATGGGGGCTAGGAGGACAGGAGCCTTGCAGTGGAAACAAGGCTTCTTGCAAAGGCTTCCCCCAGCAGCTCCCACACTTGGAAGCACAATCTCACCCTCAGTGCCCTCATCCTGAGTCCTGCCCTGCCTTTGAGAGATGATTTTCATTAACATTTCCCTGCTGAGGCTCCCGCCGCGGCCGCTGTGCCAGGACACAGCATGAGAACTCACAGAGGGGTAGATGACAAGTGATGAAATGTTGCTGGTCAGGCCAGAGAAAAGCTTTTTTGGGACTGCCCAGTGCTGTCCTGTGCATGCTTGGGTGGGACTAATCAGCCAGTCCACAGAGCTGGGAGAGGAAGGGATCATTCATCTCCAGCTCCACCTGTGTCCTGCCTCAACCCTTCCCTGGTTGATCTGATGCCTCTTCTTCACCCTGGGGATTGTCTGTAAATCCCCTAGGGACAATTAATGCCCTGCTGCCTGTACATGCCCTGCATTTCTAATGTCCTTCTGCCCTCCACAGACAGAGGATGTGCTGCTGCCTCTGGGACACTAGGAGGGATTGTTGTTCCCTGAGGAATTAAGTGTTTTACAGCATTTGATTTGGTTTTTTCTCGGTTTTTGTATCACCAATTCATCCCATTCCAGTGAGAACAATCAGCCATTGGAATAATCTCCCCAGGGAAGTGTTGGATTCCCCAGTGCTGGACACATTTAAGATTCAGCTGGGCCATCTTTTACCAAGGAAAGTTGAACCAGCTCATCCTTTAAGTCCCTTCCAACCTAGCATTCTGTGATTCTATGAAATTATCCTCTTAGGAATAAAGCAGTAGGTAAAACACTGCATTTTTTTCCTTGTTTTTTTTTTCCTTTTTTTTCTCAAGGGAGTGCCAAGAAAAGCTTATATTTATGCATAAAACCTTTTTGCCCGATACATTTGGAAGTCAAAAGAACCTTACCAAGAAGGTGCAGAGAATGTGTTTAAGAAATGTCAGACCTGTGAGGTCACAAAAGGCCCCTGAGCCACACCAAGCCATACAGGAGGCATAAAGGAAATGCAGCAGCAAAACCCCAGCGTGTTTTACAACACCCTCTTCAATTGCTTCGCACCCGTGTCTGACATTTCACACCTGAGCCCTCCAGCTGGACGGGAGGAAAAAGCCTTTCAGTGGGATTACAGCTCCTAAAAGGCTGATTATCACACCATGGCTGATTATCAAACAGCTCCAGGCTTTGATCCAGACCTTCTTGAGGGGACAGGCTCCCTCAAGAGCCACCTCTTCCCTGATGGGCAAATTGCAGGTGTCACCAACACTACTGTGCACACACTGCTGGCTCCCTAAGCATGAGCTCCAGAAATCCCAGCACAAAGGCAGGATTCCATGGGCTGAAACAAATCCAAATGGGAGTGTGCACCGCTGTTGGGGGTTGGATCTGTTTCTTTTTCGTTTGTGGAATTTTTTCCTGGTGGTTTTGCTAGGTGACTAATTGCTAGGTATTATGGGTGCTTGACTGAAACAAAAGAGGGCAGCAGGTTTCTCCTGGGGAACAGCAGTGAAGAGGACAGTTCGGTCCGAGGACACCACTCTGAAAGGATGTGGGAGCACCAGAGGACCCTGCTGGTTCTTCTTTCCGCTGGATTTTTCTCCAGAGGAAGACTGGACTCATCTCATCACCACTGGACTTTCCTACAGGACCATCTCCACTTCACAGAACTGCATCTACTACTCAAGGAGGATTTCATCTGGACTGCTTTTAACACGTTGACACACAGGGTGTCAGGTCACATCCCTGACTCTGTCAAGGTATTTTTTGAGGTTTTGTTGGTTTTTTTTTGTTTTGCTTGTCTCTTAGTGCTATTACATTTGTATTTTACTTTGTTTTGTCTAATATTCCTAGTAAAGGACTGTTATTCCCACTCCCAAATCTTTGCCTGAGAGCCTCCAATTGCAAAATTATAATAATCTGAGGGAGGGGGTTTACATTCTCTATTCAAAGGGAGATTGCAGCTTTTTGCTGACAGATACCTGTCTTTCAAACCAAGACAACCTGGATTGAACACGAGCTGTGCTGACCACAGGAGTGACCCATGTTCCATCCATGAACACTCCCAGCTGGCAGCCTCAGCCTTGTACCTCCCCCACAGAGAGCCATCACAAAACTTGAAATGCTAAAGCTCTTCCTCCCTGGGAAGTTTTGTTTCTGAACCTTCCAAAAGTGGCATCACTTCATGTAACACCCAGATTTTTTTCCATTTCTCTGCTACAGCAGTATCTTGGCAGCATAGCAAAGAGCCCCTGGATCCCCCTGGAAAAGCAAAAGGAGAGAAATAGGAGTAAAAAAAGAGCTGGTGGTAGGGCAGGAGAGTCTGACATTTTTCCCTGATCCAGAAAACTCTGATTCCCTGTGCCCTTGTTAGGAGGCTGGGAGCTGCTGTTTAGTCAGAGCTGTCAGACAGCAGAGCTGGCAGGAGATGGATGAGCTGTGGTGTGGCTCTGCAGAAGGTGCTGTGGAGCCAGGCTGCCCTGAGGAGCAGCTTGGGGAAAAGGCAGCAGGAGAAGGCTGAGGCAGGACTGAAATGCCAGGGAAGGGACTGTCTGGCACAGCTGTGCACAAGAGCCAGATGCATGGGGCTCCTCAAATAGCCAGAGATGGCAGAGCTCTGGGATTTCTTCAGGCTGAGCTGACAGCTTAGCTCTGAGGGGTCATGGAACCCACCCTTGGTGCCTCAGAGTCTTGTTCCTGTCTCCTACAAGGTGCTGATGGGCCCTTGGTTGTGTTCCCCAGTCATCCATTTGGGCTGTTTGAAGAGAAGGGAGATGTGTCCTCCAGCACATCCCAGCAGGACCCCACCACACTCCCTGCTGCCAAACCTTTATCCCAAACTCCAGCATCTCAAGGCAAACCCACAAGACAAAGATGCTGAAAGTTTTGCTTTATTTTTTAGAGTGCAACATTAATTATGAATTTACTTTGACATCCACTGCACTCCTAGTGTCAAGGATGTGATCTCCCCCTGCCCTGGACTTGGGTACAAACCTGCCACAGCTCTGATGCAAATCTGGAGGTTGCTTTATTGCTGGTCTATGATCACTCTCAAGATATCTGACCCTGCCTTTCTCAGCTCTGCAGTGATGCTCTTGTCACACTGCTGGTCTTTGCAGGACATCTGCAGCTGCCCTGATGCAAGCCCTAAGGAGTCAGTGATCAGTGACAGTGTAATTGTGCTCCATGGATTGTCACTGAAGTGCCTGGGCTCTTTTGTGTGGCTGTTTCTGAACAGAGACTTGACTTTGTTTGTACCAGATGTTGCCCTGTCAGTGTCCCCAGTCTGTTCTGGCCAGGAGAAGACCTCCTGCATGGACACTTCCTAGGTGGGAGAGTGAGTGCTGACAGAAGTGTGCTTTGGGAAATAAGAAAAATATTTGCCTCTTTTGTATTCAGAGCACACACAGCCCCTTCCCACCCCCAGGACCTCCTGCTGCAGAGAGAGCCCTCAGTCCACATCTGAGGCAGCCTAAAAAGCTGCAGCTGTGCTCCTGCACCAGGTCCTCTGCTGGAACGTTGGTGGGGTAGACATTCCAGCTGTGAAGTAAGAGAAATCTCTGGCTAACACCTGCCCTGGGATTTGGGAGATCTTTTTTCTCTGATATGCCAAAGATTCCCAGCCATTTAACCCCTCAGCTCCTGGTCTGTAACAGAGGTATTGGTGTGCCCATCCCTGTCTTGCTGGAGAGATGTGTGAAATGCTGAGGCAGCCGCCACAAAGGCAGCCTAACCAGTGTGGCAGAAAGAGACAGCTCATGCCCAAGACATTGCTCTTGCAATGGTCTCTTAGGGTAAAATTCTGCCTCAAACTGCTCAGGGGTGATCTAGCCTTGGCTTGATCTCATCTGATCCCTGCATCATGGTTTGTTGGCATTTTCTTTCATTTTTTTTTGTTTGCCCTCTCACAAATGCAGGGCTCCTACCAGATGTTTTAGCTGGGAAGCTGCATTTCCATGAGGGTGGGATATGTGGCCCCTTAGTTTCACAGTCAGGATTTTGCTGAACAAGGAGACCAGGTCTATACCAGTAAATAAAAGGGGCTAAGAGCAGTTGTGCAGCCAGATGGCACAAGACAGGCTACAAACCAACCCCCCTGCTCCTCTCCAAACCTAACCAGGGTGGCCTCAGCCATGCTGACAGCTGGGGCTGGTCCCTGCACCATGCCAGCCCTTGAAGAGTCCCCAGGCCCTCTCTGGGAGAGGAGGACACCGTGCCAAGGAGCTTGATGACAATTTAACATGATTTAACAGTATGGACCATTGTGAATGCCTGGTGCCTGGCTTAGTGCAGAATTAGGAATGTTGCCTCAGAGATTTGGGGCTCTCCATTGGTGCCTGTCCTCTCATGACACCCAGGTCTTCAGGTGGGCACACCCAAGTATGAACCAAGCTTTGGGGTTCCACCTTTAAACCCCCTTTGTGGGACTGCACAGAATTCCTGCATCATGGAGCAGCAGGCTGGAAACCTTTTACCCTGACCCCATGCAGTGCAAAGGGATTGTGTATCCCCACTGGCTTTGCACCCCACTCCCAGCAGGTTAAGACTGCAGGACCAGAGGCTGTCACACACAGTCCAGGAGCTGGACTGAGTCTGGCAAACACTTCCATAAAACCCTGTCCCCCAGCTCAGCTCGGCTCCACAGCTCCAGTTCTCTGCTTCTTTGTGTCTTCTCTCCTTTCTGCTTGAGAGGTGTTATTTTTCCCTGCTCAGGGTATCCAGGATGGGGTTTGGAGGGGTTATTCAAGATACCCAGGATGTACAGTCAGTGTACAAATTGCCTGACTCACAGAATCACAAAATGGTTTGAGTTTAAAAAAAGAGATCTTAAAGATAATCTCGTTCTCAGCCCCTGCCACAGGCAGGGACACTTTCTACTAGGCCAGGCTGCTCAAATGTGTGCAAACTTACCCAAAATGCACCTCCTCTGTCAGGGTCATGGCACGTGCACTTTGCTGTTCGTCTCCACTCATGCAGACACTGCTTTTTCCAGGAGAATCCCGGCTGAACATGGCCAGGAAAATCCGGATGCAGCAAAACCTAAACAGAGACAGGCACCTCTTGGAGTGCTTTACAACCCATTTGCTCAGCTCAGAGGGGCACGAGCTGCAGCACAGCAAAGAACAGGGATCTTGATGTCTCTCTTGGATCAGATACAGACAGTAGCCTGTCTGGTTACAGAGAGCACTTTCTTTGATTAAAAGCTAATAAATATTCATCCCTTTCCTCCCCTGCCATCCCTCCCAAATCCCCAGAGACAAAACTTAGACAAGCAAAACTGGTTCATTTGTGATGTATTCCAGTGCATTGCTCCAAAACACTTGGAATCCTTCCAGATAACAGCGTGGCTGCAGGGGCTGTGGATCACCAAGGAAAGGGCCAATACTTTGCATTCACTTAAAACAAGGCTCAGGTCATAAAGGACATGCTCATTATTAATGGTGGGTGTTGGGAAGCAAAGTATAAAGTGTACACAGATCCTTATCCCCAGCTAATTCCTCAGTAAATTGGCAGAGATACATCACTGCCTGCAGAGCAGGAGACAGAGAGGAATTGGATGCTAAGGACAGCTCAGTTTCCTGGGAATACAGATGTGCCATCAGCTGATGAAAACTACCATGAGGAGCAAGGGGAGAAGATATATCAGTGGTGAAGGCTGTCTCCTTTTAAGGCAAGGAAAACTAAACTCTTCCCAGGAAAGAACAGATCCAAACAGATGGAGAGATCGTGGCCAGCGCAGCGCACGCTGAGCTGATCCTGGTGAAACACAGACTGCCAAACCAAGCCACTGCCACCCCAGAGGAGATCAGAGCAGCCAAGGGCTTATTCAGCACAGAGATATTGCTGGAGAAAACCAGCCCTGGCACAGAAATGTGGAATAGGTGCAATACTCTGCTGTCTCAACACAGATTTAAGCCACAGCCCTGCAGGGAAAGTCCCCTGAGGGCACTAGGCTGTGGATGGAGAAGAGATTCCCATCTCTGCATGGAAGCCTGTCCCACAGTTATCTCTAAAGTTGCTATAAACCTGTGTTTTTTCCACTCCTTGACTTCCAGTTAGAGAATAGAGCAATTATTTCTTAGGCAAGGGCTGTCTTCAGCCTGTATTGGTCAGGGAGTCCAGAAGTGATTGAACAATTATTAGTAAAATACTATTATTAGGATAATGATTTATATATAAATAGTAATAGTATATATCACTTATAATAATTTATAACTATAATTATTATTTCTTTTGGCTATTACAGCCAAGCATCTGCATCTTCCTGCATCATGGGAATGTGGTGCTGGGACCCCAGGCTTGGTCTGTGCTCAGAGTGAGCAGCAGCATGTAATCCATGTGCTTCTGCAAGCCACCAGCCCCCAGCTCTGCACAGCACTGAGCTGGATGCAACCCCACCAGAACCACAGTCCTCAGCAGCCCAGAGACAAACCTCCATCCCATGATCTCCATGTTATTCAGGCACAAGTTAATCTGTGTCCACTGCCTGACCCTGTTAGAAACCAATCACTTGTGCCTTTCCTTGAATACTCAGGCTTCAAGCTGGAGACTGACAGCAGAAATGGGTAGAAGATGAAGTATTGCAATTTTGCAGCAATTTTCCATCTTTGTGGGGGCTGTTGGGCAAACAATAAGCAAGCAGCTTCATGGTTGGGTTTCAGCTGGTACAAGCTCTGCAAAGCCCATACCATGAGCCATTTTCTCTGCTGAGCTAAGATTTGCTTGGCACATCCCTGTGGTGGATCCTGAGGGAACCCAGGGTTGCTCTCTGATCCTCCAGCTGGGTCCCAGCCAGGCTCTGCCAAGACATCCCTGGTGTGGGGTCAAGCCTTGTCTCAAAAACAGCTCAGCTGATCAAAGCAATGGAGCAGGAAAAAAACAGTGGGAAGCTGAGGATCCTCATCATTGAATGGAAAATCCCTCCTCAAGGACAGTATCCAAACACCCAGGTGATAGTGGAGAGCACAAAGGCACCACACACGTGGCAAAGGGACTCTGGTCCTCTGCACAGATCCAGGCTCTGGGGTAAGAGCAGGAAGCCTTTCTTAAAAAAAAAAAAAAAAAAAAGAAAAAGAAAAAAAAAGCAAATGTAAACCCTGCCCTTTAGAGAGCTTCCCAAGGAAATGAGATGCTTGCAGTGATACCCACATAAATAATTCCTTTTTCCAGAACCCTCATGTCCTCTTTGCCCTCATGAGCTGAAAGAGCTTTCAAGGATAGAACAGCCCCATAACATTCATGGCCATGCCACCATTTTGGGATTTAAAATGATAAGGGGAAAAAAATTATTTTTTTTTTTTTTTTTTTTTTTTTTTTTTTTTGCTACTGTCACTATTCACTGTTTCAAACCCTTTTTCACATTTACTTCCTTTTCCTGTGTGGGGTCAGATTTCAGCACTTTGAGACCTCTGGTAGGTTCTCTTCATAGTGGTATCCTACAGCACAGACCTCAGGACTCTTGGAGATGCTCTGAATGTTTCAGGGACTCAAGGGTGGGACAGATTTTCTGCACCAGGGAGAGAGTCAGGTACCCTGGGAAATTTGTGCTTTTCATTTCTTCTGTGTACCCCAGGTTAAACAGGCTGGCAAACTCCCTTACTCCTTTGCAGGACTCTCCTTGGGGACTCAAGAAAATCTTGGAGCAACTGGAAGAAAAGCACTAAAGGTCCCTCTAGGGCTGCCAAAATGTGTACAGTTAAACCTCGTGCTTGACTTCATCTTCAAGATCCTCAGTTCAGCAGGAGATAACAAGGAAAGTCCTTCAGTAAATCTGGCAGGGGAAAAGTAGATTTGGGTGGGTGGGGGGGAAATGCTGTATCAACTCCTAGCTAACATCTTTTTGTATAGTCTATATGTGCACATATGTAGGTGTGCATATATATATATATATATATGTGTCATATTTGAGGCTGTTAGGCAGGTCAGATTAGTTCATATGAGTAATTTGCACAGCTTTGCTCAACAGAAAATATTGTGTCCATGCACAAGTTAAAAAAAAAACAAAAAACACATAGCTTTAGACAGGCAAAAATTAATCTTGGATAGGGACAATTTGCTGAAATATTCTATAAAGGTCCCAGATGTATTTTTGCATTTGTTTGCTGTTTTGCAAGACCCTGGCTATGGTCCTCTTGTGTTCAGAAGGTTCAGACTTCACAAATAATGTGGTTTAATGCACGATTGTTAATGAACTTATCCAGGATTTGAACCAGCACCAGAATCTGACCCACTGCATCTATATGCAAATACACTCTCAAGTACTGTGCAGCAAGTGACCTGCTTCCACTAATGCCCAGATAATGAGGAAATGAGGATTTATGTCACCAGAGACACTCCCCCCTTGGAGCACATCTTCTGAGACATTCAGTCAAGGAATCGCTTCAGCACAGCCTCCAGAGGGAAGCCTGATCATTAAAAAATGACATTTCTGCACCGTGTGAGGAATGACAACTAGGCTGGCAGCTCAGCTTTCATCCAGGCTGAGGATTCATCCCACCAGAGCACTGATGTCAAGAGAAACAATCCCTTCCATTTAGAGTTTGGGCCAGGCTTCAAATGCAGGGACTCAGGGTGAGAGCTTGGTTTCCTGGGAGTCCCAGGCTCTGCTGCAGAACATCCTCAAAACTTCCACAAACACATCCCACAGCTTAACTCCTTTTACCTCCTTTTTAACTCCAAATTCCAAACCACAAACCACTGTCCCTTTGCACCCAAACCAAGACTCCTGAAGGTGGACGCTGTGGGTCAGGGTGTCTTGCTCAAAATCTGTGTGTCCCTCCCACCAGGTGTGACATATCCAGAAGGGCAGTGGTTTGCTACAGATCCCAGCTAGGAAACCCAAGCATTCCCCAAACCCAAATTGCTTGGGAGATGAAGTTCATCCTTCACAAGGGAAAAAGTTGGGGCACTGTTGTGTTGGTGTTTCCCTTCAGTGGCAGGGTTCCTACAGCAGAGTTGGGAACCAGGGTGGCACAGGTGTCACCCAGTGAAAGACATTTGGGCTGATGTTGTCTTTCTGAACACCTCACACAGGACTCCCACTGGAGACAATGGGGAAAACAGATCCCTGCAGAGATCCCCCCACTTTCTTCTGCTTTGGTGCCCTTTTTAGATGAGAAGAGCCACACTCTGGGATGGAGTTTCACATCAAAAGGGCTGAGGGCACCAATTGCAATGCAGACCTTGTACCTACCCCAGAGGTGACTGTGCCTGCACATCTCACCCCAGGCTCTGGGCTCTGGAGGTCCTGGCCCCGTTTTGGAGGCCTGTCCAAATTCCCCACCAAAACCAAGAACCAGCTCATTCTCTTCTTGTGTTCCACCACAGCTGGGGCCCACCAAACTTGCTTTTCATCCCAGCAATTCTTCTTCATGATCCTGCACATGAACAGGATCATGAACAGCTCTGAGCTGCCACCAGACACTCCAAATGCTGAGATGCCATAACCAGCCTGCTGTCACATCCCAGGCAGGACCATTCCATCCCTCTAAAGAGGAAGACACATAAAAGTGTGAGGAAAGATGAAAATTCAGCTGTGGTAATGCTGGAGTGCCTGCAAAAAAACCCTGAAACCAATGTAATTGGATTATTTAAGACATTCTTAACCAGTTTTTTTTCCTGCTTTCCTTCCACTGCAGCTGGAGGTGCCAGATCCCATCACATTTGAGAGTGTGCAGAGCAAGTTCTGCATGATCCCAGGAAATTTCTTTATTGTCAGTACATTGCAGACCCCCTTGGAGATTCCTGGGGTGCTTCACTCAGCCAAAGAGTGATACATTGAAGAGTTCTACATTTTTTTAATTGCTGGCCAGCCAAAAACAAATAAATGCCTGTAGCCACCAAAGCTCTCAGTCACTTTGAAATGGAAAGTTTTTCCCTTTGCACAATCTTCCAAGTATGGCATGTGGCCTAATTCTGTAATTACAAAATAGATCTGAATTGCTTCAAAATAGCTGTTGTGTTCCAGCAGGTACCTAAAAAGTTTATAGTATGAGCTAATTACACTGTTATATAATGGTTCAGAATGACTTTTGAAACCAACAGACAGACCTTCTGGGTATCAAATATATATTGTTTTGTTTGGGGAATTTTTTATTAATACCTCATTATGAAGGTAACCTGTGCTTTCTCCATCCTTTCCAGAGAGGATATAAATGCTAATACTGTGCAGAAAGTGCTGGGCTTGATCTGGTGCACATCATCTCCACCAACCACAGTGGGTCATTTTAGACACCAGCAAAATCCAAATAATGCTGGTAAAACAAGGTGGGCTCAGAGCCCACGTTCACCAGAGCTGTGGTGGCACCATCAAATGGGAATTACAATGGTTTAAGCAGCTACTGCCAACTGTTTTCCATCTTAAGTCCAGGCTGGTTTGAGCTCATGTGTTCAGCCTCACTGGTGGGAATGATGTGGGAGCACCCAGCTGAAGGGGACATCTGCTCTGTCACTGCAGCTCAGTCATATCCAGCTCTGACCTTACACCCCTCACCCAAAAAAAGGCACGGGAATAAAGGTGGGGTTTGCCACAAAGAACCTCTTGCTGTTAGCCTCTCTCATGGGTGAGACTCTTGAGAGCTCTGGGTCTCAGGGTTATGAAAAAAAACAGGTTTTTATAAAGACTGTCAGGGCTGGGGTCACTCAAAACATGGGCACCACTTCATCCTGCAGCCTCAAGGATAAACGGCCAGAGTGGATCAAAGTCATGCAGAAGGCCCTGGGAGGAGTCACAGTACTTAGCAGATGGGATGAGGGACAGCCTCCCAATTTTCTGCCTGGCTTTCCACACACAGAAAGTTCCCTATCCAGCAGGTGCCTGGACATTACATTCAAAGGAACTCGAATTCCTTCCCCAGCCTGAATTCCTTTCCTCCCCTGTGATCTGGCCCACCCAATGCACATCCAACATCCAACCCCATTATCCCCATCTCCTAATAACTCACAGGGCACTTCCCTGCTACAGCTACTGCCTGTCCTGGCAGTAAGGGAAAGTGAAATCAGGAATTACCCCATCCACCTCCTCGAAGCTGCTGTGATGTGAAGCCAGCAGGAAGGAGGAACCCTCTGACCCAGAGCACACATTTGCACTTTGTTATCAGCTATTCACCCTCCAGAGAGCAGCTGGGATTCCCCAGCTGCAATGGGATATCTGTGGAGCTATAACTTTGTAAACTCAGCTCAGCCTTTCAGGAAGAGATTTCTAATTTTATCCAGGCCATTCATCCACCCCTAATTTAAAAAAAAAAAAAAAAAAAAAAAAAAAAAAGCTGTTGCAGGGTTATTATTAACTATTGGCCAAGACAGAATGAACTCCAGGCTTGGCTGACTCCCTCTTTGGTAGAGAGCAATTGCACAGACAGCAGACACATTGCTGGTTTGCTTCCCAAGCATTTCTGCTCCTGAGTGAGGATGTCTGAAAGCCAAAGCAGAAGGAGAACCTTCATTTCACAGGTGTAGCCACATTGTCCAGGCTCCACTTCGGCCAACTGGGTTTGGAAACTTCAGCTCAGCCTTTCTCCCCTTCCACATGTTTATAACACCCTTGCCCTGCAAAAATGAGTGGGAAAAGTCCCCACTGACCTCACTCAGGCTCTGAGATCAGATCTCAGACACAGGGAGGAGTGGATTTTACCATCAGCTTGTGAGGATCATGTGTCCCCACTCCCCTCTGAGTGCTCGCTGAGAGCTCAGTTCCCTGCAGTACAGAAGGACAAATTCAAAGTACTCCATCAAGCACACAAGATAATCCTGGGCCTTGCTAGCTATGTTTTAGTCTTCCCAGCACAGGGCAGAGATGTAAAATTCCCTAACTGGATATCTAGAGCCAGCCAGGAGAGGCTCTCCAGCCATACCCTCCTATCCAGCTATGCCATCAGTGTGCCTGTGACATGTTGGCAAGAGGTGATTAATGACAAGTGTTCAGCTGTGAGAAGTCTTTTGAATAAAACAGCTAAAGTAACAATAGCAGAAAGAAAAGTCAAGAAAGCCACATCCTTATTAGCTGAGGTGGTAGTCTAAGGATTCAAGAAAACCTGAACAATCTTAACCAGAAATATTGCAAAAGTTGTTACCTTTTCCCTGAAGTCTCCTAAAAAACCCCCTAGCTGTTCTTATGCTCATTGTTGCAGGATTCACCTCTTGCTTCATACTTTTGACTTTGATGAGACAGAGATTTCATCTAGATTGAGCTTTTAGAATATAATGAATACTCTGAGTGAGAGCCTACAATACAATATTTAAAATGCACGGATACATGGGCACAACAATTTACCTTGAAGAAATTTACATAGATCTCCCTTGATTTTATTTATTTTTGTAATTCAGGTTGCCCTCGGCTGATTATCACACTTTAGGTAATGTGCATCTATTTATTGTAAACATAAAACCCAATGCAATTATAAGTTATTCTTTCCATAAAGCTGCAAGAGTTTGTGATGAAATTTTTTTGATAGTGCTACTTTCCCCCAAATTCACCCTAGAAAAACATTCTTGTTAACACAGCAGGTAACCCCATTGCTCCACCTGCTCTTGCTTGCATCACGAGAGGATCCACACAGCAGCCAGGAAATCCTTCACCACAGACACAAACCAGTTTGCATCCCACATCCACCCGAGAACCTCATCCCAGAACTTCCTACCAAATCCTGGCCAAGTGAGAGAGATGGGAGACAAATCAGGTCCCGGAAAAATACACCCTGGATATGTGAGTATGCAAAGCTGTGGGGCCTGGGGACTTCCATGGTAACTCTGTGTATAAACAGGACCAAACAGCTTGAAGTAGCTGCTTTCCTTGCAAGGCCAATGAACAAAGTATCTCTGTAGCTTGGCCAACACAGCAAGCTCCAGCCAAATGTAAATAGCCCGCGGGGCTTTTTGGCACTTTGCTCTCTATTTTGCATACAGCTGGTAATGTTTTAAAGGCCAGGCCCAGCCAAGGGTAATGCTTCCAAGAACAGAGCAGGAAACACTTTGTGTACAGAAAAAGAGTCCCAGGAGAAATCAGTGAAATCTTAAGGCCTTTTGTGTTTCTTTCTCCCTCCCCAAATCAATCGAATCATTTTTATGTTAAAAATTTCCAGAGCTCCAGGTAGATGCGGCCGCCTCGCTCCGTGCTCTGGGTGCTCGGTGGGAAAGGGAATATTTTGGCTCCTGCAGGCACATAAACACTTGCTGTGTGTAGGCAAGTCCTGCTGGGCACATCCATGATGTCTTTCAGGGCAGAATTTCTGGAGCTGCCTGGCAGGAGTGCCAAGTATGAGAGACAGCATCAAGGGAGGAGCGAGGTTGTAATAAGCATCTGGTGACACTCCTTGAGTCTTCCACAGTAACAACACCAAGGAAATACCACAGTATTTCAATTATCTGGATATCACTCAGCATTTTGGTAAAAATTAGCAGGACCTAGGACTTAGGAGGGGTTGGTGTGATAGAGTGAGGCAGTCACTACTAAAATGCTACTAAATCCCTGCTCTCCAGGGGTTTATCCTTGCAGGTGGGATGGGATTTCCCTCTTGACAGAGTGCTGAGGAACTGGGACTCCACTATTTTGTTTGTCTAGCACCACTGTGTAGGGCATGGAAAGGACAAATCTGGCTCTCTTACAGCCTCCCCCTGCTCCTGTGTGCAGAGGGCTGGGGAGGGGATGCAGATGAGTTGGACAGAGCAGAACCACACTGAGCATGCAAGGCTGGAGCAGGCAGTCACGAGGATTAATATTGCAGCAGAAATTTTGTTATCACATGTTTAAAATCCCAGTGTACCAGCACACACATTTTGCCCACCTGGTCCTCTCCTTTTCAACCTCATTGTGTGTGAGCTCATTTGAACATCAGGACCATAGTGTCCTACAGGGAGGCTGTCCTTCTGTTAGCTGTCCCAGTCACTTGATTATTCAGGGTTGAGAGATGAGTGCTGGCTGAGTTAGCAGCAGCCATCAAAGCTGGCAGCAAAAGGGAATACATGTCAATAACTCAGAAAAGGGAAGCAGACACAACTTGGAGAAGAGTCACTGCTACACCCACATGAAATGAAATCAAAAGCCCTGTTTATTGGAATTTAGTGTCCTTTACTATGCCTCTTACAGATGTCTGTCCTTCCACAGGTAATTCATCTGTGCAAAGCCAAATCACTGCCCTGCAGACAGGGCTGCAGCACAATGGGAGGGTCACGCTGCAGAGGGACCCCAGGGGACAGATGGGGGCTGTGTGCTGCTGTCAGATGGCACAAAGGGCTCTGCTTTCATGTCTTTGTGTTGCTGCTGCACATGGTGGGCCAGCCAGGGAACAGAGAAATGGGGGAGAAACAGGGCTGGGATCTATAATGAAAACCATGCATTTGACCCCTCTGGCTGGGGACATGGCCAAAATCTCATTGTTGGCTTTAAAGATGACAGAATCATGTCCTCTCCCCTCAGTGCTTTTCCTTATGACTGGATTTGACACATGGGTGTTGGACCTTCCACAGGATGCAGAAACTCTGGTACTGGCAGATTTCAAGGAACCAAACTGTCCTTGGCCATGGGGACACAACTCTACACAAACATTCAACCAATGCCTTCCTTCCAGAGCAGGTACCCATGGGCTGCACCACTTATGGCTCAAGATCTCATCAGGCTGCTGAGCAGGTCCTACCCCAAACTGCTGAGAGAGGCTGGGCTCAGCCCCAGCAAGGGCTTGATCCTAAAGGAAGCCAGCATAAAGCTCAGTTGTCCCTTACTGATGCCAGAAGAATTTTTGTCTGGATGTCTCCAGAGATCTCCAGTGCTGCCCAGCTCAAGCTGCAATATCAGAATTCATCCCTTTGTTGGTCCCAGGGAATGGAGGTGAGATGGCCTTGCAAGACAAGCAAGCACAAACAGCTAAAAAAGCAAGATAAATATGGGACATAAATATGTGATGGTACAGGAGGCGGTACCATAAACTTATTTTATTGCCACTTGTCTGCAAAGGCCAACATAACTCACTCCCTTTGCCTCACTCTGTCATTCCTGAATAATGAGATGGCCCAAACACATGCCAAGAAATACTTCCTCACACCCCACACCTGGGCAAGGAAACAAAGGAATGGGGATTTGTAATAATGATCAATGCCCTGCTCTCTGTATCCTGCACACCTGATGTGGTTTGTACTGATTCCCAATACAAGATGGTCATTCATGTTAGCTCCTCTCCAGCTGCCCTCTGGCTCAGCCCCTCTCTCAGGAGCTCTTCAGGGGTGATACAAGTCCAGCAGAGCCCAGATTCTGCAGGCAGAGGGTCACAGTGTCTCATAAACAGCTCTGAGCCAGCACAGCCCATGCTGTGGGCTCAGCAGGTCTGTGCAAAGACAGCCAGCACGGTGGCAATACCTGTCCTGGGGCTGAATTACCCTATCCTGCCTCTCTGTGGGGCTTTTGGCTCACCACAAACCACACAGGAGTACTCACAGAGCCAGGCTGTGCCCAGAGGTGCTGACAAGGGCTTGACCTGTGCAGGGAATCTGCCTCGTGGTTTTAGAGAATTGCAAACTGTGCTAGTCATACTGGCAGATGAGAAATTAATATTTAGTACACTTCAGCTAAAAATCATCTCCTTCCTACCTGCCCCAGAGGGCTGTGAGTATGAGTGGTGTTCTCCTCCCTCCCTGCCCTGGCCAGCCACATCCCCACAGCCTGCTCCAGCCCCTGCAAAAACCAGCACACAGCAGGAAATGTGACAGGCATGTGTGGGATCAACTGTGCCAGAGCCAGAGGGGACAGAGATGGATGAGGTTTGCAGATATGCAAAGCCACAGAGAGGCTCTGGGTGCCTGTGGTGGGGCTGCACTCCCCAGCCCTCTGCTCTGGCACATGGATGTGGGGGGATGCCAGAGCTCACATCCTCTGCCTCCGAGGGGAAAGCAGAGATGGAACAGCTCTGCCCTGTGCTTGCAGCCTCTGCAGGCAGGAGGAGGAGTCAGAGCCAGAGTCACTCACCAAAAGTCACTTCTGCTTGGCCAAAGGGCAAAGCAAGAACAGGACAGTGAACAGGGAGCAGGATTCAGCAAAGGGATCAGGGCCTTTTTCCAGAGCTCACAAGGGAAAATTGCTGTAATGCCATGCACAGGATCAGTGTGCAGGAGGTGCCTGCTGGATGAGGCACAGGCAGAGAGCTGGTCCCCAGCTCTAATCCTCTTTCCTCTAGCACTTCTGAGCCACCACAGTCCCAGGGACAAAGGACAGCAGGTGGCTCTTGCTGCCTTCCCACGAGTGGGTGGCAGCAGCTTTTCCCCAGCTTGCTCAGGCTGCATCCCCTCCTCTCTCTGGGCTGAGAGCTGGAAGCTGTAAATCAAGGTGTCCAGTGGAGGTTGTAAGGGGATAAAGCATCCTCAGTAAAATTTCTCTGACAAGTAGTCACAGCTGAGATATCACTTGATGAATGGCAGCAGAATTCCCAATGCAAGGTGGTGGATTCTCTGTGGCTGTGAGCAGACTGAGCTCTGCTGAGGCTGACAGGGCTTTAGGACATCTGGCACTCGAGCAGATCCATGTGAGGATGGACCCAGCCACCCCCCTGGGATGTCCCCCTACACCCCTCAGCAGGAGCAGCACACGCAGATTTTCTCCCCCAGTCACCCCCAGCTAGGGGGAGCTGACTTTGTCATTGAGATATCAAACACAAAATCATTAGTTTTACTCCTATCTGGAGTACTTTTCTCTGCTCCACTTCATGGTCCATGTAGATAAAAAAAGAAATAAGTAATTGCCTCATCTATCAAGGGTGGCTTCTCCAGAGCAGAGCCAAGAAGAGACAATCAAAATGGGCACTTCACAATGGTTTGATCCCTTTAGATTGGTTTATAACAGATTGAAAAAGTGCTAAAAAGTGGAGATACATGGGCCATGACACCCACACCAGGTGCCAGGACATGGGGCTCACACTTTATCAGGTTATGTGCCTAGAACTGAACCCAACACCACAGCAGAGCTCTGCTGTGGTGGGAAGGCTCCCAGGGGTGAGTTCAAGAGATACAGGAGAAAGTTCATGTCCCAATTAAAACCAAGAACCCCAAGGGTTATTTTCAGGATGGTGGGAATGTCCTTGGTCTCATGGAACAATCTCCAACCAAATCAGGATATGCAGCCACCCTGCAATAAATCCTCATCCCTGTTTATGACATGATTATAAATGTTATTGCAGGAACTGTAACAGAGAAAATAGTCCCAGATATGGCTTGGAAAAAAATAATCAGAGCAGGGCTTTCCATTTCTTTTTTGCTTTCCTGGAGATACCAGGAAATTCAATAGATGTGGTACATCTCTGAGATATTCTGATACTCTGCCTGCTGAGCAAGAGCCTTAAGAATTATTTAGGCTATAAAGAAGTGAGGTTGTCATTGGCATCTTCTTAGACTGAAAGAATTGCATTTCAACTTCAAAACCACTTACAGTAGCTCAACAATAAACCACAGGTGCCTAAATTCACCCAGATGGAGCACAAACTGGGTGGGGTTTGCTTTGTCTGTTTGTCTCTTCACATTTTTTCTCTGCCAGCTTCATGTGCCTCAGTGTCCTGACTTTTTATCTTCCCTCTGGGGTCAGGTACCTGGCACTGCCTGGACAAAGAGGTCCCCCTAAGAGCCAGCTCTCACCTAAAGAACAATATCATGGCCCATGACACCAATATGCCCACTTTGCTCTTATCAGACCTAACAAATAATGTTTCATACATTGGGGAAGGAGATTTCTGAGAGGTGAGCCCCATTTTTCAGCTCAAGACTTCAGTGCTCAGCAGATGTGCTTGATGGAACAGGAATTTAGGCAAAAATACTTGCTTCTCACTAAAAAAGAAGTATTTTATTCTTGGGAAAGGTCCAGTGTCATTTTGTAACTGGCTGTGGGTGATGCATCACTCAAGCACACTGAAAAACCAGTCTGGTTTGCACCAAGGGACAAAAATGTGCATTACAGCTGAGGACTTTCCATCCATATTTCCTTTCTGCCAGGCCCAGCCACAGAAGCATGTTCAACTGAGAAGGAGAGTGACAGAGCAGCTTTGATGAGTGTCTGGCACCCAGTCAGAGTCAACACTTCACAACATGCTACAGTGATGCTCCAGATACAACCTGCACCCAGCAAAAGTCTGTAATAAACACCACTGCAAGACAATCCCTCTAATTTCAGTGAGAGTCTTCTCAAAGAGAGCAAAACAATTAAAATCCAGAGATGCATGAAGATATCCACTGACTAAGATGACACTTGGATCAGGTCCTGGTTTAGGTTCTATCAGCTGGAGCAGAGGTCCAGGCTGTGTTGAGGGATGTCCTGACCCCCAGGTCAGGGACTTCTGAAAGTCACTGAGTGCCATGAGCTGCTAAGCAGCATCTGGGAGCTACAAAAAGTTACCAAGCCTCCTAAACTCTCTTTTTCCTTCCTTTTCTGGATGATGAGAAACTTTCTGGAGGACTGAACCGACCTTGTACTTCCCTCCCTTATCCTTCCACTCTCACTGTGCCCTTCCCTGGGTCTGGCACCAATCTGCAGTGACAGCACACCATTTAAGTGAGGGGAAGAGTGACATTTCCTAAGCACTGGGACTTTCTGAGGTTTGATAGAGATGACAAGCTTCATCAGGATAAAAATCTGGGTTTTCTTGTGCATGACCCTAAAAGAAGGAGGACAAGGGACTCACATCCTTGGCAGAGGGGACATCAAGGTGACATTGTTAGTCCCCAAGTCCCCAAATAGTCCCCCCTGGTGTGACAACCACCTCCTTGGTGAACACCAGGGTCTGTGAGGGGGTTGGGATGTATGAACATCTAACAGGGGTCAGCTCAGGCACTCAGGAGGATCTCAGCTGTGCTTCCTAGCAGATGATGCTCAAGAATTTCATCCTTCTGACAGACATTGAGTTGGACCTGTAATCCAAAATCTGTCACTGTTACAGAAACTGCTACACAGGGAAAAAAAAATTCCCATGTGGCTGTTACCCTTTAGCACTTTGGCTTTATCTTCACAGTAACTTGCCTTGCTGCTAATGTAGATTAGATTAACTCTGACAAGGAGCATGATGGAGTGTAACCATGTCAGGCAGCTGCAGAGCTGTTCTGATGATGTTTAAACCAACCAGCACATTTTGGGGGGGGATGTTGGTTTTGGTTTAGTGTGGAGGACAGGGCAAACCCAAGGCAATGGGAATAAGGAGGAGCTGACAGTTTCCAAGCATCTTTGCCTGTATCTGTATTTTTCCCATGTATTTATACGCCCTCAAAATCTGCAGACAAAGTGGGAAATTCCTAGAAATACCTCTTCCCTTTCAAGGTACCTTCTGTCTCCAGGGTCACATCATCAGCTGGAGCAGATGGAGCTCCACTGAGAAACTCTGCAGTGAGGGTGGGCAGGCCCTGGCACAGGGTGCCCAGAGAAGCTGTGGCTGTCCCTGGATCCCTGGAAGTGTCCCAGACCAGGTTGGACTGGGCTTGGAGTAACCTGGGATAGTGGGAGGTGTCCCTGCCCACAACATGAGATTGGAATTAGATGATCTTTGAAGTCCCTTCCCACCCAAACCATTCCATGATTCTGTGATTCCATTGCAGATGCAGCTTGGAGTCTTTGTGATAGCAGAGATTGGTGTGGAGCATTTAAGTTGTGCAGACTGAATACCAGAGAGGAAGAGTGTTGGGGGTTGGATCTGTTTCTTTTGTGTTTGTGGATTTTTTTCCTGATGGTTTGCTAGGTAACTGATTGCTGGGTACTTTATGGATACTTGACTTAAACAAAGGAGGCAGCAGGTTTCTCCGGGGGGAACAGCAGTGAGCAGCAGTTTGGTCCGAGGACACCGCTCCGAAAGGACTGGAGTACCAGGGGACCCTGCTTGTTTTCTCTCTCTCCACTGGATTTCTCTCCAGAGGAAGACTGAACACATTTTTCTTCACCATTGGACTCTCATACAGGACTATTTCACTTCATAGAACTGCATTTACTGCTCAAGGAGGATTTCATCTGGACTGCTTTCACCACCCTGATACCCAGGGTGTCAGGTCACATCCCTGATTCTGTCAGGGCATTTTCTGAGGTTTTGTTGTTTCTTTGTTTTTTTGCTTGTCTCTTAGTGCTATTACATTTGTATTTGTCTTTGCTTTGTCTAATATTCCTAGTAAAGAACTGTTATTCCCACTCCCAAATCTTTGCCTGAGAGCCTCCAATTGCAAAATTATAATAATCTGAGGGAGGGGGTTCACATTCTCTATTCAAAGGGAGATTCCAGCTTTTGCTGGCAGGTACCTGTCTTTCAAACCTAGACAGAGAGTAATTATTCCTGTGGGGCACTAAAATTGTCCTGGGCTCTCTGATGGGATCTGTCTATCCTACATTAGGTCAAAACACCTAATGAATTCAAACAGTTGCTGTTCTCAGGAGGGGTGACTGCAGTAACCAGCCTTACAGACTCAGCTGCCATTCCCCAGCTGGTGGAAGAGGTTGTCAGAGATGGTCAGCTTTAAGAGTCTGGGGATTTGTCTGAACCAACATCTGAAAATCCTTCAGTGCTTTCCTTGGACTTTGGCCACTACAGGCAAGATCCAGGTTGGCACTGCTGCACTGCATTTTGAATTGTTTTGATGTCTGGCTACAGTCTGCTTTGAATAAGTGTCCATGAAAGATGCAGCCCTGATCATATGTTGGAGTCATTTAGGTGTTGGCCAGGGGACAAAGGATTAGGACTGGCCTTGGAAGTGCTACTTTTTTATCCCTCTTACTCTTCCTGTGCCAGGTGGCCTTGGTAAACTCACTCAACACTTCTTTTGCTGCATCCCATTCAGAAGAGGAGCATTGCCCAACTCCATCTTTCCAAGTTTTGTCTTCTTTCAGTGTTAGGCTTTATTATTGATGATCTTTTTCCTGTGCTCAGGTAAAATACTAAAAGGTTACATCTTTTAAATAGTAAAAGGTGTGAGGACCCTCTTCTCCTTGGGTTTATAACCTCTTGCATACTCAGGGATTGGTGTAATTTAAATTAAAAAAGAGGGTTGGAGGAGAATTCCAGCCTAATTACACATTACAATGGTGTTGTGCTGCTTCTGGGAGACCAGCCAGGCATTTGGAAAGAGGTTCAGCTCCCAGTGGGGGTGAACTGACAGGACAAAGGAGAGAAGGCTGGAGAGTAATCAGACATAAAATACAACCAGAGGAGGGTGGCCCAGCTTCAGCCAGGAGCTGGCAATATTGCCCACACCAGGCAGCATGGACACAGCAGGCACGTGGCCAGCCCCAGAGGTAAATCTGGGTCACAGTGGTTTGAATTCAGGTGCCCCAGGCTGTGCCTTCACCTCGCTGAGAGCCTGGCACCAGGAGCCACCCTCGAGTCACAGCTGAGCCCCTCACTTGCCATGGGCCACCTCAGAAGTTGTTTCAGTCATCTCAACAGTTCCTAAGAGCTCTGCTCCCTTTGGAACACCTCAGAGGTTGTTTCAAACATCCCAACACAGTGCCAAAGAGTTTTGCTCCCTCTGGAACACCTTGGAGAACCTTTCAAAGTACCATCCCAGCACAGTGCCCAAGACCTCTGGTTGCTCTCTCACCAGTGCAGCAGCTCTGCATGTTCTGGCAGAACCTCACTCACTTCCAAGATGCTGTTAAAATCATCTCCCAGCTTATCCCTCTTGCACAAATTCCCAGGGCAGAGATAGGACTACAGGATCACCTTCCCCATGTTTTCCCTCCATCCACGAGGTTTCCCTGGCTGAGACCAGCTGCTGAGGATGGTTTATAGGCTTCCTTGCAGGTCTGGACTTTGCCACCATACAGAGCACAGAAGAGGGGTGTCCTGACTGTGTCTGAAAGCTCTGCTTAAGTGACTGTGAAGGGCCAGATGGAGTCCAGCCCTGAAGACTTGAGTGCCCTATTTAGTGGGGATGCAGTGAGTTTTTGAGTGCAGGCTGTCTCAGTGTTCTCCAGCCTTGGTTTGGAGCACTCCACCCAGGCTGGATCTCCAGATCCATTCAGCCCAGCCAAGAGACTGCAGGAACAAGTCTGGAGAGGTGAACAGTGAGGAGCCAACCCATTTCACCAGCCCTTCAGATGGTAACAATCCTTTCCAGCCCACAAGCCTGTGAGCAGAAGAGGGGAAAGACTCCAGATTTCATCCTTAATTCTGGAAGTTATTCATCCTACCCCTGTTACTCAGCATTAGGAGGGACAACGTTCCCTTATATGGTGAAGAAGAAGTGGGGAATATCTGCAGAACATTCTCACATCTGTGCTCAGCTGAGCCTGGCAGCACAACCTTGGGAATGCAGAGGTTGGAACCGCCAAGAGTTGTGGAGCAAAAAGCCTCCACCCTGCTGTGAGAAGGGGGATGAGCAGATATGGGTGGAAACCCTGCAAAATGGGTCATGTTAAGCAGCACTGCTCCAGGGGTCTCTGGTATCTGATCTGGGAAGTTTTCCCATGCAGTTCTGGAGCCCAGTGGGAAAAGGAGACTTGCAAAAGTGAAAGCAACAATAAGAAAACACTGCAGGGCCAAGTTCTGGAAAAGTCACTAAAATGGGGCACGTAGATCTTCAAAGGACCCAGAAGGAAACTGGTCCTTACTAAAAGAAATAGGTGCAGATTCCCCTAATGAAGTCCTTCAACATCTTCTTGTCTGGTATGAAGGTCAAGGTTTGAAATTGTGGAGGCTTAGGAGGAAGAAGGAGGGTCCAGACAAGTTCTCCAGGGAAAAATGCACAAGACCTGTGGGGAGATCCTTCCAACAGAAAGAATTAGGGATATAAAGAGGGGGATGCTGCCACATTTCTCTGCTGACAGAGAAGTTTGGAGTTTTAAATACCAATACCTCATGCACAAGACACATCTGAAGGGTTGCCCAGGCAGTTTTTGCCTAATTATTGACAAAGCTCATCACCACATTGATTTCTCACACCCAAATGTCCAGCCCTCTTTCAGAAAGTATCAGCTACTCAGTAGAAGGGTTTAGGTTTTGCTTTAGGACCCTTGTATGCACATTAAAGAGACCTAAGCATGGTTTTAAGTGCAGTCAATGAGTCTGAGAGTCCCTGGGACAGCAGAGAGGAATGTTCTGCTCAGGTCACTTGTAGTTGGCTGAAAGAGACACTCACAGTTTCAGAACCCAGCAATGCTGCTCATAATCCCCCTCACCACCTCTGCCCCCAAGGATCTGTGGATGCTCTGGAAGTCAGAGCCTGTCTGTGTCCAGCTCCATATTTGAAAAACCAAACAGAGGCACTCTGATTTTCAAAGGTGCCAAGCACTTTCAGTTCCTTTTCCTCCTAATGGCCTTTGTTGCTTTTTTAAAAGTAGTACACTTGAAAAAAACCCTTTAACATGTAACTAGTGTTTGGGGAACATCCTGTTCCAGAACACAGCTTTACACATCAGAAAATGGTCTGATTTGCAGGAAAGACCTTTCCTCCCATAGAGCAGTTTTTGAAAGACAAGCATCTTAAAAGTATCTGGATTCAACAGTCTTTTAAAAAATCTAATACTAGGCAGTAACCCACCCAATGTCACCCAGCACAAAAGCCCACCACCTCCACATCCTGGAGATTATGCAGCCCCAGGAAATCCTAAAGCCCTACTGCTGTGATGAAAATGCCCCAGCACTCTGATTTTCTCCTGCATGAGGAGATGTGTCTGGCAGCACACTCTGTGCCTTCTCCAGCTCACTTTGTCCCTTTCTGCCAGCTCTGTAGCAAAAACATCCCAGTCCAAACACCTGGAGGGAAAACTGCTTTGGGACAGAGGTGAGGGAAAAGGGTGCAGGAGAAAAGTTGGGTGCTGGCTAATTAGGCTTTATTATGAGCAGGTAATTAGGTGCAGCTGCAGTAGGCATGGCTGCAGTTAGGGACATTTTCCTTTTGCATGGATGTCCCTTAACCCTGTGATCCTCTAGGAACAGCCTTGAAGGATGATGGAGGAGGGAGAGTAGACTCCAAGCCCCAGGAGTGAGCTAGCACAGGAAGGGAATCCTCAGACTGCCTGTGGACAACCCCTGTTCTACAGCCTGGACTTTCAGGCTGTTGTTCAGACTCCAGGTATGGAGCTCTTGGACACAGCAGCAAATAAAAAGTTCCTTTCACTGCCAGTGCCATGATGTGTGTGTGCACTGCAGGTCAGCCTGGGGGTCAGGGTTCCTGTCTTCTCCATCTCCTGAGCCTGGCTGGGATGCAGCCAGCAGCAGGAAACAACATTCTCAGGAAAAGAGCACTAGGGAGGAAATGGCCTGGATTAAATGGATTCAGGCAGGTTCCCCAACCTCTGGCAGTTTTCTTACCTGTTCTGCCTCCTCCTTGGTGGGGGATGTCAGATGTGTGATGTGCTCACTGCACACCCTCTACTGCCACACCCAGTGGGGCTGTGAGTACAGAATCCATTCCCCCTCCCTTCAAATCTTGTTTTTAAACCAAATTTCCCCTGGATCTGTCAGTTCTGTTACAGTCAGAGAGGATGCCAGCAATGATGCCTTGACATGTCTGTGTTTCTCACAGTGAATAATCAAAACCAATGACATATGTCAGTGCTGAGATCCTCTGAGACATCCTCTGAAAATCCACCAGATCCTGAAGTGGAACAATCCCTGCTTCATACACATAAATATGATTTAATTTGCTCTGTGTGAGGCTTTGGGGATGCTGCAAGGATGGAGCTCCCCTCAGCCGAGGGTCTTGCAAACACAAATAGAGACAAGTTCCCTGCTCCAAGGACCTTCAGCCAACCTTCCCCAGCGGATGGGGTGAAAGCAGGAGAAAATCCTGAGCAAGAAATGCTCCCAAAAAATGAGGTGGAAGCGCCCTCTTGTGTTCCTGGAGGAGGCTGCGTGGGATCGTTATCCAAAAATAGGTGGGTGCACGTTCAGATCGTTTTGCAGAAGTAGGAAACACCTTGGCTACCTAAAGGATGGAAGGTGGAGGACAGGGAGTGCTCCCAGTGTGACACCGTGTGATGGAACCGCAGCTCCATCTCTTGCTGTAAACGCAGTGGAAAAGACCCTGCAGAGGTAGAATGGAAATGGGTTCAGTCACAACATCAGAACACCCAGCAAGGAGCCCAGCACACTGAGGCAGAGAATGTGGGCAGGAAAATGCCAGATGGGGGACAGCAGTGAGGGGATTTGGGAAAACAAACGGCACAGAATGTAAAAATAAAGCTACAATTATGTTTTCAGAGTATTTCTTGCCTTCTAAGTCCTTCCCAGAGTGGGATGTGGTTGGGAGGCTGGATCAGGGCATCTGCCAAGGAAGATTTTATGCCCTGAACCAACTAAGCTGCTCTAGTACCTCCCACTCCCCACCCTCTGCTTGGCATAATGCTCCTTCAAGTTCAGGGAGAGCAGGGAGGTGTGGAACACTGATGGTCAGGGAGAAAGGCCCTGAGCAAGACTCTGCCTTGTCCCTGTCACCTTTGCAAGCAGGACTCTTGAGCATCAGTGGAGGAGCCATGTCTTGGGCTCTGACCCCTGTGCTCACTCAGCTGAGATGCATCAGGGGGAGCAGGTGATGCAGATGATGCAGATGGTGCAGGTGATGCAGATGATGCAGATGATGCAGATGTTGCAGGTGATGCAGGTGATTCAGGTGATGCAGATAGTGCAGGTGATGCAGGTGATGCAGGAGATGCAGGTGATGCAGGTGATGCAGATGGTGCAGGTGATGCAGGAGATGCAGGAGATGCAGGTGATGCAGGAGATGCAGGTGATGCAGATGGTGCAGGTGATGCAGATGGTGCAGATGATGCAGGTGATGCAGGAGATGCAGGCGATGCAGATGGTGCAGGTGATGCAGGAGGTGCAGGTGATTCAGGTGATGCAGGTGATGCAGATAATGCAGGTGATGCAGGTGATGCAGTTCTCCATGCAAAGGCAGAACAAACTCTGGGCAGGTGGTTCAGGACAACCCCCGTGGTAAAAAATCTATTTGGAAAAGACCTACCTGGAAACAACACTTTGATAGCCCCCAAAAACCTGCCATTTTCAATTGTCTGCCTTGTGTGAATGGAAAAACTTCCCAAATGCACCTTTGGCTGTTTTACAGTGGACTCTGAAGTCAGGGGAGCAGTGAACAGCAGTCCCTCGAGGTGAAAAAGCCATAACAACCCAATATTGATTGTGAAAATGTGTGCAAATCTCATGACAAACACCCTCTTTAGAATATTTGCCTCTGCAGGCATGAGGACAAGAGAGAGAACAGGGCTGTAAACAGAGAAACAAAGCTCAGAAATGCAAAGAGGTCACAAGCAAGGAGAAGGGAGAACGAATCAGGGCTTTGAGCCTCTGCAGTTGGGGGCTCATCCACAGCATCTGTGCACAGGTAACTCTGAGTTCCCCGTGCTGACAGTAGAAATATGTGGTTGAGCAGAAGGAAAACCCAACCTTCCCCCTGCTGTGTGTGCTCTGGGCTCTCTGACCCCTCTCCATCAACAGCCCACATATCCCAGAGGGTTTTTGTCTTGTCAGAGGCACGACAGGCTGCACCCCTCCACGTGTCCCCACGTGGCTGCAGACAGACACTCTGTCCTGGTGGGGACATCCCAGGCTCTGTGTGTTTGGGGATGCACACAGGCAGCCCCAAACCCCTCAGTGAACCCTTTCCTGTGGCCACAGAGCACTTTCTGTGTTTTGAGTTAATGGTGGCACCACGGGCTGGGTGGTTTCAGGCTTCACAAATCTATTTACAGAAAAAAAGAAGAGCTGGAAGCAATCTCTTATTTTTACCTTTTCTGCCTTCCAGAGACTCGCAGAAGCATGCCACTGTTAATAATAACAATAATAATAATAATAATGCTGAATAAATCTCACTTGGAGCCTACTTTGGTATGCAAATGCTCCCTCCTTATTTGCATCTATCCAAAGATGCATGCAGATATGAAACCAGATCTATTCCTTAACAGTTGCATAAGGTTGGCATGTGAGGACCTTCAAGATAATTACATAGGATTCAGGAATACAGCTCCTCAGTGAGGACTTGCAGGCATTAAAGTGAAATTAAACTGATACCCAGCCAGTTCATCTATAGTCTGCAAGCCCTTGCAGCTCACTGCATAAAAAACCAAACATCTGCACCTTTCAACCTTACAGTTCCATCTGATGTCTGAACTTGAAGGTCAAACTAGGCTTGATGGAAGAAAAAAACAAAAAAAAATCTCTTTTTTAGGGTAACATGAGCAGTTTGGAGTGCTGGCACTGATACAATTCTGCCCCATTCCCCATCTCCTGGCCCAAACCTCTTTCCCTGCTCCTAAGCAGGCACCAGGAGGGAACTGAGCCCGAGGATGAAGAGGAGGGAGGCAGTGACAGCTGCCAGGTGCCCCAGCCAGCTGGAGAGAGGCTGAGGATGGAGCAGGGCTGTGAGCCTGGCCCTGGGGAGGTGCCCCAGCATCCCTGGATGCTGACACAGCCACTGTGCTCCAGATGCACTCAGGGCCAGAGCCCAGCTGAGAGTGAGGGAGCAGCACACACATTTTCCTCCTCCTGAGCAGGGGGAGCTGGGTTTGCTGCCTGGGTCTCAGCAGCAGGGCAGTGATGCAGGACTTGAGCTGCTCCTTGGCTCCTCACCCACTCTGCTGAGCCTGGAGTGGGGAGCAGCTCCCTCTCACCCAGATAAAGCCTTGCTCACATTCCCCAGGCAGATCTGGACAGATTTCTCACCTCTTTCCTGCAAGGCTCGTGGTCAGGGCTGGCAGGCAGCAGCCATTCAGATCTCCCAGAGCTGCTCCCTTTCCTCTGAGTCTGCATTTTCAGGTACAAGAGTTTGGGCTGCCAAGAGTTTCTAGTGCATGTACAGGGAGAAAAAAAAAAAAAACACAAAAAAAACCAAAAACAACAACAACACACAAAAAAAACACACCAAACCTTTGCACTATTTTCAAACAACCCAAAAATACACTGCAAACTGTGCACAAGGGCTGTTTACCAGGGATGCTGAGAGGCTGCTTTTGCCTTTCCCCTTCCTTTAGCATCAATCAGGGCAGTGTGTATGCTCCAGGCCCTTAAACAAAACAAGGATAAGACTCATTTTGTGTGGCTTTTGCCCCATATTTGCCCAAAGAGTACAAAAGCACAGGGTATGCACACTGTGCAGTTTGCAGACACACACACACACAGCCCCCATGGTGTCTTAGAGGCAGCCAGGAAATATTTCCTCCTCACAAGAAATGTATTTTTGCTGGTTTTAATTTTCAGAGCTTCCCAGGGGGGAAATAAAAAAAGATAGTTTTCAATGAGAAGCTGAAGCCTGAACAATCTGCGGTTTCGCCTTTTGCTGGGTGGAAGGAACATCCACCTCCAAACACTTCCATAAAACCATCACAGGCAATCACCCCTTTTCATGGGGAAAAGCCTGTGAAATAAAAACATGATCAGCCTGAAGGGACTCTGCAGCCCCATACAGTCAGAGTATGATGGTTTATACAGAAAAGATTGAAAAAATGAGGTTTTCCCTGGAGAAAAAGCAGTGCCTGGGATGAGCAGAGCTCAGCCCAGGAGAGTCACCCAGCATTCAGCTGCATGGGCTAATTGTATTCAGAATTAAAGGTAGCTCTAGTTCCTCCTTCCTTTCTTTATTTTCTTCCTTCTTTTCTTCCTTACTTCCACATAAACAGGCAGTTTCCCTGCTGTGGTGATTGAAGACTTAGGGGATGTGACCTGTACCCATGGAAAGGTACGGGAGAAATTAAGAGAATTTGGGGGACAGACATTTGAGTTTGAGAGCAGCTCAGGAAAGTGTGGGGTGTTGATCCACAGACATGGGAGCAGCAGTTTATCCTCCTGTGTGGGGCAAAGCTGATGTTCCCCTTCCCAACATCAGCATGGGAGATCCATGGTCAATCAGTGGGTCCAGGATGGGTGGACTCAGCTCAGGACTCCCCCAGATGGAGACAGCCATGGGGATGGGCACAGAATCCACCTGGGAGCAGGGAAAAGCAGGGATTAAGCAGCAGCATTTTGGGGAGATGAGTCATGTTTGAAGTTCTAAGTTCATGTTCTAAGAAGGGGAGCTGACACCCCTGGGATTCAGCTGCACCACAAGAGGTTGTGAGCATTGAGAGGAGCCCATCAAGGTGCAGCATCTGGCCATGGTGGAGATGAGTGCCCTGAAACTGCCTGGAAGGAGCAGTAGAGAGGTGGGGATTGGTCTCTTCTCACAGGTAACAGGGACAGGAGGAGAGGAAATGGCCTCAAGCTGCACTAGGGGAGGTTGTGGTTGGAACAATTTCTTCACCAAAAGGATTATCAGGCACTGAAAGAGGCTGCCCTGGGAAGTGCTGGGGTCACCATCCCTGGAGGGATTTAAAAGGAGTGTAGATGTGACACTTGGGGACACATTTTAGTGATGGACCTGGCAGTTCTGGGTTGATGACTGCATTTGATGCTCTCAAGGTTTTTTCTAACCTAAATGATTCTCTAATTCTCTTTCACTCAGAGGGGGATGCTCTGCCGTGGCAAGGAGAGACATCATCAGGTATTGCTTGAGGCCAGCTCTGCTTCTCAGGGAGGTGGAGGCTGTGCAACCCCACACCATCAAAGCCATCAAACACCAGAGACCTGCTGCTGTCCCTCAGCTTGGTCCTGTGCACCAAACACTCAAATTTGGGCAGCATTTCAGGTTGTTATCTACTCACAAACAAGTACTGTTCTCAAAATCAGACCCCCAAACTCTAAACTAAGGGCAGCAGAAGTCTTCTCTCCTTTTCAGTATATCAGGACCACTGTTTCATTTCTTACAGCCCAGAATTAACTTTTCTTCACACACCCTGTGGTGGTGAGTGGATCTCTCACTGATGTTCTGGGAGCCACATCTTGGTTCCACTGAAGTCCAAGATTTGCTGCATTTCACCTGCTGAAGCCAAGCAGGAGCTGGAGTTGGCCTGGGATGTCCCCATACCCTGAGCCCTACATCCTTGGCCATCTCTGCAACTCAAGCACCACCTGAACTTGAGAGCATGGAGTCCAAAAAACTTCAAAATTTATATCTTTTCATTTATTTGGGGAAGCCAGGGGCTTTCTTAAGTGGAAATTGCCACCACAAAACCCAACAACTACAAAATTCCCCCCCAAAAAATCCAAGCTTTCCACCCTGCATGGAAGAAAACCAGAAGAAAAACCTGGCAATCAGGGAATATTGAATGTGCACTCATGAAGGCTCTTGCAGCAGTTTTCCTGTGCTCCCCACAGACCAGGCATTTGTGTTCCTGCATGTTGGGGTGAAACTGGAGCCCCACAGTCCCAGGGGGCTGAGCACACGTGGGGCCCCTCCCCAGCACGTGCCAGGGCTGTGGAAGCACATTAAAATGGACCAAGAAATGTGCCAGCTGCAAATGCAAAGACAGGTCTTTTCAAATAAGCCCCATTAGTTCCACATGTGCATTTGATAGATAATTTTTTTTTTTTTTGGGTTACGTAACGTGAAACCAATAATTATGGAAATGAGTGTGAGGATCCAGATAGTCTCCAGAAGAAGAAGGCAGAGACAGGGAGGGTGAACAATAACAGAGACTTTGCAGGGATTTTTTCCTCCTTTAATGCACCCATCCTCAGCAAACTGCTTGTGCAGAGCCCCACTCAGCAGACCAAAGGAAAGGAATTGGCTCTGGGAGCTTCATCTCCCTGGAGCTGCACAGGGCCTTCAGCTGCAGGATTAAAATCTGGCTGTGCAGTCACATATCCAGCCCTGAGGCCACACAGGCAAATGGCTCTTCTCACCCCCAAAAAATGTGGAGAATGTGCTGGAAAGAGTGCAAAATCTGGTTCTTCCCTCAACTGCTTGTAGCTAGTTTGCTGTGAATTCCTTGGTTGAGGATCAAATCTGGAGGAAACAAATATCACAATCAGTATTTTTCAGAAAAATATTTATGCATAAATCTGGTTATGCCAAATAGCAGATCTCTATTCACACCCAAACTGATTTATTCTCTCATGCTTGCTCACACTCCACCATCCCCACTCCTCTGACAAGCAGAGTACAAATCTGTGTGCAGCAAAGCTGGGCACATGGGGAGGAAAGAAAGAGGGACACACAGGTTTTCAGTGGGAATACAGCTATCAAAACAACATTATACAATTAGGGGGGAAAAAGGTTTTTTTAAAAAAAAGAAAGTAGAGGTGATTATGTAAACTGCTGTCCCTGTCTGGTCAGCACAAATCTCATGTGGGCTTAGGTCAGTCTGTTTGACACAGCTAGAAATAGTTGTCTGTGTTAACCATTAGCAGCTCCCAGTTCAAAGTTCCCTGTGAGCTGCCTCTGTTCCCTGCCAGCATTCCCTGTCTGCCTCAGGTGAGATGCAGGCAGCACTGCCCACCCCTGTCCATGTCTGTGCTGGAGAGCTCAGCCCTCCAGCAGGGAATGAGGCACCAAACCTCCCCTCCCAGCCTGGCTGCTCCCCACAGAGCATCTGACTACAGCAAACAAAACCAAAAAGCAAAATTTATTATCCTCAGTGTAGTGGTCAGGAGATGTCCTGGGCAGGCAGTGAGGCCTCAGAGTGCCTGGAATAAAACTCCAGCCCCTACCCTGGAAAAGCCCTGGGATGCAATCACAGGATGAGGAAGGGTGGGTGGTTCTAACAGGTCAAGGTGTGATCCAAAGGAGGAGCATGGAAGTGGCATCATCTGCTGCTGTGGAAGCATCTGGAGAACTTCCTACCACCCTTCTCATACTCTGCAGGGAGGGGAAAGGGTGGGATTTGGCTGTTTGTCACTAGAGGAGAGAAAAGGAAGCTTGGATTCTTAAAACCTCTCAGCTGCCTTTTCTGCACAGGTGTCATCAGCACAGACACACACACAAGTAATGTGGTTCCCATCTTTCTGCAGGAAACAGAGGAGGTCTCTGAGGTTGGCTGCTCTATCTCAGCCACCAGTTTTTAATTAGAGTTAAGGACATCTGGAAATGCCCTTCCAGAGGTACAGTCAGTGCTGAACTGTTTGCTTCCCTTGGAGAAGAAGAGCAGAGCAGCCAGAACACAATCTGCATCCCAGATATGTCAAGGGTTGCTGGAAAGAGCATTTGGGGACCACAGAGGTGCTGAATGATCCTCACAGCACCTCTTTACCCCTTTTCCTCCACCTGGAGAAAAAACCTCATTTTTGAGCTTTTGCTGAAGCTCAAAAATCCCATCCCAGCAAAGCTTCCAGTTTCTTCAGTGTATCTCTTCCAACTTCTCACAAGTCAAGACAAAAAACCCAGAAGTCTTCAAGAGTGATTATTTCCCTTCCTTGGTTGTTGGAAGAAAAGTTGTTTTGGGGACTGGTACATCCAGTCCCTCCATCCTCTTATTAGTCCCCCACTGCCTTGATTTGCTACCTGGAGGCAAATCAGTGTGATTCAGGCCCCTCTTCCTAGTAAGATCTCAGCATCAAGAATTCCTTCCCATCTTCCCACAGATCCTTGCCAGCAGAGCAAACCCAGAGCGCGGCTGATGGCGAAGGCTGAAATCACTGGGAGATGAGCAAGGCCTCCAGCAGAGACAGTAGCTGAGGAATCAGCCTAAGGCTCTGTAATCCCAGCAAAAACAGTTTCAAAACACTCTTTATCTAGTGAGGGTGCCTCAGAGCTGTGCAGGGAATTGTTTCATGCAGCCCTTTTATGGAGAGAGGAGCTGGAGAGCAGTAGTCCCCGAAATAATTCACGAGGCTTTTAGCAGCCTCTGTTACTCACTGTTGGAAGGACTGAAGTGCTCATTGTTTCATTCTGGCAGCCAAATCCTCCTCCACTAAAATAAATAACTATCAAGGATGCATCCCAGCTTCAGAGCTTTGGGTTGCCCACAAAATTAAAATCCTTCTATCCTCCATCAGGTTTGTCTCCTGATAATCCAGCAGCTGCTACATTCACTGGAATTTTCCCATTACCATGCACAGTCCTCCAAGAAGAATTGTCCATCCTGGCAGAATGTCTGGCACAAACCTGAGCATGTACAAAGCCAGGGCTCAGCTCCAGGCTGGTCTCAGGCACTGCTGAAAGGAACTCAACTGACACCATGACCAGAGTCCACCATGTGGAACCAAACTTGTATCTATCCACAGGACAGAGAATTAAAACCATTAGTGCTTCTCAGTTGTTTTAGAAGCTGAAATAAAAGCTCAGTAAGGAGGTTTGTTCTAGTAAGAGCTGAATCAGAACAGATGGAGAAGTGCAAGCTATTATTTCCTACAGCAATGACACGGACACTCCATTTGTTTATCCAGATCTCTGCCTTGCCCTGACTCACTGGCTTCCCATCTCAAAGGTTTCTTGCTTAGCTTAGTCCTTCCTGGGTAAATTATTTTCCAACTTTTGATGTCAAATGAAGCTTTTCTTGTTCATTATAAACCAGCACAGTGATCTGCTCTTATTTGTGCACTGGCTTTGCTGCTTGGTCAACTTTCCAGCGTGAGCAGAATAAATCCCAGGGAGAATTTTGCAGTAACCCAGTTATTGTTAGGTGAAAAGCAGCTCTTTTTGTGCCACAGTGCTTTTTGAGAGGTTGAGAAGTCTATTTTTGCCAGACTCTGACTTTAATCAAACTTAGATTTTGGCTGAATCAAATCTCCTCAGATGGTCCTGCTCCTGTTTCCCCTAATGGTGAATTATTTCAATTCATTTCATCTGGACCCTGGCCTGCCTTTCATTTTTGCCAGGAGGAGCAGTGTGTTCCCTGGAGCTGTGAGCACCCCAGAGAGAAGCCCTCTCCTGCAGCTCCTGCAGAACCTCCCCAGCAAAGCCACAAGCCCAGGAGACCACAAATTGAACTGAAAACATTCTCTGGTTTGGAGTGTGGGTGTATGACCTGTGCCAGAAGCATCCATTTAAAAATTCCCCTCATTACAGTGGGGCTCATTCTGAGACAAGGTGGGGACACAGATTCCAGCAGCTTCCCACCTAAATCAGACTCCAGTTTGGGGTCTAGGTAGCTGAGGGTGCCCCAGCCAGGGTCTGAACTTATCTGGTGATTTTATGGGTAGGAATGAGACCTCAATAATTGGCAAAAAACTGACAGGAGGAGGGAGGAGGCTTCATCTCCTCCACTCTTCAGTGTCAGCTCTCCAATTCAACCCCATCCCCATTTGCACATCAGCTTTTAATATTTAATTGCAGCTCTGCCAAGGGACTTTGCCTCCTCTCCTGCACAGGAGGGGGAGAGGAAGGAGGCAGCAGCGTGGTGCTGGAGAGCCCCAAGGAGACTCTCAAATGGCAGATCTCAGGCAGAGGGAAGCACTCTAGCATGTAAGTGATTTTACACAAAAACCCCTCCCAGATACAGGAGATGGAACGAATTAATATCAGAAAAATCCTGTAAAGCCTTAGCAACTAGGGGGGATGCTGTGCTGGCTGTGGGAACTGTTCAGGGTGGGCTGAGAAGGGTATTTTCATCAGCTGCCTGTATTTAAGGGAAAGGAGGGATAGGGAATACTGCTCTCCTAACAGGCTCATTTTGCCACAAAGTGAATCCCTGGTGAGCCCTTAACCTGGAATTGTTTGATGTTAGACACCACCACAAAAATGGGAAACAACCCCTCAACTGTGGGAGGTGGGAGCCTGTGATCTGACAGATCTGTCTCTTCTCTAACACCATGGGAAATGACCTGGAAAACAAAAAAAAATAAAAAAATAAAAAAAGAAAAACAAGAATTTTTTTAAGCAACTAGTGAGAGATTATTTCCTCCCTCTGAGGCATGAGAAGGGAAGCAGATATTCACAAGCTGCTGAGTGACATTCTTAACCCCCCAAAAATCTGCCCCTTTTGAGTGCATCTGGAAGTGGACACCCAAACATGGGTGGACAATGACTGGACACTGAATAAATAATATTCAGGCCAGAGCCATGGAAATTGCTGATGAAACATCTTTTTACAAGCAACGTGGCTTTTAGAACAAATACTTACAAAATGTAAATACAAGTACTTAATAATCCCGTAGTTCAAATGTCTGTGTCAGTAATTAAAAAGCAATTACATATAACTTGTAGGTCCCCAGAGCTCTGTCTAAATTCAGAAAATGAACCCCAGATGACCTAATGTACTTCTAAGTGTCAGATCAGTCACTGCAAATACAATGCCTGAGACTTCTGCTGCACATTTCTGAAGTCTGCAAAACAAGAACATTTTTGGCAGAAGAGGCCAAGGGGTTCTTAAGTCTCCAGTAACTGTCTGAATCCAGAGCTGGTTCAGGTCTATGTGACATGGAAATATCAGAAAATTTTAATTGATGAATTTTTTTTTACTTTTGCATATGCAAATTACATTAAGTAACTTTTAAATTGTTTAAAGCTAATTTTCTTCATGCCTTTTGTTCCTTCACATCTCTCACTGTCATAGAGATGAACTTGGGGATCTAAGAGAATAAGGGGTAGACAGAGTAGAAAAGACCAGTTCCCTGCATTAAGTGTGATTTAATTTAACTTGTGTCTGCTTTAACCCCATTTTGTTTTTCAAAAGTGAATTTCACTGATGAGGTTTGCAGATGTGAAGACAGCATTTGTTCCACAGCCCTCTACTGATGCCCTGGTCCCTTGAGTGGAGATGGACACACCAATTTTTGGCCTCTTTTCCCTGAGTCTCCTCATCCAGCACCATAACCTTTGCTCTCTTGTGTCAATGCCAGCAGACAGAAAACATGGAAAAAGCTGAGAGGCTGAGGCCAGCTCAGTCCTTCCCTTCCCTGTGCCATTCTCCAAGGAGCAATCCAGAGCTCAGGGCAGTTCTCCTGAGGAAAGCTGTGTCTGTCTCAGAACTGGTTGCCAGGTGGGTGTTTGATCTGTGCTTGAAGTTCACCTCAGATCCGAGGGGTTCCAGGGAGGACTCTCCCTCTCCACCTCTGTAACAAACAAATCTCACTCAGATAAGACCTTTCCCAAGCACAGCTCCCCAAATTGTCAGGTCTCAAGTGAGAGGTGTGTGTTTTCTGTCATGAGTGCTCCTCTCTGTTCTGTATTTCCAGTGCATTATTATGTCTTGAAAGACAAGTCCTGATTTAAAATCCAGACACACTTGACAACCTTCACTAAATAAAATGACTCAGAGGAATTTGCCCTTGACCCCGAGGACTGGAGCATTCCCAGGTGGACAATTAAAGTTTTTAATCTTGGTCATTTCTAAGGTGCCACAAGGGAAAAGAGCAAATGCTGGAGAGATGAGCTGATGGGGAGGGAAGAGGGGTGTGGGCACTGCATCCTCTCCTGGTTTCTCTCAACTGTCTCTTACCAAAAGGCTCCAGGGAGAGTCACATTTCAGCCCAAGCCTCTTAAGGGCTGATTTCTGTTCTTGTTACAACCCATAACTGAGATCAGACCAAAAGGCTGCCAAGCGTGAGACAAGATTAGGAACAGACCCTGAAGTGCATCCCCCTCCATGTAAGAGTGACAGAGCAGCTGTCAAGTCTGTCTCCTGAACTTCCCCGTGGGACAGTTCAGTTCCAAATATCCCAAAATTGGTTGGTTTCCACTGCAAATAGCCACCTCTCTGACAGGGTCTTTGGAGAAAGCTGAGTGCCCTCCCCAGAGCACGGGAGAGAAGGAAGGTGGTTTATTCTGCAAAGGTCTCACTCACCACTGGTGTTATATTAGCTCAGGTACCAACTTGATAAATCCCTTTACATTAGGTTAAAGCTGAATAAATTGACCTTCTGGAAAGCCTGACTTCAGCTCCAAGCTATAAATCAGCAAAGTGCAATAATACCCCTTGTTCAGGCAATGTAAATCCCCAACACATCCCCCACCAGTGGGGACATGGCTGCTCCAAGGACACTTCTGCATGGAGCTTGGAAGGAGAGGGCTCACAATGGCTCTGGCTAAAACCAGTCCTCCATGGGAGATTTCTCACATCTCTGTCACTTTTCAAGCTTCCCTTTGGAGTCTGTTGGCTTTGATATTTTCCAGAGGGTAGGGGAAGGCAGAACGAGCCTGTCCAAAATGTGCAAAAATATATTCAGGCTGAAAAGGGACTCAGGTGCCATCTCCCCTCTTCCCTGCAGGTACCAGCGCATCCTGAACGGTGAAAAAACCATGACCAAGCAAGAACATCCCAAGGTGAGAGCCAAAGGCTCAGAGCTCTTGGTGTGGGTTGTCCTCACAACATAAAGCTGCAGTTCTTGGCAATGAGAGACAAACAAAACCCCAGCATTTTCTGCAGTAACCAGTGCTGCTCTGAGAAACCCCAGATCAGGTCAGGCCAAATTGCCTCTCAGTATGTGCAGATGGACTGGCATACACAAGATGCCCCAGGATGGAAATTTCATGTCTAATATTCAGCTTGCTGTGGAGTGAAAAAAACTGTGGAGGTAGAGAATAACAGAAGGCAATCAAGAAGTGAAGGATCTGGCAGAGGATTTAATGTTGGCTTGAAAGTCATTAAGGCACCCAGAGAGCCACACTGGGCTGGCAGGGATGATACTGGGGCATCTCAGCTGGAGGTTTTTTGATGTTGCCCTCTGCATCTCAAATTAGGTGCTTGTGTCATTTCTGACATTCTACTGCACCTTTCTAGCATTTTCTTGGTGGTTTTTACTGTAATGGGACTTAGACATCAAGCTCATAGGTAGATTTTGCATTTAGGGGTCTGCAACTCAGGATTTTAAATGGAATAATGGAATTCCCCCCAGCCAGAAGCTGTGACTACTGTTCTCACATCATGGCAAAGGGACAGCTCCCACCTGCCAGTGTTCCTCATATTTTGATTGCAAACTCATTGGCATAATGTGCAGTTCTCAGCTCATTGTATTTGCTCATTTCTTTCTTTGTGATAAGGGGCCTCTTACAACCTGGAATAAAAAAGAGAAGGTAACACACTGGAAGCCAGATATTCTGGACTTTATCCAGCTTTTCTGCTAAAAATGGGGCTGATTCCCACTGACCACAGAAAGATGAATATCACCTAATGAAACAAAAGGAAGAATCTGAAAATTTTTATTTTCAGTCCAAGTTTCTAAGAAGAAACTGGAGATTTCTTACTAAATGATAGAGAGGAGGATTTTTTCCTGTTTGGAAACACATTCTCATAGAGTAGGAGGATGGAGATGGGAATAAAGTAATGATTCAAGAGAGGAGACAACCACTGGCCATATTTTTTCTACACCAAAGCTTTTTTGCATGTTCATGGACAAGTCAGGAGGGTTCACCAGAAACAGGCAAGACAGAAACTTCAACACCTCAAAAACAAACTATTGTGTCCTTAACATTTATTTCAAAGAATATAGAAAGTGGTGGGATACTCTTCAATTCCACAAAGTTAGAAAATCAACAGATGTGATGCTTGAAGTAGAAGAGCAGGAAAGAAAAAATTCACATGGTTTATTATTGAAATTATATGACAACCTATTTCAATAGTTTGGGTTTGTTGGTTTTTGTTTTTCAGCTCATGGAAGCAAGATATCCATCACAGAAGAATGCCACTCCAGTGGGGAAAAACTGTGCCTTAGCTCAAAGTCATCCCTGTGATATGTGCTCAAGCAAGCCCATGGAGGGTGTTCCCATCCCTAAGATTGGTGCTCCAGCAAGGAATTTCAGAGGACTCCTGACCAGCTCTGACACCTCTAAAACCACCCCACGCTGTGAGAGCTCTCACTGTGCCCCACTGGAGGCACCATCTCCCAAAGGCCCTTTGAGGGAGAGGGATGCTGATCACACCAACATCCTGACCACAATCCAGCCCCTGAGCTTGGAGAGCAAACCCCACAGAGATCCAGCCTTCCTCTCCCCTCTGCAGAGCATCCAGAGGAAGGCACGATGGAGCCCTGCCACCACCACGGGGAAGGACCCTGCTGCAAAGGTCAGTAGGTGCTCTTCTTCAAAAAGCACTGGGAATATTTTTGATCCTTATAAATTCCTGGACCTCGTGGTGGTGTTCCAACACCCACTGATGTCAATCCTTAGGCACAGGGGACAGGTTTCCCTGTAGATGTTTATGTCTAGTGCCATCCAGCCCTGGGTGATTTAATGGCACAAGGGGCAGAGGTCAGATGTTCAATAAAGTGTTCTTTGTGATGATCTTCTTCCTGGAGGGAAGGATTGGTAGGAATGGACAGCCTAGAGAGAGCCCCACATCCAGAAAACATGGGAAAGTCTATCAACCATGTTAATGGAATATTAATTATGGATGAGGTCTTGTCAGAAATTATCCTGTTCATCTCTTTGCTGTATGGTGCCAGCCCATGAGGGACTGGTCCTTCACTGGGAGAGCAGCAAAGGGCAACACCTGTCATTACTGGGTTTGAGACACAAAAATCATTGTGGGAGTTGGTAAAGGAAATGGATGGATAATCCTGTCTCAGTAAGGTGGCCTCAAAATCAGACAGGTAGGGAAAATACCACTTAGCTCTGGAAATGAGGTGTGTGAAGCACAGCCCTTGGAGAGAACAGAGCAAAGCCAAGGCTGGGTCCTGCAGGAAAAAAAAAACCACCTTTGGCTCTGGAAAGCCTCTGATGCTGTCACTTTCCCCAGAGTGGGTCTTTGTGCAGTTCCTCTCCTCTATTTGTGGGAGCTGACCTGTTTCCCTGCTGTTGTTCCCACACAGGAAGGGAAGCAGTCCTGGGACAGGCAGGGGAGCATCTCCTCGCTGCCAGGTACAGCTGATGACTCAGCCACGGGCAGAAGCTGTGAGTTGGATTTATTTTGGTTTCCAGGCATCATTGCCACCCTGTTTCCCCCTCTGTAGATGCAGCTGGGAAGGCTCTGCTTGGTCCTTACAGGGAGCTGTGTTTCCCACAGAAGCCCACAGCAGACACTGACCAGGCAATGCTGCCTGGGGACGTGTGGGTCCTGCCAGGACTGGACATTCAGGAATGTGGCCAAGGATAGGGAGCACAGAGAGCAGACAAGCCCTTGGCTGGAGCCCTGATCAGTGCCACCACACAGAGCTGGCAAATCCCAGCCCAGCTGGGATCTGGGCCAGTGATGAGTCCACAGAGCCATGCTGGCTCTCCCTGTGCTGCCATCCCAGCAGTTAAAAATAGCTGCTATTAAATACCAAGGAAGAAATACATCCATGTTTAGTTGGGGATGAGTAATATCTCCCTGCACCTCAGCCTTGAGGAGAGGAAGAGGGAGAGGTTCCTTTGTACCTAACTAAGGAGCCTTGGCTGGGCTCCTTTTTGAATTTGGCAGCAGTGGTGTATCAGGGAGAGTCATCCTTGGCTTAAGATAGGGCATGTAAGTGATCCCTAATGTTATGATATCATCAGGACTAAAGCAGGTCAGGGATATTTCAAGGCAAGAGGCATCTGTCAAGAGTGAAAAATCCAAGCTTTGCATGGGAAAGAGCAGAATTTTACAGAGCTTTGCTGTTTGACTTGGTGCTGAAAAAAAACAGGACTCAAAAAAATCCCATAATGACTGTACTAGAGACCACTGGGCCATCCCAGGATTTTTGGCCCTGGATCAGGAATCCAGGGTGCCCTTAAACCATGTATTTTAGATTTGTTCTTTTTTCTTTCCATTCCTTTCTTGCCTTTCACACAAGAGGGGGAAAAAGGATCACACTCTGCCTGGATTTGAGACCCTGTATTTAATTACCCAACTGCATGGGAAAAGAAGTCTCTTACATGAGCACACAAATGATGGAGTTTTCCACAGCATTGCTGGCTTTCCACAGCATTGCTGGGATTTTTTTTTTTTAGTATCAGAGCACATGATGTCACCAGGCTATCTAGCTCAACACTGTTACAGTTTTGTGTGCCTTTTTCAGCACCAGGAACATCTTTTCCCTGCTGGCCAGGGGTGAATCATGGCCTATCTTGGAGCCTTACACCCCTCCCCAGCCCCTGACTCAAAGGCCTTGTAATAGCCATGGCTTCATGTGGCTGTGCTTCTTTGGAAGGGCTTTGTGTGAGGTCCTTCTGGGAAGGCAATTCCATCCAGGGAGCTGGGAATGCCACAGCTGAGGTGGGTGCTGGGTTTGCTCAGAAACAGGAGTTGTAATGTTTCCTAAAAAAGTCCAGGAGCCAGCTGTCCCAGACCTGTCAGGGACCAGGCACATCCAAGGCTGTACCTGTGCTGTGTTCTGTCAATCCCATGGAGCCAGGGAGGTTTTGGTGCTCCACAAGCCCCAGTAGAGACCAGGGCAGATCTTCCATGGGAGCCTCCTCAGCATCCCCCCAGGGAGAGCCCCATTGCCCCTCCTGAGGGGTGAGGAGGGGACATCCCAGATTTGGGATGGGGAAAGCAGTGTCGAGTGGTTTGAAGCCACACAATGACACAAGCTGAGCACAGCCCACAGTTCTCAGGGGCTGGGGTGTCTGATATGGAGCTTGGCAGTGTCCAAGGCAGCTCTGCTGACTGGAGTTGGGTTTATCAGCAAACACTTGTCAGTCTGGAGCTGAATAACTGCACAAAAAGCCAAAGCACCAGGGGCTGCAACTCTTTCCAGGCACAGCACAGTCCCACCTGAGACACTGAGCACTGCTCTAGGGGGTGGCTTTTACACCCCTAGAAAAGTACATTCCCAGGCAGCCAAACCAGCTGGGCTGTGTGCCCCTGGCCATGCTGGCCATATCAGATGATCTGGAGGAAGCTGCCACCAAGGACGTCACCAAGTCACTGATTAAAGAGGTCCAAGTGGCTGTAGTCTGCAGTAAGGAGATTAAACTGAAGACTTACACACCAGAGCAAAATTCTTCCTAGGAAGGAAGATGGCAAATCAAGGAACCATTTTTCCCAAAGGGAAACAGTTGAAAGCTTGAATCCTTTAATATTCAAAAGGAGAAGGCACCAGCTAATTTATTGCAGATGGAATCTTCTGAGTGCTCTGGATTTAAAAATCAACAACTTCTAGATGAATTTAGGCAATCAGAGAGAGGGAATTGTAGCCAAGGAAGAGAGAAGAGGGACATGCACACAGGTTTGTGTGTGTATTAACACTGCTCCATTATCCAGGCTCCCAGCTGAAGGGCACATGGGGCTGTTACCTCAGTACAGAGCAAAGATGAAACAGGAGCCAGAGGTGACTGCAAATTACAGAGCATCCAGGCAGCCTCAAACCCACCTGCAAACCCCTCCTCCCCCTTTCTATTCTATTCTATTCTGTTCTATTCTATTCTATTCTATTCTATTCTATTCTATTCTATTCTATTCTATTCTATTCTTTTCTGTTCTGTTCTATTCTATTCTATTCTTTTCTGTTCTGTTCTATTCTATTCTATTCTGTTCTGTTCTATTCTATTCTATTTTATTCTGTTCTATTCTGTTCTGTTCTATTCTGTTCTGTTCTGTTCTATTCTATTCTATTCTATTCTATTCTATTCTATTCCATCCATTTCGACCTCTACCAAGGGGAATTTTCAAAGCACGGAGAGGAGGCGAAGGAGAGGGCAGGAAACACTGGGATCCCCCATCCTGCACGCAGGGAGGCTCGGCTTTGGTTCAAGGGTTTTCCGGGCAGGGGAGGCTCCATCCCCTGCTGGCTGCAGCCCCCCACGCTCTGCTGCGAAAAAAAATGGTGCCATCTAGCGACAGCGTTTCCATCCCAAAATCCGGCTCCGAAGGATGCTCCGGACGCCGTGTCCCAGCCCAGCCTGGGGACGCTGCCTCCCTCCCGCCGTGACCCGGGGCTTTGCAGCCTTCATTCCGCCGTCTGCAGCACGCTGCTCAGCAGATGGGCTCGGCAGAACATCGCCAGTGAACTGGAAAGGTCTGAAAGGCGGGGGGGCCGTGCTGATGGAAGATAAAAGGCTGTGCTCATGCCAGAGACGGCTCCGAGTTCAAGGAAGCTCCGGCACTCTCAATGATAGAGGCTCGTACAATCAAAATAGTCCTTAAAAGCTCATTTCCCTTCCAGCAGTTGCTTTTCATGGGCATGAGAAGGAGGAGCTGAGTGCCAGGGCTCCTGTAGGTGTCCAGTCTGTCCAGCTCTCACTGCTTTGTGCCTCTGCAACTCGGGCAGGGGGGTCTCTGCATACTCTGCAGGGTAAAACATAACAGTGCCAAGACTTAAATCCACTCACAGGCACCTGAGCTGGAGAGCTCCACTTTCCTGGGGATCTCTGCCCAGGCAACCTGATGTTACAGGATTCTTCCAAAGGCTAAAAACTTGCTCACACTGTAAGGAAAATGCCACATTATAAACAACCCATCACCCCTCTCAGTTGGCTTGCACCTCTCCTGGAAACTCTGGGCAGCAGAAGTAAACTCTGAAAAGGGCCCAGGCTTGGCTTGAAGCAAGAGATTTCACATCATCATGTCTTAAAATGTCAGCACTTCAATTAGCTCCATCTGAAGCTGGAGTGGGTTTGGGGTGTTTAAGCATGAGATTCATCTTGTGCCCCGACTCAAACACCTCACATCACAGAAAGAAGGGGCAGCAGGACCTGCCACCCATCCCCTGTCACCTCTCCCAGCCCCTGTGACCCATTAGGGAAGCTGGGATCACAGGCATTTTTTGGGGAGGCTGCCATGGGAGCACACAGTAGTTCCCAGGAATTCTTGGAAGGGATGGGAGGGATCAGCCTCTGCTGATCAGCCTGGCTGAGATCTGCCAGCAATCAGAGCAGACAGGCTTGTCCCTCCTAATTGGCTTTTCCTGCAATCCTCAGTCTCTGCTTTCACTCAGTCTAACCTGAAGAGCCTTTCCCTTGCTAAGACCCTCCTGCCCTCTTCACTGGGCTTCCAGCAAGAGCAGCCAAGGGCTGCTGCAGACCCTGGGGCTGCTGATCTCTGCCCTCACACACTCAGTGCCTCTCAGAAACCCCCAGTGCCTCTGTGATTTATTTTTTCTCATTTCCTGCCTTCTAATTAGTTGCTGTCTTTCAGACAGGAGGACAGAACCCTTTCCCCAGGAGCTGTGCAGAGCTGCCAGGTAGCTCTGGGTCTCTCAGGGCTGCAGGAGCAGTTTGCAGGGGCACTGATGGGGACACACGTGGAAGTCACAGCCCAGAGCAGGGATGGAGACCCAGGGGATCACCTAGGGATGGAGAGGGAGAGCAGGAGAGTGAACAGCAAGCCATGTGTGCAGACACAACACACAGATGTTGCAGATGAGAACAGAACTCCACACAAACATCCACACACCCCCTGTGTGCTCCTGCCAGGCACAGGCAGCCCATGACACACAAATCCCCACTGCCAGCTGCTGGCTGAGCTGATTTGCTCTGCCCTTCACCTCCTGCATTTATATCCCTCCATCCACATGGAATAAATAAGATATCTCAGCTCCCAGCATGCTGCTGTGTTTGCAGGCACCACTGCCACCCACTTGGTGCCACCTGAGCAGCTTTGTGCTTGCTGACAGCCCCTGCCACCCCCAGCCCTCTGCCCCACCACCTGGCTGGCCATCAAGAACCTGCCTATCACCCTCCTGGCAGCTCTTTTGCTGATCCTCATTTATGGGAGGAAGCAACAAAGAACACAGAGATGACATCAGGAGGGGTGGTGATCTCCAGAGGCACTGGGTGTGACACAGACAGCAGGGGAACAGCTACCCATGGCCCTGCAGGATGGTTAAAGAAACTGGGCTGTGGTAGAGAGGAGCTGGGCCCTTCCAGAGCCTCGGTGAAAACAGATGTTCATCTGCAGCTGGACAGGTTGGGATGTGATGCCACGTGATGATGGCAAGGAAAGCACACCTCATGCTGAACTGCAGCCTGGGGATGTGTGCTGTCCTCTCCTGATACCTGCAGAGCCACGGGGAAAAGAGAGGGGCAGCAGCCCCTCCAAACACTCCTGGAAAAGTCCAGCAAAACCACTCAGGAGAAGTGCATGGAAAAACTTAAACATCTCAGTGCTTAAAGGGGGCTTATAAAAGGAGGGAAAGGAACCTTTTACATGGGGACATAGTGAGAGGACAAGGGGGAATTATTTAAAACTAAAAGAGGAGAGATTTAGATTAGATGTTAGGGGAAAAAGCCTTTACTCAGAGGGTAGTGAGCCATTGGAATGGGTTGCCCAGAGAAGTTGTAGATGCCCCATCCCTGAAAGTGCTCATGGCCAGGTTGGGTGGGGCCTTGAGCAACCAGGCCTAGTGGAAGGTGTCTGTCCATGGCAGGGGGTTGGGAACTGGGAGATTTTTAATCCTTTCCAACCCAAACCACTCTGGGATTCTGTGAAACTGCAAAATCAGCATCATCTGCTTGGCCCTTTGCAACAAAGAGCATGGAATGTTTTATCTCAGGTGATGGGGACTTCTGGTACTGGCACAGCCAACCCACATCTTCCAGTGCCACAGGGTGATGTTCTCAAACAAAGACTCTCTAAAGGTGTCAGAAAAGCTACCCAAAGAGAGAGCAGCTGGGCCTGGTTCAGTATTACTGGGTACATCAGTCAAATTGTATCCCTGCTAAAGCTGGACTCTGAAAACCACCCCCAGAGCCTTTGGTCATGTTTGTATTTGTGAATTAGCTTGGCCAGGCAGGATCACCAGCTCTGGCTCACAGTTTTACCCCCCATTAACATGCTAAAATAGTCCCCTTTGCCCAGCTGAACTTTGAGGGCATTGAGAGTCCTCCAGGTTTGAGTGTTTTATTATCATCCCTCTCCAAACTCCTCCCAGAGCAGCAACCTGTGATCCCACCTTGCTGCAATGACAGGAGCAATTCCCAGCTTACCATAAAGCAGGAAGAGTGGTTGTCCTTCTTTAGTCACTTTCCCAAAGAAATTTGTTCATTCTTGCCTCTAAAATACTGGAACTGATGAGGAAATAGGGAACCAGAAAATGTGGGTAATACTTCTCACCTTCCCAGTGTTTCCCTTAAAACTTTGGCTGTGGCCAGAGGTGCCAGGGGGGGCTGGCTGTGAGGATCACAGCCTGAGGACATGACAGTGAGTCAGGGAAATGCCTCTTCCCCATTGCAGCACTGCCTGGATGCATCCCCATCCCATCCCAGGTTACACCAGGGCTATTTTGAATGAATAAATTCTGAGAATAAGCCAGGGCCCCAGCCTTTCCCAACCCCTGAGCAGGATTGCTGGGACTCGTGATTGACTCAGCCTGGTGGAAGAGCAATTTCACTGTTCCCTAAAAATAGACCAAGTGGTTCATCCTCTCAACATAGCCCAGCACCCTGAGATAAAACCAGCTGCCAGAGACCACTGGGAGGCAGTGAACAGGACTGAGGGTGTGGGGTGAGCAGCAGGGCTCCTTTTGGGATACACAAAGGCTGCCTGGCCCTGGGTTTCACACAGATTTTGCACTGGGGCTGTCTGAGACGTGACTCACCTGTTGGGACTACAGAGACCTCCCTGTGAGTAATTTTGGGGTAGATTATAATGGGGTGAAGTGTTGCATGAATATGAATCTCAGACTGATCCTAAAAGGCAGGGCAAAGGAGGATTCTTAGTGTTTCATGCTATGAAAGTGGTGCTGCAGCTCATGGAAAGCCCTGGATTTTATTCTGCTGGCCTGGATTGGTAAATCCTGCTCTGTGCTGCAGCTGTGTTCCAGGTAGGGTGGCTTTGCTTTGGTTCAAGACCACGGTTTAGGGCATCTGGGTGTGTTCTAGACAGAAGCAGAGCATTGTAACTGTGCTTTGCTTCTGTCCTAAAATATTGAAAATCCCAGCTTTGAAGCTTAAATTCATGGGGACAAATCTTAGTGTCTACTCTCTCCCTCAAAAAAATACTGTTATTTAAGATGACCCTGAGCACAAATAGGGGAAAGAATCTATATGGGATCCAGCTGAGCCAGAGGGATGCTGGGGGTGGAGGGGACACCTTCCAGACCCAAACCCTGTTCAGAGCTGGTAGTGGGTAGGCAGCAAAGCATGGACTGTTCAGAAGGAAATGAGCTTTGCTCCGTCTTACATCCCTAGGGAACAGCAGACAGGGAGGATTAGTTAAGAAGGGAATTTCTTTCCCTCTTTCTTCAATCCCTGTCTCCAGAGAGGGTGGAAAAATGTGTTTGTGACCCTGAACCAAACAAAGGGCTTCAGGAGCCTTTGGGGTCAGCAGCATTAATATGCCCATACCCCACTCCCTGTTTGTGCTCACAAGTGTGGAAGGATGCTCCAAAAACCTGCATAACTCTAAGATGGAGCAGAAATGTGCCCCTGTGTGTGCATGTGTGTGTCTCCCACCTGATTATCCATTTGCCTTTTGGCTCCAAGGGCTGTCTTGTGGTCACCAGGAGAGCCAGGACTTCAGATCCAGCCCCGGGGATGCCCCTCAGTCACCATGGGAAGGGCCTGACCTGAGTTGAAAGCAGTATTTTTTTCAGCTCGTGCATTTGTTGATGGCCAGTATTTCCTCTGAGATTCACATCTGGCTGATGGCTGTGAGAATAACAGAAATTCTGTAGCTTTCCCCTGTTCCCTTCAGGCCTCCAGTTTTCACCCAAATCCTTGTATCAAAAAAAATGTGAAGTAGCTTCAGATTTTTGTTAGAAAAAAGGGATTTAGGGAAAGAAAGGTGGAGTTGTCTTCCTTTCCCTATGCCTCAGGTACAGGTATCACTTTTTGAGAAGAGGCAAAATATAAAAATCCATAGTATTTTTCAGGCAAAGTGGTAAATTATTCACTAGTGGCTATTAAGGGATTCAGCATGGGTGCAAATTTGTAGGAACATCTTGCAAAGGCTGTTTTCAGCCCTTGAATGGACTCAGTATTTTACAAGATACAAAAGCTTCCTTTTGGGGGGAAACCAGGCAAGGATGCCCTAAACCTGTTACAAAGAGGGAGAAAATCCTTCTTTAGCACTGGTGAATGTCCCAGGACTGGGTCTGAACAGAGCAGTAGGAATCTTTCCTTGAAGTACTGTGCCTTACTGGTACCTGACACTTTCATGCCAACCATTTCTCTCCTCTCCCATATCCTCACTGGCAATTTGCCTCACTCAGAAACAAATGGAAATTCCTGGGAATCTCAGTAGCTACAAGTGGGTTTGGGGTTTTCTCTTTAAAGGATTCTGCCAAATTGCTTTGGGGTGTGACTCTTTCCTCCAAAACAGCCTTAAGTCTTCTTGGCTGCCGGCGACAAAGAGCCGACAGCGGCATGGAAACACCAGGACAGGAATAGAAAGGCAAGGCAGGGCCTGGCAGCTCCTCAGGGCACGTGGCATCCCTGCAATGCCCCCACGTAAACACCATGGCATGGCAAAGAAATGCTGAGAGATGCAGGGCCCTGGTGCCAGCTGGGCCCAGCACCCCAGGCAGGATGTGAGGCTGGGGATGCTCCTGCCTGCGCACGCGTTCCCAAGGTATCTTTTCAGAGGGGTGGCAGAGGGCTTCCCTTAAAAGGTCTGGTATTTGTGGCATGCCAAGAAGCCCTCTCCCCATGCTGAGGCTATTCCAGTGGGGAGCTGGGTGTTGCTTTTCCTGGGGAAGGGGGTTTTAGAGGGAGGGAAGCTGCTGTCATGAATGGTCATCCTGAACTCCAGGCTGTCGGGGCTGAGATGCTGCAGGAGGGAAAAGATCCTGGGAGAGGGGTTAGGGATAAAAGTAGTGCTGATGATGGGATAGAGGAGACAGAGAAGCAGGGGAATGGATGTCAAGCAGGGGTGTTTATCACCATTCCAGTGAAAAAGCCCTCTGTGAATAGCAGATAAAGAGTCATGGAGGGTACGAGAATGAGCAGGGCTTGATCTCGATGTGTCAGGGGCAGTGACACAGCCAGGGACAGAGTCACTAAACACCACTCCACCTTTACTAACCCTTTATTGACTTAGCAGAGGGACACAGAGAACGAGGTGGGCTGCACCCACCTCCTCCAGGCCCTTGGTACCCAAACCTTGGGGTGATGCTGGAGCCCTCCCTGAGGAAAGACAAGCCCGCAGCAGTTGGCCCACGCGGGAAGGCCGTGTCCCCAAACAGCAATGCCACTCACAGCTGTCTCTCAGCAGAGCTTCTTGGCATTTTTTTGGTGCCCAGAATAGAGTCCTCCACATTCCTGGATTTTTGCAAAGCCCAGAAATAGCCCCGAGCTGCCTTGGGGCAGATACTCAGCTCTGCCTGAGGCTAAATTTTCCCAACTCTTCTCAGAAGCTCTTTAAATTACCTGGGGGGTCATGATGCTGCTCCTGCAAAGGACATTCCAGCTGATACCAAAGAGCCAAAAACATTTGCAGAAGTGACCAAAGATCATGAACCTTCAGTTTGGAGGTGCTGGAAATTGCAAAGAGATCTGATTTTGAAAATCAAGGGCAGGAAACACAACATTCCTCAATATATATTTTTCCCTTTACCCTTTCCCACCCTTTCAGATTTGCAATGCAACTTTACATGTGTGCAAAACATTAATTATTTTATTATAATTAGTGGACAATTCCTAAAAGCATGGAATGATATTTAAATCTTATTTTCTCTTCAACACAGCTGGTCTTTAGTTACATTATTTTATTTTACCTCTTTGTCTAGCACCTTCCTCTGTTTCTGGTGCTTTTCTTTTCAGCCCATTTCCCACCCCAGATATCACCTATTAACTCTATGTACCAGAGCTCCTCTAATAATTACAATATATGGTTTACAAACAGGGCAAAATTTCTATTAAATCCTTTCAAAAGGGAATGATTTCTATTTTCTTGAAAAGTGTTAGCCATTATATTTATGTTCTATATCAGCAGGGCTCCCCACCTCCAAATCAGGGATCTATTGTATGTGATGCTGGACAAATTTATTTGAAAGGACAAGGTATACTCATGAAAGTTTGGAATCAGAAAAAAAAAAAGCTTTGTTAAGTTGTATGATTTTTATTAATCATCCAGCTGTAATCAGTGCTGTTCTTATATCTGAGTTGGTTGGTGAGCATGAGAAAATCTCAGTACTTACTTTTGAAGGTGGATTCCTAGCCCATATAGTTATAACAGGTACCCTTGGACCAAACCAGTAAAAAACCACATGAATTCTATGTAAAAAGAACATGTTTACAATTGCCACTCTGGCACATAATGGGCCGATCCACAGCAGAAAGAAAAAGCTTGAATTTCAAACTCTCCCAGTCCTTTGTAGGACTGAAAATGAGAGAAAGTACTGTGGTTTGAAAAGAGAACAAAGTGTGATCCAGGCATCAGGAGGGAGCACCCGTGAGGGTGAGCAGAGTGTTTTAGAGCATGGCTGGTCTTCAGTCTTTGCTGGATTCTAAAATTCCATCCATGCTCCCTGTTGCATCTTTGTCCCACCTATTTTTCCCCTTCTTTCAGAAAGAAAACAGATGGTATTTTAACATTCTCTAAAGCCTCATGAGTGGATCATGAGGGCAATGAGGAACAGATAGAGATTTTCTCCTGTCCAAATCCTCGTCCCAGGACTAACCTTCCCTGCCCACTCATCACTGAAGCATCCCAGAACCACTCACCTTCTCAGCAGCCTCCAAACTGGGGCAGCAGGGAGCCTGCTCTGCTTCCCACACCTCCCTCAGGATGTGTCCCCTCTGGCAGAGCTTCCTGTGGACCAGGGCTGCTGGCAGAGGGGTTAGGGCAGAGATTTAAACCTTTCCCTGCTGGCTGAGCACCCCCAATGGGCTGCCTGGCTCCTGGATTAAGCAGCAGCACTGGTTTCCCAGCCAGCTTTTATGGGTGCTCACCCATCTGTGCAAATTCCCCCAGCCCAGCCATGGAGCTGTGCTGGTATTTAGGAGTCACTTTTGTCAGGGAACTGATTCTCTGGGGAGAAAAACTGGGAGGAGGATGGGACAGATGTGATTCTGCACATGCAGCTGCCACCTCCAAGGGCAGAGGCACTCAGAAATGGGGTCCCCATCAGCAGGGATGTGCTTCCAGCTTTGGGACAGCTCAGTGAAATGCTAATGTTTCACTGGGATGAACAAGCAGGGACAAGCAGGTGTTATTGGGGACATGTCCAGTCACACAGGGGTGTCACACACTCCTGGGTCAGGAGGATGAGCTGGTAGTGACTGTCTGATGGGGGTAACCCATGGCTAATCCCAGGCAGAGGGGAATACCAGCCCCAAATTCCCAGAAAACAACCAGCCCAGAGAGCCACAAAGCAGCATTTCCTTGTCAGTTCACCTCCATCCTCTTGGAACAGAAAGTTGCTTCCACAATCTGAGGAAATCACTTGTTTTCCTGGCCTGACTCCCCCAGTGCTAAGGAGCTCCAGGACATGAGTCCCTTGGCTCCTACTGGCCTCTGAGAACTGGGTTTGGGTCCTGCAATATGGGATGCACCAAATGTCTCGTGGTACTGGAGCTGTGGCACAGCCAAGGCATGAGCCCACAGCACATCTGTGCTCCATGGCACAGGACAGGCCAGGCCCAGCAGCCAATGTGGCAAACCCAAAATTGACCTGCAGGGCAGCCAAGTCAAGCAGACCCCGAGCAGGGAACGCAGGACGCCGGATTCGGGAGGAGATGCTCTCTGCAGCACTGCTCCCATCAGTGAGCAATGGAAAGGGACAGAACCCTGGCAGAACTTGCCCCACAGGCCCATCCCTTTCCCTGTGACTTCTGCAAGCCCTGTGCAAGCCCCCATCTGATCCCAGGCCCCGTTACACAACCCCGGCTCCCGCGGCGCCGTGGGGCGCGCGCGGCGGCACAAAGGGCTTTGCTTAGCAGCTGTGTTTGCTCAGGGAGGCTGATTTTGGGAGCACAGCTGATGACATGTGGTTGGCCAGGCGACCCGGGAGACTGGTGCTGAGCTTGCAGCTTCCTTTTTTAATAGGTGACTCAGGCTCTCGGTAGCTCACTGGGGTTGGTGGTGGGAGCCGGGCTGGGAAGGAGTGCCAGCAGCAGAGGTGGTGGACACCAACAGGTGGGTAGAGTTGTTTGTTCGTTGGATAAAGTGGTTTAAATAGAAAGTAGAGTGAGACAGAGATGCCCTGTTACTGGTGAGATGGGGTTTTCTCAGGGGAGGGAGGGGGGCAGAGGTTTTTGTTGGTGATTTGTTTTCCACTTGTTAGGAGTTGGCTGCCAGGTGTAAGATGATTCTGGTTCAAGAGATCTGCAATATTATCTCCAGCAGGAGACAAAGCAGTTGAGTGATTTATGGGCAATAATTGGAGAGGAAGTGAGTGAATTTTAGATGNCCCCCCCCCCCCCCATTGCCTTGCCTATTCCCCCTGTGTTTAGAAAGATCAGTGAGTACAAACGAATAGAAGGAATTCTTTTCCCCTGTTGCAAGTTTCCTCCCCGCCTGCCTGGGCTGTGCCTTACGGGGCAGAGAGGCTGCAAACCAAGCCCGACCTGCACATACACGGGGCATGGGAAGAGCTCAGGAAGCCCGACAGCTGCTCCTTATGGGCAGTCCAAACATTGCAACCCCTCGCACAAAATGTGCAGATTCACCCGGCGCCAGACAGTGACACGAAGGACATTTTGCCGACAAACGCCAGCAGGGAGGAGCATTCCCTGTATCCTTCATTTGGACAGCAGCGCCGTCCGCCGCGGTGCCAGCCACCGCGTGGGACGGCAGGAGGGGGGCTCCAGGAGATCTTTCCCTCTTATTTTAGCTCACAGGGGATGCTTTAATGCCTGAAGTATCGTGTTTAACACCCCTGGGGCCGCAGTCGTGCAGTCAATCAGCGCCGCGCGGGATGCATCGCTCAGCGCTGGAGCGGATGCCGAGCGCTCCAGCGGAGCCCTTTTGCTCAGCGAGGCAGAAATGCGGAGCCCGGCACCGGTTTCAGACTCGGCTTCCACCTCATACACAACAAACATCACCCTAAGCCTGGCGTGCACAGCGACCTTTAGCTGTGCTTCAGCATCTCCGGCTGGGGAGCTCCCCGCTCCCTCCCAGGGGATGCTGTGAAGCCGCACCTTGCTCCCAGCTCTGAGGTGTCCTCGGTGCCTCTCGGATGTCACCATCGGCGCACAGGTGACAGCTCAGCCCTCTCGTTAGCGGAACGAACTGTGGTTCTTCGGCTCGTATCTATAATTAGCGGTTTAGAGGGAGGCAGCAGCCTGTTTCGTTTAGCAGAGACCAGATTTTGTGCAAGCGCAGCGCCAGCACAGAGGGTTGGAGCAGCTCTTCTCCAAGGCAGGAGGCTTTGTGAGAAGTGATAAGCAAACACAGGGCTGTGCACAGCCTGTGCACTGAAAAAAATAAAATAAAATAGTCGAAAATGAGAAGGAAAGAAAAAAAAAAGAAAACAAAGGCAGTGAAAAGGGAATGTCTTTGACAAAAGCCTTGTATCTAATTATATCTGTCATCAAAACAAGCCCTGTGGCCTTTCATCCATCCAAGCTAAAGGGTGAAGGAACAGGCAACACTGACACTGTGCTATTTCCCACTGCCTGAACTGGAAATCTTCCTTCAGCTGCATTATCTGCTCGTGGCTGGAGGGGCACGTTGCTTTTCTTTGTGCAGTATGTGAACCTACAGGCCTATAGGTCAGTACAAATTATATAATCTCAGCAGTAATGCCCATAGCCTGGGGTGGGAGGAGACCATCAAACATCCCCAGCATAGCTCATGGACTCAGGGATGCTTTTGCTAAGCACTTCTCACCAAAATGGTCAAGCACAGGAACACTTTGTGTCAGCCTAGGCAAGGTCCCTGCCTTGCGCTCAGGTGCTCCCATCTCCTAGATGTGGTTTTCAAGACTACCAAGGGCTTCTTGTGTTCATTTTCCCAGCCAGAAAGGCTGAAAATGTGTGCTTGGTTTCCTTTCTACCTTGAAGCTAGCAAGGCTCACTATGCCCAGTTCTCCCCATTGCTCTTACTGGGGGACTTAGCCAAAGTCCCCTCATTACCATGCAAAGAAGAAACTTGCTGTTTGCCAGGGTGATTGGACTCCTTTCTGCCTTTCCAGTAGGTAATTCAGCAATGAAGGATGAAAGAAAGACATTCCCAGACAAGATTTTTCAAATTCCTCAAAAAGGAATTTTTTCAGATTCCCCAAAGGTTCCTGCAGTCAGTTCAGCACACGCTGCAAGAACCCTCCTGATGTCCCTAGGACAAAGGGGAACAGTTTTAAACTAAAAGAGGAGAGGTGGAGATTAGATATCAGGAAAAAATTCTTTACTGTGAGGGTAGTGAGAACAGGTTGCCCAAAGAAGTTATGGATGTCCCATTCCTGGAAGTGTTCAAAGGCCACATTGGACAGGGCTCAGAGCAACCTGATTTAGTGAGTGGCATCCCTGCCCATGGCAGGAGGGTTGGAACATGAGGATCTCCAAAGTTCCTTCCAACACAAACCATTCTATGATTTCCTGGATGCTGTTCATCTCAAAAATCAGGATCTAGTCAAAGTTCAGAGTGTTTTGAGCAGACTGGGGGAAAATGATGCAACCAGAGGGTGGTTGCAGCCTCACAGCCTAACTCAGGATGCACCAGGTCTGCCCCAGCCTTGCCATTGTCTGCAGTGGCTGTAGACAGATAATTCCCTTTGGCTCAGTGTTTAAGCTGTGGACAGCAGAAATCAGGGAGAGAGGTGCCATATTTAGATGGAGATTTAGAGAAAATTAAAAAAAAAATCATTAAGGAAATACCTTCTTTTTCTTCCTTTGGTGTCCTAGTGACCTCCAGCAGAACTGGGCAGTTAAATCTGTATTGCATCCCACTGCTTCCCCATGTATCCAGCCTTGGTTCTGCATCAAAATGCCTGCACACCTGCAGGAGTAGCTGGAATAAAGGACAACAGAAATCTTGAGGTTTGGCACCTTCCAGAGACAACTCACTGAGGTCCCTCTGCTCTTATCATCTTGGCTTTTTGGTGCCTATTTGTGCCTATAGGAACTGGTATTTCATTTGAAGCACATTTTTAGTGCACAGAGTTGCTTCCTGTCAAATTAAAATAAAACCAAAGTAAGTTTCTTTCAGTATTTTAGAGAAAAAAATTGAAAATCTGAACTTAAAATTCAGAACACAAAGAAGAAGAGTCATTAGGTTTGTTGTTTTCTAATTCTCGTGGTTTGGGGGCTGAGGTTTGAGGGCAAAGAATGCTGGAATGGCTGCAGTGCTTCTAGTGTGCACATATTAAAAAGTCCATCAGCCCTTTCCTGGCTGTGCAATAGCTGGATTTGTGGAGAGAGAGCCCATTGTTCAAACCAAAAGCATTGCAAATACCTCACTAAATCCAAATGCAGCGGCGCAAGCCCTGCAGAGAATGGGAGAACCTTCTCGAGTTTTTCACAGTGGGAACAGAGAAATTACAGCCCTGACTAACCTGGAGGGCTGAGATGCACCCTATAGGTGTAAAGCTCTATATATTGTGTATGTCTGTGATGGGAAGTGGAGATAACCATCCTCACACCCGGCAGATTAACGCAAAAAGAAAGTTTTTTGCTACATTTTGGAGTTGCTTCTTTCTTTGAAAACTGAAGCTCCAGTGGGGGGACCGCATGGAAGTTGGTGCAGCTCAAAATATCAGATCTCTAAATTCAGAGCAGGGTTTGAAGGCACTACCAAGGGCTCCCTGCTACACCCTGTGGCAGGTCTCACCCTTTTCATCTCTCCTGAAATGAGCTCCCAGGGGAGAGGCAAAGTGGATATAACTGCTTGTGAGACACACCCATAGGGGAGTGGTGAGGCCACGGAGCAAAAAAAAGTAGGAATTTGCTCAAGTTGGATATGTGTAGCTCCTCCATGTCCTCTGACTCGCTCGTGTTTGGTGATGCCCTTGCCCAGGGAAGCAGGAATGGGGCCATCAGGTCACTGCCAAAGTGTCACTCTCATCCAGGCTCAACAATCCACCTCAGCCACGAAGGAGATGGGAATGCCCATGCTTTTTCCCTGAACCAGACGGGTGTGATGTTAAGTTTCGGGGGACCAGGGCGGGGCTATGGGGGGCCTCGGTGTGCAGTGCCAGAAGCCCGGCAGAGCCCGTGGAAAGCGCTGCTGGCCCTGCCCTTGGCTCGTGGCTCACCGCACACCTCTGTCCCTGTTCCAGATGATCGGGCACGGTCATTTTTAGACCCATCAGGCAGCACCAGCCACACACTTCGGCAAGGACGAGGGAGGTTCCCTGCTGCCTCCGTGAAGGAGCTGTCGGCACTGTACCTCTCGCAGGCAGCTGCTGCTGCTGCCAGCCCCGCACCGCCGGTAAGGACCGGGTCATCCCCCTCCCAGCCACCGGCGGCATCCCAGCAATGTCCCGCCCGGCAAGTGGCTGTCAGAGGGTGACAGAGAACGTGTCTGCTTTTGTAAATCTAAAGAAACACCCTTCGGTTTCCCAAAAGGGACCATTTTCCCCTTGCTGCTTGCAAATGCAAGATAAACGTGTACAAACACGTGTATATCACACATTTATTAAATTCACACATGCACACACACACAGCCCTACATCCCTATCAGCCTATACAGTTTACTCATAATAAGATTTCCTCTTTATTTGCACATTTATATTCACATACATCCATGGAGGAAATCCCTACTAGCCTATACAGTTTACTCATAATAAGATTTCCTCTTTATTTGCACATTTATATTCACATACATCCATGGAGGAAATAATCAATACAGGGCAATACATATGTCTCCATGCTATCCCCATTCAGACACATACACACATATATATATAGATATATATGTCCATTTATGCCACATTCAAGCATAACTTTGCAGTGCAACCTCCCTGTACTTCTCTGTTTATATCCCTTAGTCTGGGATCCAGGGATTTCATCCCCCACTCCAGGCTGATCATCGGGTCACAGGATAATACAGGTTATAAGGGTTATGAGGCATATTGTTCCCATTTTCCCACTTCCACTGGTGATCCAGGAGTGACATGGGATGGGTTTTCATATCTGGACCCTTCCTGCAAGGACGTTCAGGTTTCCCCACACTCTGAACCTTTTATGGGGCCCCTGTTCAGAGATACAATCTCTTGAGTGCTTATCAGGGAGAGGTTGAGATGAAGCAGTGTTGGCTGTAAATAAATAAGTGGACTCTGCATTTGGAAAATTACAGCTGGTTAGAGAATCAATAAATTTTTTAAAAATTTCAAAGCAATAAGTTTCACAAATCATAATGCAATTACAAATGTAGATCAGTTTCATTTTTAAAAATATTTAAGTGTAAGGAAAAATATAGGCTAAATCAAAATTTGGAGAAATCAGTGGATTTGTTTTGTTTTCCCCCTAACTTAAAAAAATATGTTTGGGGTTTTTTTGTTTGTTGACTGAGACATTAGGAAACATATATCTGATCAACCTGGAGAAAGACTGCTTTCTCAGCTGTACAGAACTGCCAATGAACCAAGAGAAAATCACATTGCACAGTTTTCAGTTCTCCTTAATTGATATACACATTAGTACACATAAGTATATAAAAATATATATGCAGATAATGTGTCTTGCTGTGTAGTTTAATGGCATTTCTCCTCATATCTTTTCCAGAGTACTGTGAAGGACAACTCCATTCACTCTCCCCACAGACAGAAGAAAAGCAAGGTAGGAAATGTTTAAGATAAGCACCGTTATCTAACCAAATATTTGTGGCCTGTGAGTGTGATCTAAATACCCACACAAGGCAGCCAGGAGCACTCACATACTGAATATAGCTATCAGCTGCTCAGCTGCCCTTCCTCACATTCAGAAGTTCTTCACAGATTAAAAAAAAAAAAAAAAACCATCAAACAAACCCCTTATTTTACAAAGTGCATTCCAAATACCTTGGCTCATGCAAAAGATTTGCATTTTTCACTCGCTGCAAAATATACTGATTTTGGTGTTCTGAGTGTGGGTTTCTTTTACTAATGTTCAGAACTTATTTTTAGCCAGAACAATCTGTGTGTAACAGAGTGAAATAACACCGTGCACCATTGCTTTGAGCAACAACTAATAATATTCCAGGCATAACTCTGCAGACGTAACTGCACAGGCATGCCAAGGGTCAGCAGATCTGATTACTGAAAGGAAAGCCACCAGGATTGCAGTCTCTTTTAGACAATGATTAAAGGCTTCAGCTACCTTCCCTGTGGATAAATGCCCAGGCAGTGCAGGTTGCAGGTATTCAGTTCAGTGTTTGCTAGCCAGGATGCACAAACTGAGGAGAAAAATTGCAGAAATGGAGGCTCAGAGGGAGACTGGACCAGCACAGCCCACTCTGTTCACTTCTGTACCAACACAGCTGTGAATTTGAGATGAGCTCAGTCTGACTGAGTATAAACAGGTCTAACTTTCCTGGCCCCCAGCTATAGGTGTTAGCCCAACCTCTGGTCCCTCAGCCTTGCTTTTCCTCCTCAGGCAGCACAGATCATCAGGCCTGCTGATTCCAGCAGTTTGCAAACCTTAGTCAGCCTCGTGCCTGTACAAGTCTGCAAGTCAGAAGAGCTTTATTTAAGTCTTCAACTGTGTAAATGTGCATCTACTCTTTTGCAAATGTGGCACACTTCTGAGTGCAACAGAAGAAATCATTAATCAGATGAACATCCTTCCCCAAGCCCTCTCTCCTGAGCAGTGAGTGGGCACCCCATAGTGCTACCAAAAGCTCATCATGTTACCTCACCAGCCAACCTCATCAGCTCAGTTTGACACTTTGGTTCCTCCTCCCCATTTTCTTCTTGAGACCTCCTCACAAATAGCTCCTTGGCTTTCTCCTGTACCCAGATCTTTTGTTCCCAGATTCTCTGCAGGTCCTCAGCCGGGGACACAACAGTTCTGGACACTGGCCAGCAGGAGGGAGAAGTTAACTTTTCACTGACTTTTCTAAGTCAGCCTTATCCTTCTAGTGGTCACTCTCTCTTGGTCACATAGTCCAAATCAGGCACCTCTGTTGTGCTCTAGCTGGACTGAATCCTGGGAATTGTAGACTAACCACCTCACCTGGATTAGAGACCTCGCTTTGCTGTGGAACCAGGGCTAACACCAAGCCTGGAGCGTGTGCAGTGATGTGATGTTTTGGAGTGCTGTGTGCTACTGAACCAAAGGTATGGAGCTTACTGGGTGCATGGATTTCCCGTGTTGGCTTTTCCCTTTGCCATTCACTCCATTAACAGCCACGGGGATGGGGGGTGAGAGGTGATGCTGACGTTTAAAACTGTTTCCCCAAAGATGTCAGAGGCTCAGAAATCATCTAAAGTTGCCATCCAGAAAATGGAAGATGACTTACCTCCCCCTCCAGCCGTTGGCTCAGTCCAGGTCGTCGCTCCAGGGGGCCAGGATCTCAATGCACTCCCTGTGCCTCCTCCAAAGCAAGCCTTCTCCAAGTTCTACCAGCAGCGCCAGGTGAACGAGCTCAAGAGGCTCTACAGGCACATGCACCCCGAGCTCAGGAAGAACCTGGAAGAAGCTGTGACTGAGGACCTGGCAGAAATGCTTAACACCGAGGATCCCAATGCACAGGCCTCTGTGAACCTGGATAAAGTTCTCCCAGGAGAGGTTCAGTCCATGCGCTGGATTTTTGAGAACTGGGCACTTGACTCCATTGGGGACCATCAAGCCACGAAGAAGCTGACAGAAGAAGAGATCATTCCCAGTGGGGATGTGAAAAGCACTTCCCTGAGGTTTGAAAGCCAGTCCATAAATGGATACAACCTGTCAACATCAGCCAAGGTGTCAGAAACAGACCTTGCCAGAGGGGATGTTCGCACTGCCCGGTGGCTCTTTGAAACCCAACCACTGGACACATTAAATAAACTGTATTCAGATGAAACCGAGGTGCAGGAGGCAGTTCTCAAGGAGCCTGTCCAGGGAGGTGACGTGAAAGGGGCCAAACAGCTCTTTGAAGCACAGTCCTTGGATGCCATAGGACGCTGCTCCTCAGTGGAGGAGAAGAGCATCCTACAACTCAAGTCAGAAATCCAGGAGCTTAAAGGTGATGTTAAGAAGACTGTCAGGCTCTTCCAAACAGAGCCCCTCTGTGCCATCAGAGACAAAAGTGGGACTATCCATGAAATCAAGTCCGTCTGCCGAGAAGAAATTCAGACCAATGCGGTCAGGACGGCTCGCTGGCTCTTTGAGACCCAGCCCCTGGATACCATCAACAAGGACACTTCCAAAGTGCAGATAATCCGTGGAATTTCACTGGAAGAAATTGGAAGGCCGGATGTCAGTGGCGCAAGGTGGATATTTGAAACTCAGCCTCTGGATGCCATCAGAGAAATCACAGTTGAAGAACAGGACTTCAAAGCTTCGACAGATTTTGTCACAGGGGCAGATGTCACTAAGCAACGACTGCTCTTTGAGACCCAGACTCTTGACTCCCTGAAAGGAGAAACTTCAGAAAGTGTTGTAGCCAAAGAACAAGTCATTGGAGGTGATGTGAAATCTACACTCTGGCTCTTTGAAACACAGCCAATGGAAACCCTAAAAGATAATTTTGAGGTGGGACGTTTGAAGAAAGTAGAGCTTTCAGCAGAGGAGAAGGGAGATGTGAAGCAAAGAAAACATGTCTTTGAGACCTGTCCCCTTGGCAGTATCTCCAAGGCATTTGAGGAAGAAATTCCAGCCACCAGCATGGAAGAGGTAGTAAAAGGGGATGTGAAATCTTTCAAGACCCTGTTTGAGACTCTCCCCTTAGACAGCATTAAGCAGGCAGATGCTGAGCCCACCACCAAAGAAGAGGAGGAGGAGAAGATTCCAGCTGGCAACGTCAAAGCCAACCAAATCCTGTTTGAGACAACACCTTTGTATGCCATCAAGGATAGCTTTGGTAATTTCCATGAAGTCACCTCTGTAAGTAGAGAGCAGATCATCAGCGGTGACGTCAAGAACTACAAGTGGATGTTTGAAACCAGGCCCCTGGACCAGTTTGATGAAAGCATCAAGAAAGTGGATATAATACGGGGGATCACAAAACAAGAGGTGGTGGCTGGTGATGTCCGGACAGCCAAGTGGCTCTTTGAAACTCAGCCCATGGATGTCATTCATCTCCAAGCCATGGAAGGGGAGAAGCACCCCTCAGTGAAGCGGGAGATCTCCCAGAAGGGGGATGTGAAGACCTGCCGGTGGCTGTTTGAGACCCAGCCCATGCACACCCTGTATGAGAAGGCTGAGAAGAAGCAGGAGGAGGATGGCAGTGTGCCCCAAGCTGACGTGAAGTCCTACACATGGATGTTTGAGACTCAGCCCCTGGACTCCCTGAAAGGCCAGGAGGAGCAGTATTTGCAAGTCAGTAAGGCCTACAGTCAGGAGGAATTACAGGGAGTGGATGTCAAAACTGTCCGGCACCTGTTTGAGACTGAACCCTTGGGCAGCAGCACTGTCAGTGAAGCTGACCGGAAAAAAACCATGCGATATTCCAGCCGTGTGGAGTTCCAGTCTGGGGAAGTATCCAGAGTGAAAGAGTTCTTTGAAGCTAAGCCCTTGGACACAGTCACCAAGCCAAAATCCCAGAAGGATGCTGGAACAATTGAAGCTGGGTCTGTGCACAAGTTCACGTGGCTCTTTGAGAATTACCCCATGGACACCCTGAAGGACAGCTCTGAGGGCATCCAGGAAATACCTCCTGAAAAGGATGCCAAGGGGGGAGATGTTGGAGGGAAAAGGTTCGTATTTGAGACCTATTCCCTTGACCAAATCCATGACAAAGTGGATGAGACAGAACTCCAGAAGATCCAGAAAGACACCATGAGCAAAGCCAATGTCAAGTCCTGCACAATGCTCTTTGAAAGCCAACCTTTATACGCTATCCAGGACAAAGAGGGGGGATACCATGAGGTCACTTCAGTGCAGAAAGAAGAAATCATGAAAGGTGACATGAAAGGTGCCCGGTGGTTGTTTGAAACTAAGCCCCTGGATCAGATCAAGAAGGAAGAAGAGGTGTTTGTGATTAGGGCTGTCACCCAAGAGGACATCAAGAAAGGAGATGTCCAGACTGCGCGGTGGAAGTTTGAGACAGAGCCTCTTGACTCCTTCCCAGGGGGAAAGTTGTCTGTGCCCAGAACAGTGGATGATGTGCAGAAGGGAGATGTTCAGTCCAACAAGCAGCTCTTTGAGTCCCAGCAAGTGGGCCAGAAGAAGTACGTGAGGATGGTCAGCGTCAGTGACGTGCAGAGGGGTGACGTGAGGACATCCACTTGGCTCTTTGAGAACCATCCTGTGGACTCCCTGTACGGAGACGCAGAGAGAAGCTCATCCATGAGCACAGTGCAGAGAGAGGACAGCCAGAAGGGGGATGTAAAACGCTGCACCTGGTTGTTTGAGACCCAGCCCATGGACACCCTTAAGGACACAGAGGTGACGGCCAGCGCTGGGGCCCAAGAAGAGATCCCTCGTGCAGATGTGAAAAGCACGACATGGCTCTTTGAGAGCACGCCCCTAGATAAATTTAGTGCTTCTGAAGGTAACATAGAGCTGAAAGAAAGAACCATGAAGGAGACTTTAGAGACTCTCTGCACTTGCCAGGCTATCCAGCATGATGGAATCCTCATTGAAGCTAATGATATGGAGAGTGTGAAGATGGTGAAGTACCAGCTAAACAGCCCAGGAGCTCCAGAGATCCTGAAAGAGGAGATTGTGGGAGGCCACTTGCAAAGGATTATGCTGCAGCTCCTGCACAGGACCAATGTGGAAGCACAGAGCATGCTGGTGGAGGAGGACAGAGAGGGCAAGATCAAAGTTAGCCCATTGCAGCTGCTGGACCAGAGTGAAGCTGTTAAAGGCAAAGAGGACTTGAGTGGAGATGTAGCCAAGGCCTTACAGGGTCTCCTCAGTCAAGATGCTTCCATTAAAAAGGGGATGGTCCTACAAGAGACAAAGTCAGGATCACTGAAGATGACTCTCTACTCCCTCTTGTTCCATTCTGTCCAGCAGAAAGTCGTCAAGGGGGATGTGAAGTCAACAATTGGGAACTTGTTGGCTTCTTCTCAGGAGCAGAAAGCAGCAGCCACCATCAAGCGTGAGGACAATGAGAAGGGAAATGTCCAACTTTTTGCAAGCTGCATTGAGAAGGGAGACCTCAGCTATCTGAAGAATCTCCAGCAGGAGTCAGAGATACAATCCCTCATCTCTTCCCAAGCAGAGGAGGGGGGGGCAGATGAGAGCAGCCCACGGGTTGTGCAGGGAGCTAACATACATGTCTTGACAAATAAAGAACAAATGGAGAAAGTAATTGCAGGAGGTGAGCCAGGGGCGGAGGGAACAAAAAAGGGATTTGTATGTGAAAGCGTGGGCAGAGAGGGTGTGTTAGAGAGAGAGGCTGTGCATGCAGCAGGTGTGGCAGGCACCACTGTGCAATGTCTTGGGAAGCCCCTGCCCACAGCAATGGGAAAGGAAGAAGTTCTGTCCGGAGGGCTTAAGGTGACTACAAAGTCAATCCAAAGGGTTGCAGATGCCAGCAAGAAGGCAGAGAAAGAAGAAGCCACCACTGCCCATTTGAAGGAACCAAAAACTATGATACAAGGCACGTTTCCAACACAAGTGACAGCTCAGAGGGCAGAAGTGGATGGGAAACAGCAGACTGTGGTGCCTGGGGAAGCCAGCCAGACTCAGACAGAAGAAAAGGCTTTGGGCACTGATCTTCAGGCTGCAATGCAAAGCCTGAGGCTGGCAACAGCAGAAGCAAAAAACATTCAGCACCACGTTCAGAGCAAGTTCCAGAGGAACAGGGAGGAGGTCCACACAGCCTGCAGGCAGCAGACAGTCAGCTCACAGGGGACCATGACCCTCCAATCAACCGTACACCAACAGGACTCTTCATCCACCAAGCAGGAGAGCAGCAGCACTGCCACTAGGACCACCACCACTAAAGTCCAGGAGGCATCCAAGACCCACACAAGCGTGTCTCAGAAGAGCATAGCATCACACAAAAAGGTCAGTGCTTCTGAGGAAGTACAGGGACGACAACTATTGAGCCAGGAAATCCAAGTTGTGCCCAGTAGAGATTTTAGCATTAAGGATGGCCTTTATACTGCCACACCCGTGAAAACCTATGTAAACCCTTGTGTTGAGTCTGATTACAAAGAGCAATCAGAGCAAGAAGAAAGAGATGTTGATATCAGAGGGGATGTGCAGACAGCTATCAGAGCACTGCAAAGTGCCGCCACAGAACAGCGCCTGGTAGAAAAGGAGGACGTTGTCCGAGGTAATTTAAAAGCCACACTTCAGTCGCTGGAAAAGTCTAATGTTAATGTCTCCAGAGGGGATTTTAAAGCTGCTATGATATACAGAAATGCAGGGCAGTCCTATTCTGTGTGTAAAAAGAAAAATGAGACTCAACTCGCTAGTAAGGAGACTGCTGTAGAGGCTTCAGGGTCACAAGCTGATAATGACTTTCCTCCTCCTCCCTCAGTTGCTGTGATGAAAGCAGAGCATTGCCCACCCTCAACTAAAGCAGCAAGAGAAGGTGCCCTTCCATTACCAACCAGCAAAGATGAAGCCCCAGGATGTTCTGCACTACTCCAGACTCCTCTTCCTGTTCTCTCTTCTCTTTCCTGTAAACCCAGTGACCAGAGCCCTGCAGAGAAGCCCAGGACTCCTCCAAAACCAGAAACTACTGCCCCACCCAGGAAAAAACCTGTTCCCCCTCCAAAACCTGAGCACCTCTTACATGAGGCACATTCTGCTTTTGCAAATTACAGCACAAGCAGATCAACAAAACCCATCCCTCCACCCCTGCCCCCAAAACCTTCAGGCTTGAGGGAGATCAACAAGCCAAGGCCTTCCCCCACAGAGCTGGGATTAAGCTGCATGGAAATTCACGAACAATCAGGCTATGAAGAGGTTCAAGCAAAATGCTGCAATTTAGAGACATCTGTGAAAAAGTCTGTCACAGTTCAGGGTATAAACCCTGAGAGAAAGCTGCCAAAATACGCTGCTAAAACCCCTCTCCAATTAGCAGAAGAAAGGTACAAGGCCAGCAAAAGAGGACAAGGAAAGGTAGAACCAGACAGTGATACCTCAAAGCCAACGAAAAATGGAGTGGTTGGTTTTGAAGTCAAGCAGGGAATGATGAGTGATAAAGCAGCTGCTCCAAGGAGATGCCCAGGCGAGGTGGCTCAAAGGCAGATAGAGCTGTGCCAAGAGGAGAATGGGTGCTCTTCACTGTCACCTCCAGCCTGTCCTGGCAGAGCACAGACACAGGATGTGCCAGGACAAACTGAGCCGAGCACCTCCCCTGTGGGTCACAACATCCCTCCAAAAAGAGGAGATGGCACTGCACAAAATGCCTCATCCAAGGTGGAAAGGGAAAGTGTATCTAATTCTTATGGATTGTGGGATGGTCAGAGAGTCGTGCAGCAGGTACATGAGAGGAGGCAAATGTCTCAGTCAATGTCCTTCCATCAGCAGTCAATGAACTCCTTTGAGGAGCACCAGCAGGGAAACAACAGGCAACTGAAGTGTCCTGATAGGGAGGCAGAGACACCTGCCCAGGAGAAGCCAGCAGTTATTATGAGAGAAAAAAAAAAGAGAGAAACGGAAGATGAGCGTCGGAAGAGGTTGTCAGTACACAAGGAGGAGATCATGAAAGGCAATGTCAAGGAGGCTATGGAGATCTTTGAGAATCTCAGGAGACAGGAGCAGCTGCAAGAGATCTTGACACGAGTGAGGGAGTTTGAGGAGGAGACAAGCAAAGTGGATGTGAAAGCTCTCAAGAGCTTCTTTGAGAAGGTCCCCGAGTGGGTTGTGCGCCAGAAGGCCAAGCAACAGGACAAGGCTGAGGCAAAAGAGGATGCTGACAATGTCTCCTCAGTGGATCTGGTTTTTGAGGACCTGGAGCGAGCAAGTGCTGAGATTCTCCACCTGAAGGAGCAGACACTTGCCCGCATCCAGGACATCGAGGAGGCCATCAAGAAAGCTATTTATTCTGTTTCTAATCTCAAGTCTGAGTCAGACATTGCTGGGCTCTCAGGGCTGTTCAAGGAGTCTCTGGGGAGCACCCAAAGCTCTGCGAGCAGCAGCAATATCCGTAAGATCAGCATTGTTTCAAGCAAAGCCAGGCAAGAGGAAGTCATGCTGGAGACAGGGGAAGCAGCATCTGTGGAAAGTGCAAAGGTGGCAGAAAAGACAGAGGCGGCCAAGACAGAGTTAGCGGTCCCTCGCCTCATTCAGTCTCGTGTCAGCTCTCCCTCCTCACCTTCCTACATCTCCATTGAGTCTGCTGCCAGGAAACCAGCAGAATCACCCAGGACAGCACATTCCCCCCAGGACGGCCCTTCACCAGACTGTACTGACTCTCCAGGAAAGAGGGAGGCTTTTGCTCAGAACAGCTTTAGCTCCTATAACCACCCCTCAGCAGGGTCGTCTGGGCATGACGCGAAACCCTTAGAGAAGAGATCAGACCCTGTCCAAACAAAAGCTGGGCTGAGCTCTATGAAACAGCACACGCTTGGCAATGCCAACCATCCAACCACTGACAAAGAGAAGTGTTCTCTGGACACCTCCAAAGAGAGCTGTCACTGTGGGATGAAAGGCAGCTTTTCGGAATACCGCTCCCTGAATGTCCCCAGCCCACAGAATCCACGGAGGCAGAAAAGCATCTTGGAGCTGCAGACAGGGCCCGACGGGTCCAAGCTCTACGGAGCCACCCGGACTGTCATGGAGCAGTATGAGGAAATGGACCAGTTTGGAAACAAAATCATCACTTCGTCCACCACAGTCACCAAGCAATCCGAGACACAAACGTCCTCCACGTGTGATGTGGTTTCTCGTCCCCAGTATGAGGTATCTGCCTCACCTGTGTTTCGGAGGTACTTGAAGAGCCCGGGTGAAGACTTCCACACCAATGGGAGTTTTCAGGAGCCAGGAGTGGTCTTTGTCACCTTTGGCAACTCCAAGCCAAAGAAATAGGAGATTCTGGAGAACAAGAGAGGACTGTATAAGACAAAAGAGAAAGGCCACGATAAACATTTCTCCTGCTTTATCCACATTACATACAGGGATTTACCTACACCCTAAGGACTTCTCAGGGTCATCGTCTTGGTGTTTGCACACAGACAGGACAAGTGCAGCCTGCCTTGACACTGGAGAACAGCCCTCACCTGGCCAACACAACAGACTTGGTGCTGCACCACAACCCAGAGTCCTGGCACTGTTAGAAGCACAAGGGGAAAATCCATCCATGGGCACCTTAGGGTACTTCCGCCTAGAATGTTTGGTGGGGGTGGTTGGAGGTGTTGGATCAGGCTTCTCTGAACTACTGCAGAAGGAAGGATAGGTAGGATCAATTAAAGAACCAATCAATTTGGTCATTGGCAAACAAACACCTTTATGGCACCTTCTTTTGCTAAGAAGGGCATCCTCCACACACACACACATATTTATATACACAAGCTCATATTGATGGGTGGGTTGGATAGGTTTTCTCTTAGCCAGTAAGAAAAGAAAAAAAAATTCTTGAGTTGTCACTCTTGGACTTGGGGGAGTTATTTATCAGTTTGTTTTTCAGTTCCTGGAAAGTGTTTGATGATACTGGAAATAGTAAAGCCAAGACCTACAGCTACTATCAATGCCATTCCCCCAAAGAAAAATGCTATAAAAGATTCTCAAGTCAGAATGGTTACTGCTTTCTTTTCTTTATTTCTAGAATTGTAATTTATTATTTAGTATACACAACTCTATAGTTTAGATTTTTCACGCTTTCCTATATATTTATTGTTTAATTTCATTTTGAGACTTTGTAAAGAAATTTTTTCTTATTATGACTTTGTTTTGTACACTCTCAACTCAAGATTTTAGATCTTTTGTGTTTTGTTTTTTTTTTTTAACTTCTATTGCTGCGTTCTGACGGTAAACTTTACCTCTAAAAATACTTTGGTCTGGTTGAGTTTCTTTTGTTCAGTGCTTGTTTCCTCTGAAAATACCTAGAAATCATCTCTCCATGGACCAATTGAATCACACATTGAGAGCACTTGGAGCCACTGGAGGGATTTGGTCTACATCTGCTTTACAGTGTGGGTGGATCATCAGCCCTGCAGCAAAGAGTGTTCATACTCTTATCTGAAAAATGAGTCCAGGGTGATACAGACCCCCCAGTCCAGGACTCTGGGTAGGATGGGTACAGCAGAAAAGGTCTGGACACTTGTGTGCATCCCTTTCCCCCATGGCAGAAGGCAGCTGAGGTGTTGGGCCCCCACCAGCCTCACGAGGAGGAGCAGCTGATGACCAGCCCTTCCTCACTGCTGTGCCTCAAATCCTCTCACCCTGAGCTCAGGGGTGGGAGGGTGGCAAGGAGTTCACTCCAGGTGTGGGGGAATGTGAGGAGCCCATGGAGGGACCGGATTGTTTCTCACAGAATCACAGCATATCCTGAGCTGGAGGGGATCCTCAAGGACCATCGAGTCCAGTTCCGAGCCCTGCACAAGAAATCCCCAAAAATCCCACCATGTGGCTGACAGCATTGTCCAAACACTTCTTGAGCTCAGGCTGGTGCTGTGACCTCTTCCCTGGGTGCCTGTTCCAGTGCCCAACTACCCTCTGGGGAAAGAACATTTTCCTGACACCCAACATAAACCTCCCCTGACATAATTTCAGGCTATTCCCTCAGTTCCTGTCACTGGTCACACAGAGGGGAGATCAGTGTCTGCCCCTCCTCCTCACAAGGAAGTTGTAACTGCAGTGAGGTCTCCCCTTCAGTCTCCTCTTTTCCAGGCTGAACAGACCAAGTGCCCTCAGCTGCTCCTCACACAACTTCTCCTCAAGGCCCTTCAGCATCTTTGTGGCCCTCCCTTGGACACTCTCTAATAGTTTAATGTCCTTCTTGTATTGTGGTGACCAAAACTGCCCACAAGACTCGAAGTGGGGCTGTGGAGCTGTGTCCTACAGCCTGGCTCACACTTAGACTGCCAGCCTCTGGGTCTGACTAGAGCTCTTCTGATTGATCTACAGGCAGACACCTCATCGCTCAGTCCATCAGTTTATCTGAGAATGAGACAGTAATTTCATTTAAAAAGAATAAGTAAGTTGTCACAGTTAATGTTTGCCTTTTTTTCCTCTGAGGAAAAAGGGCCCACACTGATGAATTAGGAGCAGGACACTGGAGAGGAAGGGACAGTTCAGAGTCTACCACTCCAATCCCTAAGCCCATAGTTAGGTTTTAAATAGCAGCTGTCATCTTGCATTATGAACACCTTGTTCAAGGTGTTCTAGACCATGTTGGAGTTCTGCTTCCTCCCCAGAAAAGAGGTGCATTACCAGAATGCATTGATTTTTGCCTAGAACCCTGTGAATTTGAAAGACATGCCAAAAGAAGAATAGGGACATCATTTTCAGTTCCCCACTGAAAGCTGAGCTGGAAGAGCAGATCATCATAAAAGGAGCAGATCTATTTTCAGGCAATCAGAAAAATATAGCTACTTAGACCTTCCCAATTCCTTTAGTAGGACCAGTTGCAAAAATAAGGGAGACTTAGTTATCTGGAGATCATCTTCAAAATTTTTTCAACGCTCCTTTCTTCTCCCTGTTTGTTTCCATCTCAGCTTCCATCACACGTTTGTTTCACTTCTCTTGAAGGACAGCTGTGGAGCAATTTTAGTAAGCTGCAAACAGGTTATTTGGGCAATGAAAATTATTCCACATAAACCCAAATAAACCCAAATATCCTGTACTGCCACTGCTTAAAAATGCTAATCTTATTGTTTGTGTTTCTGGTTTTGCAGGATTTCTAAATGTCTCAAAGAACCATTTATGAGGCTAAGATCATTTAAGATGTGTTTCTTTCATGCTATTTCCATCAGCTAGAAACTGAAATATGATGAGGAGACAGATGCTGCATTATTTCAGCACCATACATGGCTCCTTGAGACACTGAAAGAGCTGGCGAGAAAAAACAAATGCAAAGATTTGAAACTCAAACACAAGCTGAAAGATCAGTTCACATTCCCTGCACTTCAGACTTTGCAATAATAAACCAGCAGAGCACATACAAACTTTCAGATCCCAAATGAGTTGTCACAGATTTTCTGTGATTTTGGGGTACAAGACATGACATTGTTCACTGTTCTTTGCCCTGGTGGGTATTTGCATTCTCACACAGTAGATATTTTCAAAAGTAAGCAGGATGGGAGAGCTATCTGGACCAGGAGGCAGAGGACTGCTGGTATTGTCAGAACTGTACCTCCTTGAGGGGTCAAAGGACCAGTTCAGCATCAGGTTTGGTTCTTTTGCAGCAGTGGACAGGAAATAGGCTTCATTTGAAGTGCCCACAAAAAGTACTACCCTTCCCAGCTCTGTCAGTCACTGGCCTCCCTGAGGACACTCAGTTTTCAGTCTGAAAGATTCGTGCCCACCATGGAATCACAGAGTCATTAAGGCTGGGAAACCTTTCTAAGACCATCAAGTCCAACCATTAACCCAGCACCACCAACATGCCACTAAACCCTGTCCTCAGGTGCCACATCTACACATCTTTTAAATCCCTCCAGGCATGGTGATTCCACTGCCCTGGACAGCCTGTTCCAAAGCCTGACAAACCTTTCTGTGAGGAAATATTTTCCAACACCCAATCTAAACCTCCCCTGGCACAACTTGAGGCCATTTCCTTTGGTCCTATCACTTTCTACCTGGGAAAAGACAACCCCCACCAGGCTGCACCCCCCTGTCAGGGAGCTGTAGAGTGTGAGAAGGTTCCCCTTGAGCCTCCTTTTCTCCAGGCTGAGCCTCCCCAGCTCCCTCAGCTGCTCCTCACAAGCCCTGTGCTCCTGACCCTTCCCCAGCTTCTCCACTTATCAGTAACACAGGCATTTTCAGGCTGAACTCCACTGCTATATAAAGGTTTTAATTCACACAAGGAAAAAAAGGCAACTACTGATAAGCCAGCTGCAACTTTCAGCACTGCAGTAATCAGCAGTGTGCTGGAAGAGTCTTCCAGGAACACCCTGTAACTGCTTTCCACAGAAGCCTTAGGATAATTTCCTTGCCCACAGTGCCATTCAATTGCTTCTAATCACCTCTCTGTCTTCCAGACCATTGACAAATACACCTCTGAAGAGCAGGAGTGTTTACCACGTGTCAGACAAGGAGCATTGAAAATAAATCCCCCTGTGAAAGAGAGCAGTATCCCCTATGAAAGGTTACCCCACTTTGGAAACATATTCCAGGAGTTCAGACATTCATTCCCAGTTTACAGGAGAGAGATCCTGCTTGTTTGCTAAACAGCTCTTCTTCCTTCTTTGCTCATGACTAAAGGAAAGCATATTTTTTCTTATATAACACAGACATGTTAAGTTACTCTCTGCCAGGGCACAGACCCTTGTCCTGGGTGAGAGCTCCTCACTAGCAGAGGAAGTTCTGCAGTCACATTGGTGAAATTCACCTTGCAAGCAGATCAGTTTTGTACAACTACATGGGCCTGTTTCAGAGTAGATGTTTTAGATTCTTTAGAATCTTTAGATTCTCTTAACTGAACCTCCACCAAGAAGAGTGGGAGTTTAGACACCATTATTTCTGTATTTATTTACAGACCTATGGTCTGCTCTCTGCAAAGGACTGGCAGAGCAGAGGGGTGCTGGGATCATTTCAGACTAAAGGAAAGACAGGGATTTTGCTTACATGCTTCCCTCTAGAAGAAGAAAGAAACCTCAAGATGTTAAACTCATCTTCTTGAAAGTGTTGTCACAGGAAAACAAAGATGACTTGGCCTTAATGGTATGTTCAGAGAAATGGAAGTTAAAAAGTTAGAAATTGGTCCCCCAGGTGTCTGTTGCAAGTAAAAGACAAGGTTTTGTTCCCTGCCTTGCTCTTGTTCATATCCACTCATCTCTTGAGATACAGAAACATCTTCCCTGTTTCATAGAAACAAAGAGCCAGAAAATGTTTTGGGTTGGAAGGGACCTTAAAGATCATTGAATTTCAATGCCCTGCCATGGGCAGGGACACTTTCCACTAGATCAGGTTTCTCAGGCTCCATCCAATCTGGCCTTGAACATTTCCAGGGAAGGGGCATCCACAGCTTCTCTGGATGCCAACTTGTTTACTCTGGTCACAGCTAAAATCTGGCCATCAGCCACTCCACATGAGAGCAGAAAGTAAACTTGCCTTTTCTTTGAGCTGAAAATGCTGCAAACCAGGGTGGGAACACATGGAGGAAAAAACAGAGGGATCAGAGATCCCCAGTAAAACTGTAGTAAATAAGCTCCCTGCAAAGAGGCAGAGTTGCCCTGATGTGAGGGAGTGTCAGTACGTAGAGCATTGATCTGTCAGAGTTAGGCTGGGCTCAGCTGTGCTCCTTCTGGGGATTTGGAAAGACCTGCATTTCAGATTAACTCACCAGCTGAGCCTCTGCTTGGCACCAGAGTGAGGGGTGCACAGAGACATCCTCACTGCCACCTGCATCCTCTGGCTCACTTGACCATGCAGAATACCTGGAGCTATTTCTACAGCTGGGCTGATAGCCAAGATTCTTTTTCCCCTCTCTCTCTCCATTACTGTGGCTGGTACTGGCAATGAGTTCCAGAGAGATTCTCTGGGCTTTTCACATAAAGAGGTGTTTGGGGAATCAGGTTGTGGCACACAACACACTCCAGGGAGTAAACACAGTGGAGTAAACCACCAGACCCACGGAGTTGTGGAAGATTTACACTGAAATGAGCTGCCTTTCCAGGGCTTGGACTATGTCTGTGTGAGGAGCCATAAGATACCAGTGATTCCAGGAGTTACACAGAGTTTTTGAGTCAGAGCAACATTTCTCACCTCACTCAAAGTTTTTAGATAATTCAACTGAATGAATAATTTACTCTCAATCAAATGAACATATTTTTTCTCATCAGAGATCTAAGGCTGTTCTGTCTTTCTGTTCTGACTTAAAATTAACACTGACCCATCCAAGATGACAGGCAATTTCTGTCAGACAGGAATCTGAACTCTCACAATAGATCTGCAAGAGAACAACAAGAAAACGCAACGCAAGCAGGAGATTCAGTAAATTACCTGGCAGATTTACTTCCAGGTGGTCATGATTCAGTTATTTAACCTCAGTCTCTCCTTCTTCAGCCCATGTTGAAAGAAATGTGTGCCTCCTGCCTGAAGCCTGTCTGCCCCATGGAGCGTGTGGTCACTGACAAGGTCTGTGTGCACCGCTCGTGTTTCTGCTGCCGGGTCTGCGGGAGGAAGCTGAGGTGAGTGGTCAGACTCAGGTGCACTTATTTTTAAGGGATGCCCAAGTAGATTCCATCAAATTTGTCCAAGGGTAACTCTGACAGAGCAGGACTCAGGAAATGAGAAAAAGGGCAGGCAGTTTCCCTGATTCCATCTGCCTCTCCATCACGGGAGGTTGAAGTCTGCCCACCTCAAGCCTGCAGATGCCTCTGGATCAGGAATCTGCATGGATGGTGGTGCAAGGGTGAGCTGGAACTACAATAAATATTTTCAGTTTGGAAATACTGATAGGAGGTGTAGTTGGAGGAGTCATTTGGGTGCCTCCTATGTTCGTAGAATCATAGAATCATTAAGGTTGGAAAAGGCCCCTAAGATCATTGAGTCCAACCATTTACCCAGCACTGTCCAGCACCAAATCATGTTCCCAAGCATCCCACATCAAGCCAGGTGGGTTGGAAGGCACCTCTGGAAGCCTCTACCCAGCCTTCTCAGGCCCAAGGAGGGCTGGAGTTCAGGAACATGTCCAGGAGAGGTGTGAATGGCTTCAAGGCTGGAGGTTACACAGTTTCAGTTGGGGCCCCTCTTTGAACATCTGACCACCAGTGAAAATGGCTTTTCTTGCACCTTATCACAATTCCCTGTGTCATAACTTGTTCCCATTGTCTCTCATCCTATCACTGCCCATCTCCAAGAGCACTCCAGCCCTGTCCTCTCTATAACCTCCCATAAAACAGACACACACAGCCGTGAGTTTCTCCCTCCAAATCTTCTCCTGGTAGGTCCTGGCTAACCCAGCTCTCAGCCTCTCCTCAGGTGACACAGGTCCCACTTCAGTGGCTTTTGCTGGATTCCTTCCAGTATGACAATATCTTTTTTGCTGTGAGGAGCCCAAAGCTGGACAAAGTACTGCACATGGAATCCTACAGAAGTCAAATATAGAGGAACACTCAATTCTCTTTGCCATGCAGCTCAGGATGTAGCTGGCTTCCCTGTTCCCAGGGCACAATGCTGATTTGTTTTAGTTTGTCAGTCACTAAAACAGCCACCCCCTGTGAGGCTGCTTGAAATCCTGTTGCCCCCAGCTTTGCAGACACTTCCTCCCATCCTGCAGTTGTTCTATCATGGGAGCCCTGAGCACTTTTACCCATAAGGTTCACACTGTGCAAACCGGGGCAGAGATGAAGTGCTGCTATGTAGTCTGGCCTGTAAATGAGAAAGGGATTGCACATAACCTGGGCTACAGCCCCCAGAGGTATTGCAAGGAAATGTTTAATTTTTCACATTGTTTTGGTGTTTGAAAGAAAAATCAAACATATTCTGAGAAAGCCAACACTATCTCTGAAAGGTCTCATTCTTCAACCCCCTCCCTCCCTTCCCCACTGAGAAATGATTTTGCTGAAAGCCTGTCCATCAGTGCTACAGCTCCCATCCCACACAGCCACTGACAGTGTGCCAATGTGTCTTTTCCAGCTTGCAAAACTATGCTGCCCTCCACGGGGTGTTTTACTGCCAAGTCCACTACAAGCTGATGGCTGGGGCTGGAAGCAGAAGTGAGATGGAAAGGCTGGAGCACCACCAGGTTCAGCATGGACCACAGCCCCAGGACTGGTGTAACAGGGCCAAAAAGACTGAAACAAGAGAGAAACCTGCATCCTTCAACGCACAGTGTGATCTGCAGATGGCTGAGCACAGGAACAGCAAGGCTGGCCTCGTAGGGAACAAGCTCAGAACAGTCTGGCCACCTTCAAAACCAGCCTTGGCTGTAGATGGGAAAGCTGGAAATGGAGTGTGTTCCTGGAAAAAGCCTGCACTGAGCCTGCAAACCTACCAGGCTGCAGGCAGCAGGGCAGGCAGGATGGTGCCCAGGGGTACAGAGGGAGCAGTGGAGAAGGGAAGATTCTTACCTGGAATCACCTACACCAAGGAAAGACAGCAGGTGTGTTCCTGGCCCAAGAACAGAGAGCAGAGAGGCCCTGAAGAGACTGGGGATGGGCATGTGCCTGAAGGGAAGCGGGGTGGGAAGGTGTCCCAGCGAGTGGCTGCAATCCAGCAGGGCCAAGCCCAGCTGAACACAGGACCTGCCTGTGCCTCCCTCCCTCCTGTCCTGGAGCCTGTGAAACCCCTGCCTCGTGCCTCACTTGCTCCCCTCCCCACACACCAAAGCACTGAACTCGCCCCCAGGGTGTACCTGGGGGGCAGAGGGGGCTGCACTCTCGCTGCCACAGAGGTCCCAGTGACTCAAAACAAGGTCTGTGGGTCACTGAGCACATCCAGTGGAGGAGGCACAATCACAGATGACAAGCCTGAGCTGATCACAGCCACCCCAGATACTGCAGGGGCTGAGCATCACCTTGGCGAGGCAATGAACAGCACACAGACCATTCGTGTGCCAGGAGAGCCCAACACCAGAAACACCACAAATACAGAGCTAAAGCATACAGCTGAGGATGTTGATCTCCCTGAAAATGAAGCTGAACAAGCCCATTCCCCCTCTGGAGTGTTGAGGACCTCTTCTGTATCTTCTGGTTCCCTGGAGCCAGGAGGGCCAGGTGTGTCACCTGAGATCACTGAAATCTTGAATAAGAAATCAAACACAAACACCAGAGAACTCCCTGACAAACAGATGCCATTAACTCTGGGGGAAGCTATGCAGCCATCCAGCAGAAGTGATTTGCCTGGAACTGAGAGAAAAGGGGCAGAATTTGAGAAGAGAAAAGAAGAGGAACCAGTTACTATGTCAGCCTCTCTGGAAGAGCCCAGTCCTGAGCATACATCTGAGGAAAATGAAGCTGAAAAGAGCAGAGTCTCTTCAGCTGCTTGTCCAGACAGGACAGATGATCACAATGTGTCTTCTTTACAAGAAACAGGACCTCAGGACACATGTGGCCCACTGAAAAGTAACACTCATGAGGGTATTTGGAGACATGATACCAAATCATCTGGTAAGGATTTTCTGGTATCAACAGACAAAACTCTGAAAGGAACTTGTGCCCCTTGTCCCTCACGTGATGAAGTCAACAAGCCCAAGTCAAAGGATTCCATGGAAGTTCTTAGTGAAAACACCTTGCACATTTCTGAGCAACCATCCAAGACATCAGAGTATTCCAAACCAAATACGTCCTTGGACAAATGCAGAGGCCATCCAGTAGGTGAAGAAAAAGTGGATCTGAAATTTCCAGGGGAAAGCTCTGTGCCTGTGTCACAGACTGGGGCCCAAAGCAAGAAGGCCAGAAACAGCCAAACCTGTAGAGAGACACCAGGAAAAGGTTTCAGGCTTGGGAAAAACCCCTTCATTACCCTTTTTGGCTCTGAAGACAAAGGCAGAACTCCCAGGAAAGAAACAACAGCCCAGAGGAAACCCACAAAATCCCAATCAGCCCTTGCCACTCTGTTTGGTCACTCCTCAGAGAAGAAGCAGAGTCCACCAGAAAAACCTGCTGGATCCTCAGAACAAGCAAATATTGATGGCAGGGCAGAAAAGGCCCAGGGTCCCCTCAGCTCCTCCAGCCAAGAAAAGAAAAATGTCTTTAAGAATGATCAGCTGCCACAGCCTGGAAAGGTGATGTTCCCTAAACACATCCAGGAGAGTTCAGGAGGATTCTCAGGCTCTGCTGAGGGTGAGGAGAATGATGTCCTGTTGTCAGCTCCCAGCACAGCCATGTCACATGATGATGAACATGAGAAAATTGAACTTGACATTCACGAACAAGAGTCTTTAAATAGTCAGGTTTGGCAGCAACATGACAGCTGTTGGCCCCCTCTCATGCCAGCACAGAAAAGTCAGAAAGAAGCTGTAGGAAGTTCAAATCATGGAACAAACCCTCTACAGCTTCCTCCAGAGCTTGTGTCTGCAGCTGACAACAGCAAAAATCTCTCCAGGGTAGGGAATCATAATGATGCTCATCTGCCAGGAACCCAGAACCTCTTGAGTTTGGATGTCCAGGACACAGTGGCAGAGGATGGGATATTTTTTTCACCAGGCAATTCAGAAGAGTTACCCAAGGATGCTGAGCTTCAGTTCGGAAACATGGATTTTCTAGGGGGCAGTAACTTGTTCTTTTCTGGACAAAAAGATTTCCCCAGTGTAGCAAATGAAACTCCAAATTCAGATTTGCAAAACTCAGAGACAGAAACTCCACCTTTCTTTGATCCAAATACTTCAGATTTATTCCAGGAAATTTCATCAGAAACAAACACCTCCCTAGATCTCTGGGACACCTCCAGCCTCTCGCTTTTTGATGGGCAGGACGAGATTAATATGAAAGACCTGGAGGGGATTCAGAGCTGTGAACTCCTGCTGCAGGTGGATCCACAACACCAGGCTCCAAAGGCAGCAGAAGAAATCTTTGGAATGAGTCTCAGTGCTGAAGGCTCCACAATAAAGCATCTCCCTACACAGGATGACAATTGTCCTTTAACATACATGTTCAGCAGCTGTGCTTCCGAAACCTCTCATCAGGGTGTCCTTGATCATCCTGATGTTGATTCAACCAAAACAGGCCAGGAAGCTTCTGAAAAAATGAACAGGAGCAGAAAAACACCAGGAGACAAAGAAGATTATGACAGTCTGTCTTCCGAAGACTTGGAGATGTTAAATTATGACCTTTCAGAGAAGGAGTTCTTTATATAGGTGAAAGAAAAAAAAAAAAACAACAACACAGGGAGGGCTGTGTAGGTGTTTTAACCTTTTAAAATCAATACAAGTTTCCTGATACAGGACCAAAAGTGATTCTTGAAATCAGCAATACAATGATAAGCAAAAAATGAAATGAGTTTGCCAAGGTCAGAAGGGCTGAGGAGCGAAATGAACTCTGGTGCCCTGAAGCCTTGGGGTGTGGGGACATTGCTAAATCTGCTCTCCCCGTGCCACTGCACTCTGCTCCTCCCTGAGTGCCTGTTGCATAAATATTACATAACATAAATGCTATGGGAGTTAACAATTGTACTCATGATAAACAAGCTCAAGAGAAACCCCAGAGGGTCAAGGCATGAACACGTGCACTATGAAAAGGGTCATAGAGCATATCAATCCACATGTTTTAATCAGCTGTCTGTAAAAAAAAGATAAACTTGTTAAAATGATTAATTTTTAAAAAAGAATGAAATGAAATGAAATGAAATGAAATGAAATGAAATGAAATAAAATAAAACAAAACAAAACAAAACAAAACAAAATAAAATAAAATAAAATAAAACAAAATAAAATAAAATAAAATAAAATAAAATAAAATGAAGAAAAAAATCCTAAAATGAAATAAAATGAAATGAAAGAAAATGAAGAAAAAAAATAACTAAAATGAAATGAAATGAAATTAAAAGGAACTGCTGGCTCAGAGCTGTGTCTGAAACATGGGTAAAAGGAATCCATGGAAGTCATGTAGCTCAGCCTCCTGCTCAGGGACTCTGAATAACAGCAAGTCCTCTCATCCAAGGATGAGGATGCAGAGCTGAGTGATGTTTGGCTCTGTGGTGTGAGCAGATGATAAATGCACAGCACTGGTGTGAATTTACACAACTCTAAGTAACATTTGCTCCTCTCTTCCTTTACTCTGAACAGCACTACCAGTATGATCTCACTCTCCCACTCCAGCTTAGGGATGATGCTCTAAAATCCAATATTCTTCTCCTTTACAGACTTTCATGAGCACAACAGAGCTATTCCCACTCCTGAAACACCAATCCAGGTTGTGTGACCCGGGAGTGACTTTGCTGGGGGCTCAGACATGCTATGGGCATTGAGAGGGAAAGACAAAGCATTGGAGAGGAGATTTGAAATGAGCAGGTTAGTGATGTGTTCATGGCTCTGGTAAAAGCAGCCAGGAGCCCTGGTAAAACCAACCTTTGACAAATTACACACAAAATTTCACACACTGAGGCCACTCCAGCTGGCCAGTTTACCAGGAATAAAGACACAGGCCACTCAGGGAGTCTACCCAGGAAGCAGCTCAGATGTGCAGCAGAAATCAGGTCAATCTGCTTTTCAAGTGACATCAGAACCTCAGGCAAAGCCACGCTGGTGTCATTTCCCAAAGCCTCTGTGCTCTGAATGCCTGTGTGTGTGACCTACTCTTTTCCCTGGGGGTACTCTATAAGCCAGGTCTATTTGAGGATCATCCCCAAGAAACTGTGTCGTTTAGATCTAGTTCTATGACTAACCAGGGTTTCTACAAATGAAAACAGAGAGCTTGGGACACAGCTGCCACGAGCAAGGCTACTGGACTACCAGCCATATTTCCTGGTCCAGAGGAGAATCAGTGGCCTGCTTCTCTTACATATTCTCTTACATATCTGTGTCTCCAGGATGTGCTGCACAGTCATTAAACCATTAATGGGAGCAGCAAATCTACTCTGTTTGCATCCCCACCCTCAGAAAAATTAACCCTCGTTTGTAGAATCCCAACTTCATGCCTCAGACAAAAACCTTGTGCTGCAGCACAGTTGCCTTCAGAAGGCCTTGTGACACTTCTCAGGCTGGAAAAGGACAAGATGTCACCATGCCATCTCCAAGAGTGGCAGTGCTCTGGCACCTTTGTTCTAATCCCAAGAGCAGGGAGGGAATGGCTGGTGACAAAGTGCAGCCTGGAGCACTGCACAGTATCATCATCACGGACTGCTGTGCCAGTACAGGTGCTCATTTTATCACACTGGATTAGGGCTTTAGTGCTCACACAGTTTAAACATTAATATTTGCCTATTTAAGCCATAGGCACCAGCGCAGCCTGGCCACAGAGGTGCTCGCCATGGCTGAGTTTGGGGATCTTTTGAGTGCTCTGGGGGAGTGTGGGCTCTATCAGAAACTGCTGATCCTGCTCCTCTCCCTCCCACTACTTCTCAATCCTTTCCAAATGGTTGGCCAAGTGTTCATGGTTGTGGAAGTGCCTCACCACTGTGACACCAGCTGGATCCGCGCCGTCGGCCCCAACCTGACGGAGGAAGAGCAGCTGAACCTCACCCTGCCCCGGGACAAGGATGGGGAGTTTGAGCAGTGCTCCATGTACTCCCCGGTGGACTGGGACCTCGATGCCATCCTGGCCTATGGACTGAACCACACGGAGAAGTGCAGCAGTGGCTGGGTGTACCCCTCAGAACAGCCACCGTCCCTGCTCACCGAGGTCTGTATTTGCTGCTTGATGAAACAGGGGCGTGGAAAGGAGGGCATGGGAATATCCTGGCCTGTGCTTTGGTCAGCCAGCTGTGGTGGGAGGGGGTGGAATATCCTAGCCTGTGCTTTGGTCAGCCAGTGCCAGTTGTGGTGCAGTCAGGTTGAGATTTACTGCAGGATTTTGGCTCCATCACACAAGATGGCAGCTGGAATCCCTGGGAGCTTGTCGCAGGAAGACCATGATGAAGATGCCTGGGGAGGGCACAGGCAGGGACCGTGGGGGCGTGAGTCCAGCACATGTTCTGCCCACCATCTGTCCCCTTTCCACTACCCAGACCCCTGACTTCATGATGCATCCACCTGGAGGGACCTTTTGGGCATTCCTGCCACAGAGTCCCCTGTTCTTCAGCCTGGTTCTACTCACATCATCTTCTCTGTCAGACATCTACCTTCCAAGTGCCTGTCATTGATATTTCTTGGGCCTCCAGAAACCTTCAGGGATGCAACAAGTCATGCCAGGGCCATGCAGTTCAGCAAAAGCCTTGTTTATCAGCACCCTCAACTTCTCCATTCTGCCTTATCTCCCACCTTCTAATTTACATGGTAGTGGTCTGTCAAATGTTGTACTTTATGTTCTTGGAGGTCTTTTCCAACCTAAATGGAAATGTGATGATGATGATGATGATTCTGTGATTCCCCCTCTGGGGACCTTTGCTCCTTTCTCACTTTCCCTCATTCCTCCTCCCTCCTTTCCTACCGGCCAGCTCCAGCACTTTGTCACAATACCTTCCATAGAGCTGGCACAGAGGAGAAAGTCCAGCCTCTGGCTCTTGCAAAAGCTCCTTGGTGTCCCTGAAGCACCAAGTCCATTTCAGACAACGCTTCTCCACAGGTTTCAGCACCTGCATCCCTTCCCATTCCTATGCTACTCCTCCTTGAACAGTAAAAAACACCGCTCTCCTCCTCTTTCAACCCTGTCCCGCCTTTTCAGCCAGATAAGAAAGCTGATACAGCTCTCACCCCAAGGCCACACTTCAAAAAAAAACTTGACAACCAGCATGCTCCCTCAGGGACCTTTGGGCTGGAGGGGAATCCTGCAGATCCCAGCACCCAGCAGATGGGCACCAGCAGGCAGAGGCATGCTGAGCACCTCGTCCGCCCATCCCACATTGATTTGTGTCCTAAGTGCTCACCTTGAACTTGTGAGGGCTTCTGTGCTCCCAGGGGCTGGAACAAGAGCTCAGGCACACAAATCCTGGATCCACCATGAACCAGAAAGCTGCCCAACCCCAGAAAGCAGATGGAGTCTGTCAAAAGCAACAGCTTCTGTGTTTTCCTTCCTCCAGTTTGACCTGGTGTGTGACAGGGCGTTCCTGAATGATGTCTCCCAGTCCATCTACATGGCTGGGCTTCTCATTGGAGCCATGGTCTTTGGGATGCTAAGTGACAGGTGAGCAAACACAGTTCCTTCCCAGAGACACTGCCCAGCACCCAGGGACAGCCCAGATCGGGATGCAGACTGTCCATGCACTGAACAGGAACTGCTTCCTTCACTGGATGCAATCCCCTTGCCTGAGATTAAGCATCTGGGCTCACCTGAGACATCTGGAAATGCCTGAGGGTTGAAAAGAGAGGCAAATACAGCCTTGTGAGGGAGGTTTTTCAGGAATCACAAGTTTCGCCCCTGCTGGTGTCTCAGGCTTTGCCAGAACCACAATGGGTCAACACTGGACACATTGATTTTTCTGCACATTATTTCTTGGGGTGTATAGAGGGGCTATGTTCACATGAATGTCAAATGTCCTCTAGTTCTCAAATCACTTTGCATCCCTCCTGGGCTCTTCTCTCTTCCCTTGGGGCCTCTCCAGGTACTGACTGGGTCTTCCCTCTTCTTCCACAGGATAGGCAGGCGGCCAGTCTTTCTCATCTGCATCCTCATCCAGGGGGTGTTTGGCCTGGGAATTGCCTTTGTGCCACACTTCTATGTGTTCATGGCCTTCAGGTGTGTCGTGGGAGCTGCGGTGTCAGGAATTATGATCACAGTCGTATCCCTGGGTGAGTGGGAGGCCCCTGCCCTGAGGCAGCAGACGTGGCCTCGCAAGGTACAATAACAAAAGAGAACCCAAAACAAAGCCTGAAACGTTGTTTTTCCTCTTAGCTACAGAATGGGTTGGTGTCTCCTACCGGACAAAGGCACTGATGATTACTCACATGGCTTTTGCCATCGGGCAGATGTCGGTGGCTGGCTTGAGTTATGGAATTCGCAACTGGAGACTGCTGGAGATTGCAGGATCTGCTCCTATGTTTGCCCTTTTCTTCTACATCTGGTAAGCAAGAGAAGGGCAGAGCTTCTGGAAGACACGACACTGATGTGAGGGTGTGAGTGAGGAGGAGGCAGCAGCTCAGAACCAAGCTGGGTCTTTCCCATTGGAGTGCGGGTGCTGGAGGAGCTGCTGCAGAGCTCAGCACATCTCCCTGGGCACTGGACTGCTGAGAGCAGCAGATNAGAGTCGAGGAAGCCAAGAAGGTCCTGCAGAAGGCGGCAGCCACCAACAAGCGCAGCCTCCCACCAGAGCTCCTGGAGCAGGTACTGGGGGGTTCCTGTCCTCAGACACTGCCCTGGGCCTTGCAGCAGCCCCTGGAGCTCAGCTCCTCCCACAAACATCTCTCCATTCCCACTGGGCATGGTCTGGCCATGGGCTGTGGGGTACTCCAGCTCCAGCTGAGTTCCACAGGGACAAGGTCAGCAAAGTGGCCCAGCTTCTGCTGAGGCTCAGCCTGGAGCTTTCTGGGGTCCCCCTGGGGATGTGGGAAGGACTGAAATGCTTCCCTGGCTTTTCTCCTGTGAGGATTCCAGGAGTGGGACTGGTGAGCACAGAGTCTCTCTTTAGTCTGTGCGTTTCCATGCAGAAATGCCTGAAGGGGAGCTCCCTCCTTGCCCACCCCAAAGTTCCTACAATGTGGACATGTTCATCCTGAGGAACCTCTCAGTCACCATCCCCTGTGCTGAGCACCCAGAGGGCAGAGGCAGGAGCCCAGCCACACTGGGCTGCCCTCCCTCCCAGGGCACTGGGGGTCACCGAGGCTTTCCATGGACTGCAGGTGGAAAAGGAGCTGGACATGGCTTTCCTTTTGCTGCTCTGACTCTTTGACTTTCTGTGTTTTGAAGCTGAAGCCTGAGAAAGAGGTCAAGTCTGGAAGTTTCCTGGATCTCTTCCGGACAAAGAACCTGCGGAAGGTGACTTTAATCATGTCATGTGTCTGGTAAGACATTTCCTTGTCCCCTCTGTCAAAACTACTAGGTGAAAGAAAATAAATTGATCATTGACAAGAACAGTAAATTAAGTGATTTTTCTGGTAAGATATACGCATATGTCTTTATCTGCAATCATTCCACCTCCACATACTGGACCAGATGTACCATGTCTGGGCATGGGAAGAAGACGATTATCCATGATACTCTGGGTTTTGTTAGAAAGGCTTGAGTAATTCCAGCTTTGGCAATCCCTGGGCCCTGGAACAGTTTTGTGCCTATCTAGAAGCTTTGGGATCAGTCTAGAATTAGCTAACCATATGGAGATCCATTCTGATTTATCTCCTGCAACTACGTCCCACACAACAGTCAAAGGTGCTGACTAGAACTAAAACAGAGATTGTTGGGAGTTTAAATAAGTTGCATGTATTCTAAACTTTCTAATTTTTTGGTTATAAACCCACAGAAAACCATCTGGTGACATGTTCTATTCTGCTTTACTTGAATTCCAGGTTTGCAGACAGCATTGTCTACTATGGGCTGAGCCTCAGCGTGACAGATTTTGGTCTGGACATCTACCTGACACAGCTGGCCTTTGGGGCAGTGGAGCTTCCAGCTCGAATTTCCTGTATTTTCCTGCTGGAGTGGTTTGGGAGGAAGAAAGTACAGGGCATCCTCCTGTTGCTGGCTGGCCTGATATGTCTCATCCTCACTGGCATCCCTGAAGGTGAACCTTCCCAGTCTGTGAGCAGAGCTGGGCAAGCCCTGCACATCCCTACCCTTGTTCACACCCATCCTCTCATCCTGGCAGATCCACGCTCAATCCCACGGCCCCAGCTGTCCCCACTATCACAGCCCAGGCTGCTTCATGCCCAACATTCTGGCTTCCCCTCACCTTGGATTCCTTCTGCCTCAGGGCTGTGCCTGGTTCTTCCATAGCTCCTGGCCCTTGGCTGGCAGTGTCCATTAGAAATCACCACCCACTAGACACCACCACCTCCTGGGAGAAAGCTATAGCAGCAGAAGTGTTTTAAAAGCCAACATGTCTCCCTGTTTTACATGAAGAGGAAAAGCAAATGTCCACTGCCCCTCACCTGTTTACGTCTGTTTGTGCCCCAGTCCATACCCCGCTCCTGCTACTGTGCCAAGCGTCTGAGGAGTACTGAAGGTAACAGTGGGGCTTCCCAATGCTTTCCAGGTCAGGGACGTGGCATTTCCAACTAAGCACTCCCCAAACACCTGTGCTGGCTCAGCAGCTCATTTCAGTTGCAGATCTAGAAAATGCCCAAGGCCTCAGAAGAAATCTGGGTTCTCTTTGCCAGAGGGTATTTTCCAGGTAATGGTATGCTGGGGATCATTTCCAATGGGTTAGGTGGTAGGTTGCTTAGCAAGTCTATTAGAAAGGGCTGTCCCAAGAAATCCCACTGCAGAGAGTTCTGGTCCCAAGTGAACCATCCCCATGGAGGTTACAGTGGTCATCTCTCCTCCTCCCTTCAGACCAGCCTATGGTAATCACCGTCCTGGCCATCATTGGCAAGTTCACAGCCACAGCCTCTTTCTCCACCTCCTACGTCTACGCCGCTGAGGTCTTCCCCACCATCCTCAGGTGAGATGTTCCCACACATCAGAGCTTCCTTCTGCCATGGCTGGAGGTGGCCATGGGGCCACATTCAGTGCAGGAGTGTTGGCCCCTGCCCACACCTCCCCCTGCTCCTCTCTCCCCCAGGCAGACGGGTGTGGGGCTGTGCTCGACCATGGCAAGGGTGGCCGGGATCCTGGCCCCGCTGATCATTCCCCTGGACCAGTACCACCGGGCCATCCCCAAAGCCATCTTTGGGAGCATCCCTGTGCTGGTGGCCATATTGTGCATCCTGCTGCCTGAGACCCGCGGCATTGACCTGGCAGATGACACAGGGAATGAACCATCTCCAGATGAGGTGGGTACAGGGAACTCGGAATTTAAGGAAAAAAAAATACCCAAAACTGCAAGTTTAAGGCAAAGAAAAAAATGTCAGAATCAGGGATGAATACAGTCTCATCTCCTCCTCTCTCCTTCTTATCTTCAGGAGCAGAAAACTGAAGTGTCTCTCTGAGACACCAGAGATGATGACAGAGACTTGGAGGACGTCTGCAGATGCTCAGAGAGCAAGCGATGATTGGACAGGCATCCACCAACAGTCTAGTCTGATTCCATCATTCTTGAAGCAGACCAGGGAGGCATTGCTGCCTGGAAACTGGTCTTTCAGATGATGAACACAGTATCCATGGTCACAGGGAGAGGAGATCTATGTCACTCTGCCTTTGGAACAAATGCACTTCCAAGTGTCCCTGAAACCCAGTTTGGTCATGCCTGGCTGGCCTCCCAACGTGTTCCCCAGTCCTTTGCAAGCTGGTACCCGTGGAACCATCCCTGCCATATTTTACAGCAATAAAGCATCATCGTTGCTGTAAAGACATGTTTCTTCATCCATCATAGCCAATCTTTATGCTTTACAGCTCATAGTTATATGGTTTTCTAAAGGAATTGTGTTTAATTCTAATTTTGTAGTAACTTATTGCAGTTCAGTCCATTGGTTTGTTGTTGCTCATGTCCATGCATGCTAAACGCTTTCTTCTTTACAGATGTTTAATTTTTTCCTTCAAAGATTCTCACGAAGACAGACTTTTTATTGTCACAGGTGTCAGATGGTTCTCACAGATAAAGGCTGACAGGCTGATTCTCACAGATACCCATCAGGCCAGCTGTTAGCTGTACCCAGCCAATGCAGTAGGCCTGAATTATGATTTTACAAGGCCTTTCTTTTGTAAGGTTTTTACCCATATGCAACAAATCAGTAGAGTGGCTGTACTGGGCAAAAGCGGGCGCTGGGTTTGTCCCTCCTGCACTCAATCCCTTGGGTCGTCGGGCTGCGCGTCAGCCCAAGCCTCGACGTTTGATCAGGATGTCACTGCACCCCTGTCACACTCGTATTTAGCTTTTCTTTCCATGTGGTCTTGAAGTTGAGTTTCTACATGAATAATATAAATTATGCTCTGAGTTTGATAAGAGACACTTGTAATGCAATATGTGAATAATAAATGGTGTTGACTCTTTTTTTTCTCCTACTGTTTCACAGTTGGCCTTTGTAACTGCTCTTGGCTCTGGAGTGTTTTCTACACAGAAGTTGTAAGTCTGTAATTTAACACGCAGATGGAAATGAGCTTTGTTTCCATCAGACACAAACAATGCAAAAATAGAGTGTTAAAGCAGAGTGTCTGAGTTCAATAAGGACTTTTTTCTTTTTTCAAAGTCTTCCAATGAATAATCTGCATTTATTTTCTCTACTAGCAGCTGTAGAAGTTTGCTGAATTGCATGGGAATGCTGCAATTCTAGGCCAAACTGGCAAATTTTGGACTGTTTTCCTCAGTTGGGGTGAGCCTGTAAAGTGACCTTTAGTTGGCTGCTGCCAGCTCAGTCGTGACATTTTAGTGTCATCTAGTGTCATGCAAAAGGAAGATAAGGGTGGGCTCCTCTTCTCTGCTAATTTCTTTGCCTGCAGAGGATGTATTTCAGTGCCCTCAGATGAATCCATCTCCTCAAGCACATCACTACTCTCAAAGAAGAAGGCTGGTCACTCAGATTTGCTGAACCCTTTGGTTTCCAATCTCTTTGTGCTCTAGTAAATGGTGTTTTGAGGGCTGGGATGTCCCAAGTCCAGGCCAGATGTTCCTGGAGCTGATATTCATTTTGTGCTTTGGCTTTGGTGCACAGAATCACCCCAGTCATGTGGAACTTGGCCATGTCTGGAGATGGGATAGGGAGTTTGCAAGATCTGGGCTTTGGTACTGAAGAGAATGGAACTGGGGAAGGGGCTGGGGCACCTGAAACAGCTGAGGGAACTGGGAGAGTTCAGCCTGGAGAAAAGGAGGCACAGGGGGGACCTTCTCATTGTCTACAAATCCCTGACAGGAGGGTGCAGCCAGGTGGGGGTCAGTCTCTTCTCTGAAGTAACAAATGACAGGACAAGTGGAAATGGTCCCAAGTTGTACCACAGGAAGTTTAAACTGGATAATTGGGAAAATTTCTTCTCCACAAGGGTTGTCCAAGACTGGAACAAGCTTCCCAGGCCACTGGTGGAGTCACCATCCTTGGGGGTATCTAAAAGACACATAGCTGTGTCATTTAGGGACATGGTTTCATGGTGGATCTGGGATGATGAGTGGAGCTAGTTGTCTTAGAGGTCTTTTCCACCCTAAATGAACCAATAATTCTATGGCTTCTTGCACAGTCGGGAGAGCAGCTTTAATGCTTATCTCCTCACCTCCTCAGCCATTCCCTGCTGGATCCCTTTTTACAAGCTTTGCTCTTCTCATGGACCTGGGGCTTCCCAGCATGGGGTCAGGTAAAAGGAGAGAGTGATGTCCTCTAGGTAAAGGGGAAGGTTCAGGATCCTGACACTCTGCCCCAGAGCTAGGATTTCAGCACAGTTTTTTGGTGACACTGAAAATGTG
>WBNO01006383.1:0-85351 GCA_013400575.1 Peucedramus taeniatus | reverse complement strand
TATCCAGTCTCTTTTAATATTTATATAGTATATTATTTATTTAGTATATCTAAATTTTTAGTTGTCAGGTATGCAAGACAGACATTCTCCTGTGAAAGGATGTTTTTCAAATACAAGTAAGCCTATGTCTGTTGATGGCTTGCTTACAAAGAAATTGGTAAATGCCTTTTAATGCTGTAATTAGATGGTACCTTAAGAAACTGTCAGATTGTGTTAACTCTCTAAGCACTATTTTTCTCTTCATAATGTTTAGTTGTGTCATTCTGGGATTGCTGTTCTCTTGCAGCATGAAAGCAGGCATTGGTTATGGTTGGAGGGTCTAGTATTTTGTGAACTTCCCTTCAGTGGTTTCTCAAAAACAGACATGAAAAGTATTTTTACAGTGGATATTCACTGTACCTTTGGTGCTACGTGAATCCTTGTTTATTGGCCCTTTTTGGGCCATAGAAGAAGAGGCTGATGACCCCAACTTCCAGCTGCCTGGCTTTCTGTGGCAGAGAATTTAGCCTCTGGTTGCCCTCTGACCAGTTAACTTAACAGGGCAGCATCCATGACAGGCCCTGACTTGTTCTAATCTTCTGGTTTGAAAGTTTCTGCTCTTTCTGCTATAAAATAATATGTTTAATCTTGTATTTTGCTGTAAGAAAAGTGAGGCTATCAGAGTGAATTTGTGTGTGTCTTAAAAGCTCATTTAAACCCCCATAATCAAATCACAAAGGGACATGAAAACATAAAAAATAACACAATTGTACAATGATTTAATACTTGCCCAGTTTGTATATGTTTTACTGAGTAACTCATCAATTTTAGTAAAGAAAAGCTTGAATCAAAAATTGTGGCTGTTAGAGGAATTTTGCAAAGGTCTAAAAATAGTCACTGAGTGTACCCAGTAGAAGAGATGCTAAAAAGCAGAAATTACCTGCAAGAAACACATGGAGATAACAATAAAAGTCTAGAGCTTCCATGGTTAGTAATTCAGTAATCTGGTGTAAATTTTCTGGTTAAAAACTGGATATCAGTAGTGAAGCCAGTGAGAGCAATGAAGTCCATGTGTAGTTGGAGTTCTCTTGAGGATGGAGAGAGGAAAACCAGAAGAATTGCTGTAAGAATTGTTGAAGGCTGTGCTCAGCCCTTTTCATTGTGCAGTAAACTGATCTGGTTTTTTGCACAGAAATAGTTTCACATATTTGAACCACTTTTGTTATACACATGAATGTGTATGACATCCAGCCATGAGGAACCAGAAACTCATCAGGAACAGGATGTTACTGAACTGGTGAGAACAGTATGTGGAGCAACCTCTGCATTGAGGAGGTAGATCTAAAAGAGAAGCAAAATTTAAAAATAGGCTAAGGAGGTTGTGACTGTCACAGGAAAAAATTCTAGCATGATAAATTTAGTCAGAAAAAGAATAAAGCTGAGTGCTCTATTGCTTTGATTCCTTTCTTTTCCCCTAAGAACAAGGGTATCACTGCTGTCTGATGGAGTGCCTGACGCAGAACAAAAGTTTCCTTTTTGTTATGGCTTTTGCCAGCTTAACTGACCTGTTAAAGTCATACAATTTTAGACAAGCATCTCTCACACTGGTGTGAGCAGGTCTGAAATGGTTTAACTTCTCAGTTTCTTATCATTCTAGTGTTTTCTCATCTCAAAAACAGAAGCTCATTGTTTCAAGCCTGGAGCACAAGTCTGGTTGGCAGGAGACTGAGAAAGGCCTTGTGAAGGAAGCTAGATTCCAGGGGAGTAATTACTATAAATTAGCTTTTTATAAGTAATATATCCCAGAATGTGGTTAAATCAGTGATGTTAAGATATTTTCAAGCCCAAAGTTGCCCATACTTAAAACTTGAGAGAATAGGACCATTTTGAGGTAAAACTTGAAACTAATTTTTCCTATCAGTTTCTTNAAAGGTAAAAAATGGAAGAAGTTTCATTTTTGGGGGGTGGAAGGAAGAAGGGTCTTGAAGGATTTGAACTGTTTCACATTGTGTAGTGAAAACCATCAAGGGATGTTTTATCTCTGTGCTCATGTTCCTGCAGAACCAGGACTTCTGAAAACATTTCTGGTAATGTGCAGCCTTGTGGCAAATAAAATACTTCCAAACCATGGGGAAGAAGGGTTTTGGAAAAAAATCCCAAGTTTTCTTGAATACTAGGCAGTAATTTAGCCATAACTGGAGGGAGTTCAATATTGTCTTGACAGAATTGCTTGCAGGAGGTATGACCTGCACTGGAGATTCTGCTGCTCTTTGAGAGGTTTTTTGTCTGTTCCCAAAGACTGCCTGTGACCTCAAGACTATAAATCTGAGATAAGATTGAAGAGACAGCTGTACCATCTTGATTTTTCTTATTCTCACAATACTTTAAGTGGACTTGATGAAAGCCAGACAAAATACTTTGTTCTGCATTGAAACACTAAGTTTGATGTGGTGCTAATTTTGTAATTTGCCATTATCTTTTCACATCGTGTTAGAAAAGCTTTCTGATACAGGAATGTGATATAATGTGTCAACAGGGAAAGCATATGGCCTTCAGCATTTTTACTAAGCTATTTTGCAGGTGTATATGATCTGTTATTCCTATTTAATAAAAAGTTTTTTATTTCTGAGCTATCTTTGTATCTCGTAAAATTTGTGTGAATCCATATATAAAATGTATTGGAGCTTGGATTTGGTCCTCAGATGCTTTTGTGCTCTAACAGTGTTGCTTTATTAATTTATGCAAGCAAACAAAAGAACCAGAAAAAAAGGCTGATAAAAAGAAGCATCTTTTTTCAGCTGGCAAGAAATAGGGAGGGGAATAAAATACTATATGGAGAAGGAAAAATATCTCAGAATAATGAGAGAGGAAAAAGAAACTGGATAAAAGAAGAAAAATACAAAAGAATACAAGAGGAGGTTATGTAACAAGTGGAAATTTAGGGTTTGAAGATAAGAATATTAGAACAATTAATACAAAAAGTATTGAGACCAGAGAGGAGTTTAATGGAAAGTCTATTTCCTGGCAGGTTTAATTGCCAGGTCTGTTGTGCAGCAGTTCCAGAGCTGATACCTGTGAGCAGCTCTCTGTAGCCTCAGAACCAGCCTTGAACTTCTGCTTAACTTGAGTGTGCAGCTGAATCCCCAGAGGGGTGGGGAATGTCAAGACTCAGAAACCCATCTTTAAATTCCAGTTTTTTAACTTCTTCTAAATGAAATACTGAAGAGGGAACATAGGACAATATCTGACGTATCTGACTGCAGATAAACTTTTCATTTTTTTAAGATCATTGAATAAATACCTTATTTTGTGAATTACTGCACAAGTCTTAGCAACCTTCTCCACTCTTTCAGCATCAGCAGCAACCTAGAGATTTATAATTAATGACTGAATGTGTTTACAGGTTATGACAGATTTATAATGAATAAGCTGGTCGTTGAAATGAGGTTTTCCTAGAGCATTGATTGTTGTTTTGAATATTGGAAAATAATGAATATTGGAAAATATTGCTGAGATCTGTAAACAGAAGTTCTAGTGGCAAAAAGGAATGATGATTCACATTTTTCTTGTCATTTGTATTCAGGCATTGACTTTCAATGTTGTATAGGTTTCTATTGTGTTCTCTGACTGTGCATTTTAAAACAAAATCCAGAAAGTGGCATACTGTATTTAAAAAAAAAACCCAGTGGACAAAACAAAACCCCAATCTGGCACAATGCTAAATGTCATCCAAGTTACACAGCAGTTACTGAAGGAAAGCACCTTTTATTGTACTCTTGACTTCAAATTGGGCACAATAACTCCCCAGCAGACTGCCATGTGGTATTTATTTTTAGATGGCCAGTAACTTGTCACCTCAGTTTTTCTTGAGTATTCTCAGACCCAGCTGGACTTTAAATCTGACTAAAGGAGGGACATTTATGTTCTTTGCAGATACAAACTTGGTAGTATTGTCAGGAAAATTGAGAAGATTTGGTAATTGACAAGTCTCGTTTTCTCTGATGACTCCATGACATTAAGGCTGCTGCCTGGTTAGGTTTTCATCCTTCAGTATTTTGTTGTGGGTAAACTGTCCAGTTTTTATCTTTCTAAGATGAAAATTTTGCATTTTAATCTTAGGCTTTAGGAGATGTTTAATAAAACAAAAAGAAACTCTATGTTGCACATCCACTTGCTTTTCAGATAATAATCCATTAGAGATTTTTTTAGTAGGTTTTCATAAATTCTTCCAATAATATTTTTTTGAGTAGTGACCCTTCATTTTACCATTTTGGCCTTCCTTCATATTGTTTAGATAGTGCTGTGTGCAAACTCATAATATAAAATACTTCAGTGGCATATAGAAGCTTTTTATATAGGCTGCAGATATTTTTGGAAGAACAGCTAAACAGAAGTCTAGTCTAGTCAAACATGCTGGGTGAGGTGAGTCTCCCATTACAGCAGCTGTCTCTGTTGTATGTGCTATACAGAAATAATGTGATTAACTTAAAACAGCTCTTAAGAGGAACAAATTGTAGTTAATAAGCAAAATAATTTCATATTACTCACTAGAAAACATTCTAAATGAGAGTTTATGGAAACTGTCTTTTTCAGTTTCACAGTACTTGAAAAGGAAAAGGAAACTCTGGTTCAGGCTTTTTGAAAGTTTTTCATTTTCAGCAGCCACTTTTCCATGGGCAGTGTACTGAGCTGTCACAGCTGAGCTTGTTTCTTATGAGTAAAGAGTACATTGAAAATAAAATATATTAAAAAAAAACCCAGCTTCAGTATTTCTTCCAAGCCCTGTAGCATAGGTGATAATGATGATGATGATTATTGTTATCATTATTATTAAATTTTAATTATTTTTCCCCAGTAAAATGGTAGATCTGAGCTGAACAATTAGTTTGTTTGTGAAAATCTGTCCATTAAGTTTGAAAAATTATCACACAACCTATAGAGAGAAGCAGCAACTTTGGAACTGTGGCCAAGGACAAACTCAGATTTGGAGGTGGAAGTGGCTGGAAGCACAGAGCCTTAGGCTGGGCAGAGGCATTCTTGTCAGCAGTTGAGATGCTGGTTTTGTGGGTAACAAGAAATGTGAAATTCATCACATGCTCTCAGCAAGAAGCCTGGGCAGTATTTACAGCAGCTGTGACTTGGCAGAGCCAATCCTTTCCATTCCCTCTTTGCCTTCACCTCTCCATCAGTGCAGGCCAGGGAGGAGCCTGAACAGTTTCTCTGGACCTTGCTGTGATATTCTCCCTTCTCAGTCATTAGGGAATGCTGGTGTGGGAAGGGAGTACCACCAAGTAAGGGGGGAGTGTGCCTTAGTAAATCTGCTGGGAAGTGGCAGAAACATAAATCTGTTGATGACAGGATGCCAATAGCTTTATCCATTAATTAAAACCAAACCAGCCAACACAAGATCAGCTGGTTAAGGAGCACTGCAGCAGGCCTGAGAAAAAACAAATAGCTCTTTTGTTCCACAGGCAGGATGCAGTGCAGGTAGTAGTGACTTGGTACTGAGAGTCATGGAGAGGGATGAGAAGAGAGAGCTGGGTCATAGTGCTGGGCATCCAGGATGGCTCTAGAGCTGTGCAAGAACTGTGTGCAGTGGTTAGGCCTTAGCCTTTGTTTTGGCTTTGTACTTACCAGCAAACTACATGACTGAGTGACCTATTTTTTAAGTGTAACACTTTCACAGAAGTAAATTCCTGGTAAATTTTGTGTTGACTGTTACTAATACAAAGGCTTGTAATATCTTCATTTGGAAATCAGTGTTTATTTTTATAACATGTTCAAAAACACATAATCAAAGAACTGTATAGGATTCAACATACCAAATTGCTTTACAAGAAATCCTGCTATCTATCTTCTCATTTGGCACATGTTTTATTTTTAATGTTGCCTGATCAGCAGGAACTATGTGTGCAAGTGCACAATTTTACCCCAGTTTTTCATAAATGAAATCTGTGAAAAACCAGTCAGAAGGTTGGACATTTATTTTAAAACATTAAAATCAACTCAGAGTCCTGCTGATTGTACTCTTTGTCTTACCTTACCTTGGTTTTTTTAATGGTAAGTGATAATATCTGTTCCTATAGTTCTTCAGGCTGTGAAAGCATATTTAAAGAAAGACTTTGGAAGGGACTTAGAAACAAAGTATTTATTTAAAGAAGAAATATATTCAAACCCATATTTTCTAACATTTGTTTAGGTGTTATTGAAGGATTTGTGTACTTAATAGAAATTTTTGCACATTTTTCTGCTTTTGATTTCTGCTCTCTCTTCTGCCTGTAGTGAATTCATAACACTGTTTGATTTCTATCTGTTGCTTTAGTAATAACTTTCAGGTCACCAATCCAGTGTTAATTTCACTGCAGGGCTGTGCAGGAAAAATTGTATGAAAATATCTTTGCCTTAGATGTGGTACATACACAGTGTAGCTGTTAAGTCAGATAAATGCATCTCATTCAGTTTGTTCATATGTAAAGCCAGGTAATGAAATGAAGTCAGAGCAATGATGCTGTTTTTAAATCATTCATGAATGATTGCTGAAGGAAGTTCCCTAAATAGCACTACTGGTTTATTTGTTTTCATGTATTATTTGTCTAAACAGCTCCTGAAGCACAGTTTCGTCTCAACAGTTTCTCTTCTGTTAAACATTTCTAATCTTGTAAAAATTCCTTTTTAATGCAACTGTTAATGTTTAATGTGCACCATTCTGTAGAACTGCACATTTCTGTTGCCTCTGACATTTATTTTGAGACCTATCAGGAAATCAGATACCAACCAATGACCAATTTTTTTTTTTTTCTATAAAGCACAACACAATAGTAAGGGAAGGGCTTGGTTTGTGTTGTAGGTTTGCTCCCTTGCAAAACCTACAGGGCACATATTATTCAGATATTGGACTGTATTTGTAGCAATGAGGATGTGTCTTCTTCTTAGGTGAAAGACAGGGAATATAGAAATGTGAAACAGTTCCAAGTTCACAATGTAATCAATCTTGAAAAGACACAAAATTAAAGTGTAAAAGGTCAGCTGGTTAGGTGCTGCCTGATACAGCAACATGAACAACCTCAGTAAAATATATTACTGATGCCATTCAAACATAGAGTAAGAGATATGATGCCCTTTAGATCTGTTTATTCACCTTTACTTTAAGGGCATTGGAACTGGTTCTGTAAATTGGATTCTTTGGAGTCTGTCAATAAGAGTTAAGCTGCCACAGGCTAGTCAATATGCCTTGTGCCACAGATTGAAGACACACAAAAAAAAAAAGGTTGAAAGGTTATGTGCATTGCAAAGATTTGCTGTAAATGAAAATAGCCCAGAAATGAACCGTAAATAAAACATGGTGGTATCTAAAAGTTAATCCAGACCTTGTTATTGGGAGCAGTCTGCAAAACAGAGAGATGGCTGGGGTGAAAATGGGCCATACAGAAGGTGTGATATGGAGCACAGTCACCAAATGGAAAGAAAATAAGAAATCACTGATGAGACTCTTAATTCTTCAGTGTGGTGAGAAAGAATAATGGCTGTAAGGCCAGCAAGGAGGAGAGAGTGTGGGGAGGGAGGGGGAACTAAACAACACTTGGGTTCTCATCTTTTGGAGGGGCTGATTCTTTCCAGGAGAGTTTCCAGCAATGAGAGGGTGCCAGAGCTGGAGAGGTGCACGCTGGGTCTAAGCCTCTGCAGGTGAGAGAGGTCTCACCTATTATTGCTTAAAATATTTGGTGATTTTTTCTCCAGAGTTCTAAAAAGTCTGGGAGAATGATTCAGAGAATGATTTAAAAACATTTTCATGAAAAAATAAAATCCTTTTGTGATATTTTGTTTTTAACAGTCACTTGTATACTGTACTCGTCCAAAGCATGTTTTACAGACTTCTTAAAAGGAGGAAAAGAATGTGAGACCAGATTATTATCAGCAACATTTCAGATGTTCCACAAGGGGAAATTTGAACAGGGATGTACTGGACTGCTGATTAAAATTTCTGCTTGCTGGAGGCCCCTTCCTCACATAAACTTGAATCTTTTGGTCAGTTATGAATGGAAGAGACTTTTTTTTAAGAAGAAATAGGGAGAGCCCTGTTAGAAACCAGGGGAGGAAGCAAAAGCACAACAAAAACAGTTAAGACAGTTTGGGCTTTCTTACTCTACTCCCTCTTCTTACTTCCTTGGTTATATAATTTCTATTTTGTGTTTATGGTCTGGGGAAGAAGAGAAAATAAGCAGCTAAAATTTAATGTTTTCAACTTCAGGTCTTTAAGTAATAGATTTAAATTAAAATACTGAAATAGGTTCTTGAAAACAGGAGTTGACAAAAGCTAAAGTCTTCTGTTACTAAAGGAATACTTATTGCCCCTGCATGTTGGTGAGAGAGGGAAGCAGGTGAAAGTACTGGAAAAAGTACTGAAGGACTTATTGATGCTGTAAGGAACATGTTGGCATGTAAGGAATCAGGTAAGATCTCACTTAAACTTGGAGCAGTTTGGCTATTTTTAAAACAAAGTTTTGAATGTTAGCTTTTAAAATCTCCCCTGTCCTACATATGAGCCCTTAAAGAAATGTGAGAACTGAAACTGTGTAACCACAATTTAATACAGATGACAGATGAATTTGGTACAGATGAGATACAAACTAAAAGAAATCCTAGCACTACACTAAGCCAGAAACTCTGTCCCCTTTGCACGGGAATGAGGGAAGAAAGGGAAGCTTATCAGAATGAGAAGTGTAAATTATACTTGTTAGTGATGGCACATTCCAGGAATTTTAGATTTTTCAACCATCTTAATATTTGAGAACCAAGATTTGCTTCAGGTTGTGACACATGCCTGTAATGTCACTAATTTACAGTAGAAATAAGAGACAGGATACAGTTCATATTTTTTTCTGGTTCATGTTGGAATGGAGAATGACTTATTAGTGAAATGGAACAGCTCTCAAGGGAAAAATGATTACTAATTCCAAGTAATCTTTCTTTCTTTTCTATTTCGTATAATAGTAGAGAAATTATGTGTGTTAATGCATTTATAGTTTGAATATTATCAAATATATGACATCTATTACAGTAGTCCTCTCTATCTTATATGCCTTATTAGAGTTTTGAGTAAGTAGAAGTAGTGAGGGTTAGCTCATTGTATTTTTCAGGGCATATAGTCCTGTCTTAAATGCTTTTATCTCACTGCAAACCCCAGTTTTTCGTGATTCTTGACACATTGTGGTAAACTAACTCAAGCACTGCCATAACTCTGAACAGAGGCAGAATCGGGATGAATTATAGTAAAAGAAAAAAAAAACCAAACCAAACCAATCCCCCCATATATATATATATAGATAGATAGAGATATATATGGATATCACAGTTGACCTGGAACACAGGCTCTGCAAGATACTGGTCAGGTCACCAAAAGTATTTGTATCTCACTGTATATTGATTTATCATATTTGTTAACTTAAAACAACTAGAAAATCATTTAAACACATATTGCCAAATCCCTTCTTTCCTGCAAACTCTGATCACCTCCTCTTAAAGCATCTCTGAAGAGGATTCTGCTGTCCTACCTTGTCTTCACTTATGCTTGAGCAGCTCCTTTGACTTTTCTTTGCATCAAAGTAAGAGATGCCACCACCTCTGCAAGCTCTTCAGTGCAGAAATGCACATTAACCAGGCAGTAAATATGAGTAAGCAGTTTGAGATTGTGGACTTCTGTCCAGTTTTGGAAATCTTAATTCCCTTGATAGTGAAATTTGCCACTGCAGACAGGTGGTGTTGGAGGAAGACTAGGCAAAGCTAGGGAAGGAAATTTAAAAAAGGAAGTACAGAAAGAAGAAGAATAAAAACACATCAGCTGGGATGGACAGTGCTTTAAAATGTCCTGTAAAGCCACTGTTGTAAAAAGAAATTAATTCCATGGCTAGAAGTTTGGCTCAATTGCCCATCCTCTCAGCAAAATCTAAGAGCCCTGTCTAGGTTTTTGCCTTTTGAAAACTGAACGAGGAGCTCTTGGTCATCTGTGACAACACTTGAGCCCTCATTTCTTTAGGATATGCTGAAGCAAAATGGTTTTGTAAAGAAAAAAGACGCTATTGTATAACTTTTTTTTTCTTCTGCAGGTTGCTCTAAAAGCTGTGCTTGTACTATTTTCTGTTAAAATTTTTTTTTATTTGTTTTTCTGAGGGAATGGTGTCCCTGAGACCTACTCAACCAAGGGACAAATGAAACCAGTAGATTCCTGCAAAGAACATGTTATCTTGCCTTCAGTCCTTACAATGCAAGAAACTTTAGGCACATTTTCTTATTCAGACTTGCAATTTACTGCCCTTAAGTGATACATTTTAGCTTCCTGTAGTGTGTACATTACAATAGTATTCACACAGAGATACAATTTCATACTTTTGAGTTTTTTTAACTCAGACAAGAGACTCATCTGGACTATTACCTTGGGAAAGAAATTGTAGTTCAGCTTCTGTACAGTATTGATGATGAGTCAGAGGAGTCTCTTAGTGTTCCCAGTGGTATGTGCAGGGTCATGCAGGGTGGCTAGAGCTGAATGACTGTCACTGGCCTGGGCAGCTCCACGGTCTCTTTCATCTTCTCTTCCAGTATCAAAGCTGATCTTTTCGATAAATCAACTTTTGGGTTTTTCTAATAACATAATCTTGCAGTGATTCCATGCTTGCTGCACTGTAAACCATCAAAACAGGAACATTGAAGTATATTTGCCATACACCTTCTAAAACTTTTATTTTTGTAAATGTGTCTTGGGTTCTGTGCATGGGCTTATTGCTTCTTCTTCTCTCTAAATACAGTTAGGAAAAGCATATAAGCAACCAGTATTTATGACACCTCTCTAAACTAGATGTTCTCTGTAGAGAACCCATTTGGGGATTTATTCTGGTTTCATAAAAGACATTTTCCTTTCCTGACAGCAAAATTCTCTGTCTGGAACAAATTAACTGCCATTCAAGGACTAATCTCTTCCTCCATGGCAGAAATTTCTTCCTCTGTGGCACTGCTCTTCAGCCTGACTGCTGCAGTCACTGTCATACATACTCCCCAGAGGTTTCAGACCAGAATCACATCTGCTGCATTGAGTCACAACTTCATCCTATCTGGTGGGATTTCAGTGTTCATTAGACTAATTAATGATTAAGTGCAGCAATATGACATGGCTTGGCTGTTTTGTCTTGTCAGTCAGCTTTCTCAAAAAATCACAATATCAGCTTCTTTCTGAATGTTTGGTTTTGAGCAAGATTTTAAATAAGCAGCTTTCATGTTGATTCTAAAGTCAGAAGAAGTGCACTGCTGTCTGGTATAATCTTTTTTGAGCTGCACAGAAGTATCTAAATCAGCAAAACCTGTATTTGTAGAAGGAAGTGTTCAGGTAGAAACCTCTCTGTAAGGGAGATCTTTACCTATGTGAAATTAGAGGTATTATGAGGAGAGAGGAGCAAAAGCAGGAGAATGGGAGCAAAATGTAATGCTAAAATTGAGTTGCTTTCCTCGGTAAAGCAGAACAACACATGGCACTGAATCTGCTGCTGCTTCATTATGGCCCTGTGGTTTTCCCTCAGAACAGATTTTCCACCTCTGCTTAAGTACTTACACTGTTTTTCCAGGTTTTTAAGAAAAGGTGCTTTGTAATTCTTTTCAGGATTAAAATGCCTAATTATATTGTGTGCATAAGTAATTATTGTTTATATGTATTATTAATCTAATAACTGATAACTGTTGTGGATGAGGGGATTGAATGTACCCTCAGTTAATTCACAGACAACATCAAGCTGGGTGGGGATATTGTCTGCTGGAGGGTAGGAAGGCTCTGAAGAGGTTCAGGCTGGACATCATGAGGATTATACACTTAGGAACCACTGTATATCTGAGTCAAATGGAGCCCATTGATGGTAGTATGACATTGTCTTCATTGAAGAAATCAGGGTGACCACAGGGATGACCCATATCAAGGGCATAGGTTTACTAGCTTTTGGAGAAGATTGAATGGTGTGTGAACTGGTGGTGAGAAGGCACAGAACAAATATTTATCTATCCATCAGGTTTTGACCCTGCAGTTCTCTAAACTCATGTTTTCTGTCCATCATGGTTGAAGTCATGGCTGGGAGAGTGTGACCATTGCTACAGGAGATGCCACCTTACCTGTGGGATCAGATTTCCCCAGCAGTGTTAAGAAAGCTGCTTCTGGTTTCTAATCTTCTGGCAAGGTATCAGCCACCAAAGGCTAATGTGTCAAATAATAGTAGCCATAAAGGCTGCTTGCCCAACAAAGTCAGCTAATTTTTTGTGAATTATGCAATAATTCATTTGGTGTTCTTGTGACACAGCTGTTGAGGAAGATTTCTCTGCAGGTATCTGTGAAGAACAATGAGGAGAGGCTACAAGGCACAGTTACTTGCTGTGTGCATACTATTACTTGATACTTGATACATTTTAAATGTGAAATTTTTGAATTTTGCAGCTCACATAGACAGGTCTGCCAGATAAGTATTGTTTAAGATTTTTTTTCCAATGTATTTTTCATATATGTTGTCTCTAGTTTTTTTCCATGCCTACCCATGTGAGAACAAGACTAGCAAAAGTTAACATACTGTCAGTATTCTTTCTTCAGAAACTACTTTTGTATCATACACTTTTGCCTCTTCTCAAAATCCTGTAAGTTCTGTTTTTCTCTGCTCTCCTGTTATGTGGCACTCTTTATGCCTATAATAAATGCTGACAACTCCCAGCTCAACAGTTATTTCCATCAAATGCAGACTGTTACGTCACTCAGATTTCTGAGTGCCAGTCTGAGATAAGGACTTGAATGAAAAGGCAGCTGGCATAAGGTTTGTGTCTGAAGAAAATGTTACTGTGTCTGCTAAAGGCAGCAGGAGCATCTAAAGAAAGAGCAGCCTTAACCTTCAAGGGGTGTCCGAATCTCCAGCATTCAAGGACAAAGCACATATCCTTTTGGCTTCTCTCAGTATTCCTAATAAAAATTGTGAGAAGGTGAGAGATGGTGCTTGCTTCTTTCCAACATGGAGATGCCATGATGATCCAAGCTTTCAGCACCCTGAACTAGGCTGCTCCAGTGTATTTTGATTAAGATCAATATGTTGAGTTTGGGCTTATTCCAATGCAGGTTTCTGCCAGCCAGAGGTGTCCCTGTGGACAGCACAGCTTACTGTAGCCACTGGGCTAGGTGTAAGGAGCTTAAAAGCTTTAGTGTTTTTTTGTACTTTGCTTGTTCTCTGTGAAGGACAGAGCTGACAGGTAGAGATGCTGTGCAGTTGTATAATTGACCACTCAGGGAAACTAATGTTTCCTTTCTCTGTAGTAGCAATCTTCCCAGTACCAATTGGTGTTTCCCTAATCCAGGCCTCTCACCTGTGTTATCTGCTGTAAGCTCTCAACCTTTAATTTCCTTTTTCCTTGCAATGCAAGTTCTCTTCCTGAATGCGGTTCTTTTTAAAAAGGCCCCCTTCTCAAAGCAAAATCTTTGTGAGCTGTAGAGGTTCATGGTGTCAGTGTTCTGACATTGTCTCAAGTCAGGGATTAGTGGTGCTTCCTCATTATCTCATCTCTCCCCATCTGTCAGCATCCATTTGGTTTTTTGCCTTGTGTTTATATTGCAAGCTTTTTGGGAGAGGTGATTTAATTGTTGTGTTTCTGTTCTGAACAGCACTTAGCACACTGAGTCCTTCCCGGTGCCGGAGACAGATATTTCAGTAATGCAGTCAACCTTTAGGAATGAAGCTATGTGATGTTTTGCTTCCAACAGTGTAATTTTTTAGACAGTTCTCTTCTAAGTGTAGAATATAATGATCTGATTTCTCCCTTCCTCTTTCCCCATAATGCCCACCAATGAAAAGCTTGCTCTGTCTTTATCCAGGCTTTCCTTCCAGAAGGAAGGTCGTAGTCTTGCGCTGCCAAATGTCACAGACAACAGCTTCTGCACTGGCCAGAGGAGTCTCATTTCTCTAATAAAGGTAGTCTTTCCATTTAAAGGAGAAAAAAAAATCCCACATAGATAATCCCAGTATTTATTGCAATGAGAGAAAGGAGCTTTGCAGATATGTGACAGCATTTTTAATAAATGAAGCTCCAGTTTTAAATTCTTTGTGAGAAATGGCTAGATGTCACCCATTTTTCTGCCAGTGCAAGTAAAGTCTGACATTTGCAATGTCAGTGTTGGTGTTTGAGGGTGCAATACTTATTAGAACTTTACTTTCTAACCCCAGAATATTTGTATTTTATATTGCAGCATGCTGTATTTTACAGTGAAATATTTATCTTCTGCAAAGAGTGCCAGGCTCTCCCCTGGTCAGGAGCCATGGGCCTGCTGAAGCCCCAGTGGTCACGGAGTTTTGCATGCTCTAGAGAGGTGTGGAGAGTCCAAGGCTGAGGCTTGAGGTCAGACTGAGAGGAAAAGGTAAAATATTAAGGAAAAGAATGCACATTTAGTATGTGTGTTGTAGAACTAGAAAATAAAATAGTAACTTAGCTTTAAGAGATTACCTTTGCAGTAATTTTGTTTCAAGAGCTGTGTTAACTTCTCAACACATAAAATATGGAAATAAAATATGTTGTTGCAGGTATGTGATGTTTTCAGAAAGAAGCTAGGAGGAGCAGTGAATCTGCAAGTGTGGAGAGTCTTGCTACTGCATGTGCACATATTGTTCTTCTCTTGACAAGGACCCCCAAACAAACTTCAATTTGAGAAATTCAGTGTTTCCCTCTTAGACACAGCTTTCTTGGGTGGATTCTGGGTGTTGTTCTTGATGCAGTAAGTAGATCCTGGGAAGGAATTAAGCCCAAATAAGAAGCCAAGAAGAGTGAAGACAAAGGCAGCAGTCAGGAGGGAAAACCAGACAGAAACACAAGCAAGAAGCTGGATGAATAGTGGGGTTTTAGTATGCTCATGTGTCTGCTAATTCCTCTTATCTTGGCCTAGGAAATATTTGAAAAATAAAATTGTTTTTTATTAAATGTTTCTTTGTATCAGATAGTAATACACCATTGAATTTTTTGGGATTATTTTGTATTCTTCATTTTTAAACTCTGGATTTTTTATTGTGAGCCAGAGTCAGTTTGGCTGACCTTGTGTGTGACTAATCCAATGCCATCCATATGATTGTACCTTTTAGAATCTTGTGAACCCTTCCAAATCATAAAAGGTGGGTTATGGCAAAACAACAGCATTTAGATTTAATGGCTGAGAATACAGAGATAACAAAAACCCACAGATTTCCTATGTACAGAGATGCTTTACTCTGTGGGAATGAGCAGAACAAAGGCAGTGTCACCCTACTAGTCATTCACAGTCACCTGCTGACAAATTTAGCTCTGACCTTAAAAAAAAAGAAAGGAAAAAAATAGATGAGAAGCCAAATTACTAGGTCCTAGTCCATGAAATAGGACTCTTAAATAAATAACTCTTAAATAAATTAATTTTAAAAAATGCTTACATATATATATATATATATAATAAATAGTTTCATAAGTAATTTGCTCCAAACATTTTAGGCCATATCTGAGGCCGTTAATAGGGCCAGAAAAAATAGTGCAAAATGTGGAAACATTCTGCCAGCATTTAGGTGAATTACCTTTAGTCAGGACTTTTCCCACAAAAAGGGGAAAAGCCTATTTATGGACAGCTTTGCTTGAAGAGATTTTTTACTCTTCCCTTGCCTCATAAACCAAGTGTGTCTGCTCAGTGAACTGCTGCTTCATATTTTTGTAGATCTGTATCTTCCGTTTGCCTTTTGGTTCTCCTCTGGTAAATGAAATCTTGCTCAGAACTGCTAATTGTAATTTCCTCAGGCAAGAAGATCTTTCTTTTGTGCCAATGAAATTCATAGAAATTTCGTTTATGTGATGGGTTTTCTCCTCTTGGCTTTACTGTTCTCGCCCTTCTGGGATTAATTTATCTTGGCCACTTTGAGAAGAAAAGGACTTTTATTCCAGTGGTATTTCTGGAGTCCTCCTTAGGAGACCAACAAAGCCAGTGCAGTGAGGATACACAGTCACAGTGCTCAACTGCCTGGTGCAGAACACTTTGTGAAACAGTTTATCATCTGTCTTGCATGCCATGATGGCAGCTCTCCTCTGTCACTGAGCTGTCAGGTCAAGATGCTGTTTTTAGCTAAGGTTGCTATTTCTAAAAGGACCTCTGGGAAGAATTGGCTGTCTGAAAGCTGATGCCTGTTGCCCTGTAATTGCTACTTCATTAAAATATTTCAGTTACAATTCTTGTATGCCCCTAAGTTCTCTAGATACCTGACATGGAAGCTGTCAACTGTAAAGTAAATTTTTGTTCAATGTGACATTTTAGAGCAAAATCCCAGTTGTGGGATTTGAGTTAAAGCTGTCAAGAAGACTGGCTTCCTCTAGAGACCTTAACCAATGCATCTCTATTCTCACTTGAGTTTCTATACAGTTCTATACTTCTATCTCAATAAAAATTTCATTCTCATTTCCAAATAACCTGTCTAATCAGAAGTGAAGGTATTTGCCAGATAAGCATTTCAGTACAGCCTACTGGATGAACTGTGAATATGAACTGAAAGGTGTTAAACATTGGAGCCTACAAGCACTGAACACATCATCACCATCATCATCAAAGAAAGAAACAAAGTCCAGAAAGAAAAATCAACGTTATTCTATGCATTTTTGGTAATACATTTTTGCTGGGTTTTTTTTTTTTAGATTTTAATCAGAACCAGATACAGTAATTACTCTTTTGAATGCTCTAGGGCTGAATTACCTTTGCCTCAGGCAACATTATGTTGTTTGCTACTAATTACATTATTAACATAAGACCCATAAGATTGTTCTAAACAAACCTTCCATAGTTGCAGTTTGTCCTTACCTGCTGAGAATGGTTGAGTGTTGAAAAATGTGTATAAAACAATTACTGTGTAGAACACAATTCATCTCACAGATAAGGTAATGGCACAATCAGTATGGCAATAGGACATTTTTCCTCTTTTCTGATTCCATGAATTTGAATGTTTGACTTATCTGGATTTCTGTATACATTTTGTTGTATTTTATATACTTGCTATTGTTAAAAGAAAAGAAAAAAGAAAAAAAATGCAATAACTAGTGAGTTAGAGAAATCTTGAAAGTGTACTTTTTTTTTCCTTCCCTGATCCAGGAATAGCTGAATCATAGGAAGTTTCAGAAAAGGAGACCATTGTATCCATTGACAGCAGTAATTACTATTGGCATATGAATACAGGAAAACATAAAGCTGTTTCATTAAAGGAACAATTTTGTGGTAGCTGGCCTCAAGGCTAATAAAATGTATTTGTGTAATTATTGCATTTTAAAGGATTATTAGAGAAGCAGGGTAGTGCTGCACTAAGTGTTGTAGAAATGTAAAGCAGAACAGCTCTTGGTTCAAGAGATTACAGTTAGAAATTATTGAATACAGGAGTGCAAGCAAAAAGAGAAAAACTAATTAAAGCGTGAAGAATATTTAGATAAAATAAAATGGCATAAATAGGATACAGCACATTGATTTTGTAAAGCAAAATCAAGCTGTAGAACAACCAGATACTTATTCTTTGAAAATGTAAGTGGTTTTGATAGGACAAGAAAATGTTGAAAATTTCTTTTGTCTGGAAAGTTTTGACTTTTTAGTTCAGCTTTAGTTCAAGGATAGGTGGCATTGTTCAAGAGCTACAAGATGAGTAAAGATTTCAACAAAAATGTTGTTACAGAAGGTTGTGAGAAAAAGCTACTGGAAAGACTAATTAACTTTATTTCTTTCACTGTGGTCCTGTTCATACTTTCACTGAGTTTGATACTATCAGAAGTCAGATCTTTCATGTTTTGAAATGGTGTTAGAGCTCAAAGAGGGAAATTCCTACATAATATGCAGCAGACTACCTGCATATTAAAGCTTTTGTTTTCAGCACTGTTAAGTCTTGGATTTATTGTAATTGTATATATTTAATATATACATTGATATATTGAAGTAGTATTAACATGGGAAATCCCAGGGCCTTCTCCTCATACTAAGATGTGTGTAATAAATCTTTATTTCAGCAGCATATTCTGCTTAATTCCCAGTGAGGCCCTTTGTTCTGTACCTGGCTGAGAATTGTAGCACCCTGGGTGTTACTGTTTGGTACATTAAATTCATTTCCACTAAGGAAATATATGCATCAATGGGTATAAAACAGATTGTGTCGTGTGGTTGTGATTAGATTCATTTTTCACTCTGTTGTAGCATTAATACACAACTAAAGAAATGTAATTATTCTTCCTTATTCTTTGTCTCCATTTTTTTAATTAAGAAAGAATACTTTCATTTTTCTTCACTTTTCTCTTGTGATTAGTGTTTGCCAAGTGCAGGGCTTAGTGCTGATGGTATTACTGCAGCCTTTTGAAGCATTTTTCAAGTACTTGTCACTTGAGCACATAAATGCTGAAGTTGTGTTGAGAATTGTTGCATGTTATGTTCAAAGCAGAGCCAGTCTGTCAGGTCATTCTTTACAGAAGAGGCTCCTCATATGGAGAGGAAAATGACCTTGATAGCACTTTCTTAATCAGAGTTTGAAAGATAGCAAAAGAAAATTTTAGCTTCTTAACACTTCAAAAGAAAGATCTGGATTTCATTTTCATTCATTGCCCTGAAGAATAAGCTGACTCTTCATCTCCCCATTTTGGACATTTTCCTCTGTCCATTGTATTTCTAAACTGTAACTCAGACCTCCACAGTGTACTTGTGGTGAGCATGAGGAGAACTGATCAACACCTGCTTTATCTCCCTTTTCTTTTCTGGCTGTTTTCAAATATTATCCACATATGAATCTTCTCATGAGAAGTGTGGAAAGGTATTAAAAACTTTGCAGAGAAGAAACAAATAGGAAGAAATTAAATTACATCTCCAAGGTTACAAAGTCATAGAACTGAGGTTAATATTTAGATTTTTGATCTTGGCATTGAGCTCCCATGATGAATTCTGAAGGAGAGAGAACATAAGTTTAATGTAGTCAAGCTGTCCTTGCACATAGAATAATTGGTCTGAATTAGATAAGCTGCCAGGGATTTAAAACTTGGCAGCTTAATTAGTTGCAACAAGGAAATGATAAACATGAAAGTGATCTTTACCTGGAGGTAACAAAGGAAGACTGTAGTTGTGGAAAGTATTTGCTCAAAGCAGTTAAACACAAAGATTGTTCTGTATCTATCCTTTATTAGGTGTTTCCAAGTAACAGTGATTTATTTCAGGGAGAAGGTAAAATATATTTTCAAAAGGGACTCTTAAAAATATCTAGCATAGAATCTTCTCAGCTATTATTGACTTTGTGTTGAAAGTTTCATTCAACTTTATCTAAAATTTTGTTTTATATGTATTTTCTAGCAGCTTCACTAAATTTTAAATGCATAGTATATGTAAATACTATACATAAATATAGCAGTAAATGGTGACAGCAAGTTCTCTACTATGTGGTTAAGTGATATATAACTTTTAAAAAACACTGTAAGATGGTCTGTATAGATTTAGAACGGAATTTCCCTGTCGAATAGAAGTATACAGAGTGTAATACACTCCAGGGATTATCAAACAAATCTGATGTGCAGCATATGGTTCACAGATTAAAAGGTTACTATTCTGCACTGTAGAGAATCTAACTTTATTGCATTAGCCTTTAGCTCTGTGTTTCATGAGTCTTTGCAGTGCTTTATATAGCTGTAGCAGTTTTGATGTGGTTCTTAATCACTGCGTTTTGTACTGGAGAGAAGAGCAATGTGTTTGTCCCTTTCAGCAGGCAGTGCATTCACAGCACCTCACTTTGCTGCCATTGTGCAGGCTATGCTGAAACAGATTTCTCACAGTACATTAGAAATGTATTGTAGCCCTCTGCTAGAGGTTTCTTTCGTAGCTGCTCTAATGATAATTGTTCTTAGCATTTATGAACAGCAACTGGTGCAGACGTCACCAACTTCACAGGACTGGCAAAATGTTTTTGCACTCACATAACAAGGAAGTACAAGCTAAAAGCTAAATCCTTGGAGGAGTGAGTAAATTCAGTTTCCTCAGGTAAAATTGCTGAAAGAAGCTCAGCTTCTGCAAGTGGTTCTCTAGTGGTACTAAAAGCTTGTTCTGGGTCTTTAGAGCTGATATATTTTTCTATTAAAGGTTTTGGACTGGGAATTATAGTCCAGTTCTCACCTCTGCTGTAAGCAGAGCATCTCTACAAAGCATAGTCAGGGCACAGAGTGAAGCAGCATGGGTAGGAAGAGGTCTAATGGAATTCTAAGGCTAGAGCATCAGAAATTGAGACTGATGCTTTGTTTATTGGCAGAAAAGCAGAAATGCATAGTTGGGATGCTTGCAGGTTCATTTTTAGTAAGTGATAGGGAAAGAATTAGACTATTCTGACAAGTTTTACTGTTGAAACTGAAGAGGAAATTTCAAAAGCATCATCCAAATGCTGCATTCAGGTAGATTAATCATTCAGACATAAGAAATTAAATACTTGGGGTTTGTTGACTGTCATTTATATGCTATGTTAACATAAATCCTATGGTTTTACCCATCATGAACATGAAATAAAAAAAAATCTGTCTACATTAGTGAATCCACCATAAGAAATTTTTTGGGTCTGCTGTGATTTTTTTCCTTTCTCTGCTAGAATAGATGGAACGAAGGACAACAAAAAAATTTGTGTAATCCAAGCAGACACTGCTGAATTAATATTCACGCTGCACACGTTTAAGTTTGCTGTGCAATTACTTTGTTTTCTAAGCAAGGAGAATATACAAGTCTGTTGAGATCTTGATGATGTGCAGTGTATGTTTGAAATCTATCACAAGGATAATATTTGATTATATGAATATTAAAACCTGAGACTGGATTTAGAAATTTCAATTAAAGCATCACAAGTGAGTGGCATGGATTTGAAAGACCATTTCTTAGAATTGGGGTCCAGAAAAATCTAAAAATAGGAATTCCTGAATGCAGATTTAGAATGATCAGTTGAGGTTGTCAAAATAGGATATTTTTTGCCAAAACCTGTACTCCTGAAAAGGATCTCATCTGCTACCACAAATACAAGCTCAGATGGAGTCACTCCAGAATTACTCTTTTGGGTTTGTTTTGTAAACAGTCCTGAAATGACTTTTGGTAATATGTGCATTCAAGTCCAGGGAAGACTTTTGTGCCAGTTATTTCCAGAAACTTTTTTTTTTTTTTAACAGAGGACATATGCTTAAAATTGTTACTAGTAAGGGCATTGTGCCCAGTAGTGACTGCAGCTACAGTGTGCTCATGTGCACATATGCATGCTGCTATTCCTCATTGCTCATCCTGGAGTTTTCCCTGAATGAATGTGGGATTGGTGCCAATAGGTTTTTAAGGGGTGTTTTGTGTGTGTGTTTCTGGTGCTGTAACAGGCTACTTAAGAATGAGATGAAAGTGTATATTTAATGTAACAGTGTTAAAGAAGGTTTCCAGCATTTATTCCAACATTGGGTGTATGTGTTGGGGTCATCACAGGGGCTTTAGGTGCTCCTCCCTAGCAGTGGGGCAGTGCCAGAGGCTGCTGTGGCTGCGTTGCTCTGTTTGGGCATTTCCACCCTTCCCATGTGCCAGGGCCTTTCCCAGCCTCACCTTGCAGATTTTTTTCTCACTGAGTCTTTAACTGTTGGCTTTCTCAGCTCTCCTGCCCTTTGCCCAACCCTGTGTCCCTAGGAATAGAGTCTGATATTGGTTATATTTTTTCCCATTTCTTTTCAGAAGGACAGTTTGTCATTTCAGTAGCTTTAATTGCAGTTAAATTACTTTTATCTGTTTTGCATCCTCTTGCCTTTCCAGAAGTGCAGCCCATTCTCTGGCCTGTTAAGCTGTGCAAGAAGAACATTTTTAATGTGATGTCTTCTAATTCAAGTTTAAAATCATAGAATCATAGAATGGTTTGGGTTGGCAGGGACCATAAAGACCATCCAGTTCCAACCCTCTGCCATGGGCAGTGACACCTTCCCCTAGACCAGGCTGCTCAAAGCCCACCCAACGTGGCCTTGAACACTTTCAGGGGTGGGGTGTTCACAGCTTCTCTGGGCAGCTGTTCCAATGCCACACCAGCCTCACAGGAAGGAATTTGATCCTAATATCTAATCTAAACCTACCTGTCAAGATCCCATTGCTCTAAGCATGCTGGCTCCTGGCTCTTTTGTGGCTACATTCTTGGCTTTAAACACAGGTGGTAGCTTGACTTCTATTTTTTAATTTTTATTTTTTTTTTTTTTGTGCTATGCACATTCTACAAGTCTATTGATTTTAATGAGGACTGATTTAATTTTTTGGGATCCCAGAGAACTTACAGCAGGCATTAGAATACCCTGGAATATTAAACCTAATTTAAATTTAGCTGAAATTGTCAGAATAAATGAATAATTGAACAAGGTATGTTTTGTGAAACACCTGAGGGATTTTCTTTCCCTGCTTTTATACTCAGTAATTTGCAGACAGCACTTATCTGCATTGAGACTCTGGTGTGTCATTATTCTGCTGCAGGTAGTACTGGTGGATAACTGTGAATAGTCATTCTTCTTCCTCCTCTTTCCCAAAAGCCCCAGTGGTCTCTGTTTATAAAACTGGGATGGCAATGGTGATTTTCTTTCATAAAGGTTCTGATGAAGAGGTAGGCACTCATATATTGAGTAAAGGCACTAAAGACAAGGTGGAAAAGTTGATATTACTTTGCTTTTTGTTGCAGAGCAAAACATACAAATGTTATGGACTCCAACCTATTTTTTCTGTGCTGGAAACTGATCTCTGCTTTAGGAAGAGAAAGAGGATGATAAAGACTTTGTTCTTTCTAGTGCTTTCATTTAATCTTCAGCTCTGCCTATTACTTTTCAGTTTACCTCTTCAATAAATTCAACCTACCTCTTCAATGGATTTTAACTGCAGGGTTCTGTCTGAAACATTTGCCGAACACTATTTTGCAGACTGATGCATAGTTTGGTATAATTTTCTTGCCTAATATTTTTTTTCTTTTCATAAATAGATCCAGCTCTTCTTTGTATTTTACTATTTTTCTGTTATAAAGAACAAAACTTTTTCTGTCCCCTGAAGTTTCAGGTGAGACCTGTGAAGGACCCACATAAGTAGGTGAAATATCTGAATGTGAAAAGCACACTGACTGTTGGCAAAGAGGTATCTGGTGCAGAGCAAATAGGTTAAAAAAAAAATAATTTTTTTTCTATCTCACAGCAGATACTGCATCAGTATTTTCACATGACCCAGTAGGTGTGTGGCAGTACTGTGGTAACTTAAGGAAGTGAATTTCTTTGTGTATCTTGGTGATCTTAATCCTCTACAGTTATTTTTAATCCCTGTCAAACACTGGTACACTTATTTTGCTTAATAGCTATAGAGTTTAGTCCCTTTGGACACTAAAAAAAATCCTGTGTTTTCTTAATTACCATCATTATATGATAAATTTTAAATTATTTTCAAAAACCTTGTACATAGATACATGCTGAATCAGAGAACCTATTGGATGTATATAGTTATCTGTCAAGCAGCACTAAATTCTGAGTGCTTGTATTACCATAATATATTGATTGTAATAAGTGGCATTCACTGTCATTTCAGTCTGTGCTGAAAGCATTTATGACACAATACACTGTTACTACCAAACAGGGAATTTGAAGGTTTAATTTAATTTAAGTGTATAGTGGCAGCTCTCCAGGTTGCCTCCCAGGTACTGATTTCAAAAAATCCATTGTAGTCATAGATATGGCAGCCTTTTCCTTGAAGAGCTCCTCAGGTTTCTGTAGAGAGAGCCTTAGATTTATTCATTACTTTTACAAGAGTTATCAATTCTGTCCACAAAGGCTGAAATCCTGAGGCAGAAACTTTGTTGGAGTGGACTTAGTATGAGAAGTGGGCTGGAGCAGCATCTTGTGGAAAATGGAACACTCAGAGCACTGATGGCACCTTATTGAAAAACACTGATTTTCCCTGGGAGCTACAAAGCCCGGCGTGGTGGGCAACTTCTCTGCTGTGAAGATGCTAAGCTGGGAACCCTGATGCATCCAGAGCTGTCTGTAAGATCTGCTTGGAGGGAGGAAATTCTCCTTTTTTTTAACCATTTGACATTATTGCTTTTAAAAACCCTGACTCATTAAAAGAAAAAAAGGGAGGGAAAGTGTTTTCAGGTCCTTCATTTTCTTCAAAACTGTGCATTTTCAGTATGTAGTCAAAGGATTAGTCTGAGGAGGCTTGAATGTGGAAGTGTTTTTGGGTTTACTTTTATTCAGTGTACAGCAGCTTTTGATACAACAATTCATAATGTTGAATTTCTTGATAATCTTGACATCCTGAGAAATCAACTATATTAAAAATCTTTCTGTATATATCCAACTCAGTTACTTTGCGTGGCTTTGTAATTGCATGTATTTATTTGCTTTCTAAGATACAGTATTTGCTCTAAAATTCCAAGATACAGTACTTGCTCTAAAATTCCAAGGATGCATGTTTTAAATTTTCTTTGCATTTTAGAAAATAAGCTAGGATTGCACAACTTGCTCACTGAAGCTGTATTCCCTGCAGGACTTGCAGTATTAGTTGTATTTGTATAATATCACAATTTAACCTTTTCCTACCACGTAGGTTTTTCCTTTGTCAGGAAGAACTTGAAAAGCCTGATGTTTTGTTACATTAATATACAGGCAGGGCTGCACAGACTTGTATAAAAAATGAACATAGTAAAACAGGTGAACATGAGCAAATATATTTAGTAGTTGTTATAATCTATGTAAGTGCCCTTTGAAAATTAGGTTGCTGTGCCTTAATAATAACTATGAACATCACTGCTCAATACCCAGGCTTTGGTATCTTGGCATTTGGATTTGCAGATTCTAAAGTTCCCTGGTTTGTTTTCCACAGAAATTAAATATGCTGTTTATTTATGGATAAACAGCAAGCTTCTGTTTGAAACTATATAACCCGTGAGTGCAATAAGCAACCAGAAGGAATGATGGAGGCAAAAGGTGCATGTTTGTATGGATTAGGCTGTAGATATCTACATGCTTTTATGTGATTCCTTATTCTTTGCTTTTTTTTTTACTGTATAGACAGTACATTATACATTGCTGCTGGCAACTGGCAATTTCTGGCTTCCCAGTAGAATTGGATTTTAGGAAGATTTAGACATGTGGAGTTAAATTTGGCTTCCTGAAACCTTGTCTGGTGGAAGTAAATAGGAGTTTCATAGTAGGTGTCAGCAGGCCAACACTTGACATTTGTTATTTTCCTACCCTTATGCAGACAAAGAAACATGTATTGGGAAATTAGAGACTGGATCATTTTGGTGGCTGGAACAGTGCAGGACTACGTAAGTTTTGACAGGCAGTTAGCAATTTAATTTAGAGTGCCTTAGGAAGCGAGGACACGTTAATGTTTTGATGTCTATCCTTCATGAATCTTCCCTCCCTAAGAATCACAGCCTTGCTGGGATCTCAAGTGTGCAGCTCTTTGACAGGAGCTGAGCCTGGATGAGTCACTGCAGTCTCTAAGGGGTGGGCAGAGACCGAGCCTGGCTCAAAACCACGTGTAGGTACTGGGTCCTCAGTGCCAGCAGGTTCACTCTGGAGGCCCTGACGTGCTGCAGCTCCAGCTGGTGGAGTAGGCATTGCCTCACATGGCTGCACTGGGGAACAGGAGCTGAGGGAGGGGGCTGGGAGAATCTAAATGCCTTGTGCGTGAGGGGGCAACATCCAGCATGGTCATAGTGTTTTAAATGGCATCTCAGCATATTGCCCTGTCATGGGTTATTGATTTGAAGTAAAAAGCAGAATGTGCTTGCAATAGAGGAATGGGAACTGCTAATATTCCTGAGACTAACACATCTGGGCATTAAGACAACAAGGGGACATTAAAGCAAACTACATATTGACCAGCGACAAAAAAAAGAAGCTTTGACATTCCTGATGGTTATTCCTGTGTGACAGGCTGTTGACTGCAAGGTGTTTGAGGGCTTGAGTATTCAGTCAGCATAAATTAATAGAAGCTGAAAAGTGCTTCTACAGCATCAACAAATGTACTGGTGTTTCCTTGGGCATTTATTTAGCTCTCCCTGAGAACATGGGCACATAGTCTGTGTTCATTTGATTGCTGTGAAAAATGGTAGAAGGCTTCCTCTCTCCTCCCTTTTCATTTTGCTCAGTTCAATTTTTTATGAGTTATTGTTTGTGTGGAACGATTGATTCCATTTAAAAAGAAGTAGAACATTCTGTCAAATGCTCCTGTTGGGTGCAGATTCACATCCCTGCAGAGTGGTGCTAAGGCATTTCAAAGCAATCATTTTTTGGTTAAGACAAAAGTAATGCCGTAGAGAGGGTTTTGTGCATTTCAGTGGCAATGAAATAAGACTGCAAAACCTAAAACCAAGAGGATGCAAGTGTCACTTGCGACATGTTGGATGCCATAGATTAGTTCTGTATGACCTTTAAGAGGACTGAAAATCTATTTGATTTTGAGCTGTCCTTCCCTAGAAAATATACAGACTGCTAAAATCACAGAAAGAGCATAAAGCAATGGATGGCTATGAAAGGCAGATTAATTTAAATTAAAATTGCAAACCCCATTTCTAGCAGAATGTGATTTACCATTGAAAATATAGACAGCCAGGAGAATGGCAGTTCATCTCTTGATGTCCTCCAGTCAGAACTTTAGTCAGGTGCAAGTTATGCCTTGGTTATGCCTGATTTCCCGGGGTGATTGTGTGTTAGTCTTCAACTGCATTATGCAAGAGGTCACACTTGATATTTGTTATCATTTTTTTTCAAATTGAATCAGAAAGTATAACATGAGCCAAATTGAAATAAACGGTGTTCTTATTTGTTTCTCCTTCCCTTCACAGGTACTACAGTGCTACCATTTTGCAGATGTCAGGAGTGGAAGATGACAGGCTTGCAATCTGGCTGGCTGCACTGACAGCATTTATAAACTTTATTTTTACTCTTGTGGGAGTCTGGCTTGTTGAAAGAATGGGTCGCCGGAAACTTACACTTGGTAGCTTAACAGGTGAGTGTTTCACTAGCGTATTATATTTTCCTCATAATTATTAATTAAAGGAAAATAAAATTTCAAGTGCAATTTTTTTCAAAGTAGTCCTCTTTAAAATTACAGTGTTGATGCTGTCTTCTCTCTGAAATCTTACTCCATTAGTAAAATACCACGGCTAGAGGCTCATTTAAAAGCGACAGCCAGTTATTTTTCCAGGTGACTTTCTCCTTGAAGCCATGTTTTACAATGTTTTCATTTAGCCTTTTTTCCAGTTTAAGGAATCAAATGCCTGGAACATCACAGGTGGTTAGTTTTTAAATCTCATATATAATTTTGGGCTAATTAATTGGAATTCAGAACCATCTGGTGAAGGTGCACCAGAGAAAGCATATTGCATAGCCATTGTAGCACTTCGTAGAAAGTAATGCAGTTCTCTGCATAGTTACCTCAGAGCCAGTACAGTAAATACCTTACATACATTAATGGGATTTTAATTCACATCCTGTAGGAGATACGCAGAGACAGAATTCTGGTTTTGTACATTTTGTCCAAATACTCAAACACCATAACTCATCACAGTCTTTTCTTGAAAGCAGAGAAAGGCAGAGCAAGCAGCCTTCCTATGTTTAGTGTGTCCTGTTGTTAGGATGGTAATTCCCTGTTTGTCCCTGTCTTATGTGCTTGTTTTTGCTGAAGTGATCTGTGACCAAAGCTTTCCTCTGACTGAATGTCTGGAAGGCTCAGATGTTTCCAAGAACGGGGTTTTGTAAAGAGAAGCTGTTCCTGCTCCTCCTGAAATAGTGTTCACAAGTGTTTAGCTGTAAAGGTTTAATGTCTTCATATTTTGTTCTGCTGTTGCTGTCAAGGATCCAAATTTCTATTTAGTGCAACACAGCAGAGAGGGACACCAGCTGCCATGTCACTGGATCTGCAATTCCCAGCTCTCAGCTGAGTTCATCTACACTCGAGTATTTGAATGTGTTTATGCAGGCAGAGCAGCAACAATACAGTGACACAAGTTGTTTGGTACACAGTTACTCAAACCATGTTTGTCACATTTTAAAGATATAAAAAATAATCTCAAGTTGCTACTTTTAGTCTGTTCCACATCAGTTACCATACATCTCCCCTATATGTCCTTCTGTGCCTCCAGACAGTCTGTTGTGTTGTCCTTCTGTGGTGTGGATCTCTCCAGGCCTTGCACTGACACTTCTGATTCTTGGGTGCTGCCTCTCCTTTAATGCCTATTGAAACAGAGTATTGATTGATTGACTGATTTTTTTTTTTTGGCCCCAATAATCTCATAAGTCTGGACAGCCCCCTCTAAGAGTTTATTGCCTGTCTGGACCCAGCTGTATAGCTGTGATGACCAACATGGACTTTTCATAATATCAGAGCTCTTTGTTTTTGGCTCTGCTTAGCATATTCAAAGATTGTACATCTGAAATGTAGTTATGAATGTCTCTTACAAAGCATGTTAGTCATGGATCAGAGGAGGGTATAGCAATAAGACAGAATTAACAATGGAGCATAATGCATTTAAAGAGCTATTTGTTAATGATGTTTGCACACAAAATGATTGTTTAGTAAAAATGGTCTTTTTTTTTGTGGCTGGTTGCTGGCCATTGGTCTGCAGTGTCACTTGAGCCAAGCTCTAATGCTTGCTGTGGTTTTATCCTACAGTCCCTACTTAAGGATAATACAAATAATGACAGTCATTAAATCATACATCATCCCTCTTGTTCTAGTCATAATTTTGTCATGCAACATTTGATTTAGGTAGTGGTGGATATGATGTGTTTTCCTTAGCAAGAGGGCTCTGTAATAGAATGATAATTACTAAATCTACTGATGGATTTGTTTTCCATGTTGAGTTTTCTCACGGGGTAGACATATCTTACTGCTCTACTTTGGTGTGCATTTCTAAGGACATTACCATTTACAAAGAGTTATTACTGGCAGCTTCTCTGGTCTTTGGGGAAGCCAGGTATGCCCCAGTCTCCCACTGCATAAAATGAAGACAAAACTACTGCTTTTGCCTGCTGCTGCAAGGATGTGGGGCTTTGTTTTCTTAATAAAGGCTAATTGATTAGATGTTTATTAGATAAAAACCTACAAGTATAATCAGAGAGTAACATTAATATTTTGATTAAAATCCAATATAATGTAATTTAATTTTGTAATCTTGGGCAACTTTTTCTGCTTTCTGAAAACATTTGGCAGAGACATTTTAGATTTCATTAAATATGTCTTTATCATTTTCAAAATATTAGAAACTTTTGAAAAATTGAACCTTCCAGATAACATTATGAAAAATTATAATAAATTTCTGAAAAAAAATCCCTCTGTTTTAGTTCTCTTTACTACAATTACTGATTTGTCTTAGTTTCCTGTCCATTTTATATCTTTCTTTGTCTTATCTGTATCATTTCTTTATCTTTCTTCTGCTCTTTTTCTTCAGTTAATTTCTTTCTTCAAAGCTGTTTGTTGGAAAACATGCAGGAATTCTGACAAGTATATTATTCATTTTATTTGTGTTTTCTTCTTTCCCTTTAGAAATTGTCAATTTGAAAGGTACTTGGGCATTGTACAATTTGTATCTCTTCTTGTAGCAGAGGGGATCTAAAATATCTTCAGGACATTTCCTTTTTCTTTTTCCCACCTGAGCTAATGATGTACTGTGATTGTTTGGTTTTGTTCATCATAGCAAAACATCCACAGCATGAAAACATATTAAACCTCATTTGCCAAGTTTACATATTGAATACTTTTCCAAAGAAACGAGATTACAGAGATACTGGAAGTGAGTGTTAGTGTATTTGGTTAACTTAAAAGACAGAGCATATTTAGAATGAATATAAGTAAGATTGTAGACCCTGTCTAAATATATTTGCTGTCTGGTTTATGGAATTTCAAAGTACAGGACATCTAGTGCAATATCCAGCCTGCCCTGAAAACTAGGATTATTAGTGTACCTACCAGCCATAGCTGGAAGAGAGTCAAGTATGGAATGTCTAATGGTGGGAAGGTGCTTTCTGCACTAATAGTTTGTGACTGAGTTTAAGCTCTTAGTTGCCTTGGTTCAGGTCAATGTGTGGTCCAGCCATTCCTGCCTGTTGGCTGTGGCTGCTGCACAGGCACATTCACAGATAACATTATTACATAAATATTGGTACTTCAGATATTATTTTTATCTCTGAGAAAGGTTTTCACATACTTTGCTGTGTTTTTTCACATACTTTTTTCACATACTTCTGGTGTGTTTGCCAGCTAGGAAACCTTTATGCAACACAGATCTCAATGTGTCATCAAGTAGCAAGAGGTAAAGTTTTGTAACTCTGATTTTGAGGCAGTTGCAGTAGTATCATAAGTAGTGAGGTTTATCAGTTTTCATTAAAATGATACAGTATATTGTGTGTGTGGCAAATAAGGTAGGAAAACTATGAGTTATGTTCCTGTAATGGCCTGTTGCACAAAGTGTGAACCTTTTTTGTCATCTTCCTCTTGTTATTTTGTCCAGCTTGTGCACAAGGTATTTGTTGGGGGAAATGGAAACAAGAAGATGGAAGGGGGCTTTTTCCCAGCAGGTGTTATGTGTGCTCTTTGAAACAAGATATGTTGCACTTTTTGATGTTGTTATGAAGAGTTGAATTTCTCTAGTTTCACAAAGGGAAATAGAGTCTATGAAGAAGCTGATGCTGCTTTCTGTTTTACAGAAAAGCCTGCAAGTCTGGGTTGGGAGTGGAGAAAAGTATGGTGATTGCAAAGCCACTAATACATTTACCTTTGCAACATTATTTTCAACACCAAAAATAATAATACCTGTTCATTCGAGCAATCATCAATTCCATAGATTAAGAGAGTCTCAACCTACTAATTTAGTACACTTGACTTTTATATCTAATCTAATTTAGGGTGTGGATGTAGCGAAGGGTATTGTTCTTAGGTTCTCATCACAACTCCTTAGGGAATGCTGTATGCATAGTGATGGAGTGCCTTGCTTTCCCAAGCAGAGTTCAGTTCAATAGAGAACTATTTCATGTGCTCTGGAGAAAAGTGTCACATTGTTCTTTGTCTGTATTTTTAGGTACTGCTGTAGCACTCATTATCCTAGCTTCGGGATTTTTGCTATCAGCTCAGGTCTCGCCAAGAGTCACACTTAATCCAACAGATCCTTCACATCAAAACTCTACCTGCACAAAATACAGGTGAGATTTCATGGTCATTCATCCAATCTTCTTGAAGATTGTTCCCAATTAATTTTTACAACCTACTGTGAGTAATAGACAATTATTCACAAAGCCTAGTACAAGGACCTAAACTAGACAGCTAAAATTAAAATCCTAACTTCTCTCGTAGAGAAAATGAGACTTTTGGATTAAATTATCTGAGTATTCCTTTGGAATTTCTTGGAACAAGTAAGATGGTTCAGTGGCAAATTCCACATATACCTCTTCTAATATATCACACCTGCTACAAGTTCCAATGTACACCAAGTCAGGAATATTTTATAAGGAATTTATAAAAATGCTTGCTGTTATTCATCTGCTTGTCATGTATAGCAGCTATAAACTCTTCAAGAAGATGGGTTCCTTGCCTGTTGTTTTCCTGAGCAGGAAGAAGTAATGTTCAGATAATTGCATACCAATAAACAATTATAATAAATGTGCAGGTTCTGACCTATTTTCCATATGTGGTCTTAGTTTCAAATAACATTACTTCTAGGGGTTTAAGAATGTGTCATTTTCCATATTTTACGGGGTTTATTCACATGTGAGTGCTCTTATGTTCATTTAGCTGACAGGCTAGAAAATTCCCTATTCAGAGACTAGTTCAATGGCTGAAGAAATTCTTAATTGTGTTCAAAATCTGTCTTTTTGTAGTAGAAATAAATATCAAGAAATGAGGGGTACACTTCTAGTTTTGTAGCAATATTGGCTAGAAATGTGGTTCTTGGCTTTTCTTATGCCAGAGCAATGTCTTAGGTGAAAAATTCTGAGGATCTGAAGATTTATAGAAAACTGGGGAGGGGATGGAAGGTCTTAATTGAATGTAAATAGTTGTAAATAACCACACCACAGGATACTATCAGATCTAATGATTCCTATATTGAGAATGTATATTTTCACTTGTTTTCTACTGCAGAGTCAGCTATAATTTGCAATTTTTGAGATGGGCCTGTCTACAAAATGGCAAGTAGTCTGGTTCAAAGAGGTGAAGGGGGAAGATGCTCTCCTTTTGGAGTTAGATTATATTAAAAGAAAAATGTGAAAAGGATTTGCCCAATACTTCAGTTAACTGTTCAGAAAGTATATATGGGGAGAGGAGATGCACCCTTAGCAGAACTCATAATTTGTTATTTAATAAAGCTAGATGGTTAATGTAACCTGAAACTGTATAAAATTTATGTGCAGGAAATAGGGCTAGTCCTACTTAAAAAAAAAAAAAAAAGAAAAATATTCAACAGAATTTTCATGTTCAAGTTAACCACAGCCAGTCAGGAAGAAAATTGTCTTGGCTTTCATGGTGTGCACTTCTGGGCAAAAGCATGAAAAAATAAAGCAGATAGTTCTCATAAAGGCATGTTGTTTCATGAATTATTGGAATACTTGCAATCTGTTGTGATTTCTGTTTCTGATGTGAAGTGGGCAAAAGTAGATAAGACAAAAATACAAAGGTTCTGTAAAAAGAGCAATAAAATAATTTAAATATTTTCATTTGAGAGTATTTTGAAATAGAAGGAACTCTTTGTTGAAAGATCAAAGTGAATGGAGAGGAAAATAATGAGCAACATAGGAGAAAGCTTTAGGTGCTTCTATTTTGAGCTTATGCTAAACTTTAGTAGAGAGACACAAAAGCCAGGAGAGCTGAAAATAAAAAATGGATTCATTTGCCCACAAAGCACAGAATTAGGCTACAGTACCCAGTATTTAAAAGGACTGTACAAAAAAAAAGTAGGAATTGATATGCCTAATAATAACTTTCACACTTGTATACCTAAAACTGTATAAATTTTTATGCCTCAAAACATCACCAAGCTGTGATCCAGGTGGAGCCAAAAGAAGAATTCCTTCAGCATCATGAATATTAGTATTAATTATTTCTGAAGGGTATGACATACAAGCATATATTTGACTTGGAAAAGTGGCTGTTTAAGATCCGACTGTGCCTGCTTTCTATGTACATTTTCAATAAGCTGAATGAAATACAAAATACTGGTTTTGTCATGAGAAAGTAGATGGTTTTTTTGTCATTCCACTTGGGTTAGAAGAACTTCAGCATAACCTTCATGCATGGTCTTAGAAGGAAGAGGAGATGGGGACTGCGAGCCAGAGAAAAGCTGAAGGCTGAGCTTTGTGAGTCACCTCTCTCTCCTGTTTGGCCTTGGAGGTATTCCCCATGACAGTTATAAAGTTGAATGTAAAAGATTCCCAAACCTGAGGATTTGGAAGTAAAAGTCTATTCTGTATAACATCAATCTTGCATATTTTCTTTGCTACTCTAAGAATGGCTTTACTGTACAGAATACCCACTGTGTAGGGCAGGAAGTGTTGCTGTAGAGACAGTTACAAACAGAATATCCAATCAAAGTAAAAAGAAGTAAATTAATGGCAGTGGTCCCTTGCTCCTTAAGCCATATTTTAGCTTGTTCTAGTAAAACTGCTGGTGTCTCAGATTGCTTAGCATGGTATCTTGCAAGACTTCCAAGAGGTCTCAGAAAGTTTGGGAAAAGCAAAAGGTAGCAGGACTTCAGAAGATGAACACATAATGCCATCTCCCTGTAACTGCTTTTAAATATGTGCTTGCACAAATGCAGCTCATAGTTCTCTTCCTCTTATGGGGACACAGTGCTTCTCTGAGCTGAGGCAAACTTAAGGTCTAAACCTGTTTGTAGCTTGGGCATTTCAGAGTGTGGGGCTGTTTCCTAAATATAATTTGTGTTTGTCTGTGTCAAAATGTATTTATAAATTATGAAAACGTTAGTAGAATTTATTTTGCTTTCAAAAATTTTTTTATTTTGCTATCAGAAATTTCACTGATACTGTGCAGAGTAAAAATGCTTTTTATGTTAGTAAATCCATTGGTTAAAGTGTGGGTGTCTATTAAGGAACCCTTAGAGCTACTACAAACAGTCTGTTTGCTTGTTGTTCTTCAGATCCATATTCCTCTGCACAGACTAATTCCTGCTGCTAGAATAACAATGAAGATAGAAAGACCAGCAAATAAAGAGCACAGTCATTGTCCCAGTTCAAAAAAGCATGCAGGGCTGAGTACTGTGTTCTCAAAGGGCTGTGCCATGCAAATGGAGTTTCAAGGCACCTGTACATGGCTGGAGAAAACAAACCAGTGAGATATGCTGTGCATAAAATAAATCTAATAAAGTATTTTTATTTGATGTAGAAAGGTACAATATTATAGTTGAGCAGCCAAAAAACAATTCATTAATCTGTGAAAAAAATTGAATCATGGAAATACCTCAAATTCACCAGGGCACTCCAAACACTGTAATTTGTTTTGCCTCCTTACAGTTGGAAGTGGGTGTGTATCTCACTGAGGAGAGGCAGGGTGAATATCCCTCTTTGCACCATCCATTAATCAAATTTCATTTTCACTCTCAGCTCTATAAAGTTGTGTAGATATTTGCAGTGTGACCACCTGTTTTATTTGATCTTAATCTCCTCAGCAGCTGTGATTGTACTTATCATCAAGGCCACAGAAATCTCAAAGGCAAATTTAAGAATACAAAGCAACACCATTCCAAAATTTGTCACATTAGAAGTGAAAAGATGAACTATCCATTCTTATGATTATTCTGACTACCCAAACTCTATAAACATTCCCTTTTTTACTGGGAACTTGCCTAATTCTGGAAGGAGGTTTAGGTTAGGGCATGTGTATTAGCTACCTTCCCACCTTTTCCCAATCTTTAAAGTATTAATGATGTGACTGTTTGGGACATTGAGCCATTTCTGTAAAATTACTGTGGTCCTGCTGCCCTGTGTTCTTGCTTGTTTTGTCTCTATTCCTGTCTTTCTCTGCACTTCTTGAAACTTGGTCTGCTCTAGAAGACATAATGCACACCTGTTCTGCCTAAGCAATATTCTTCTTGTCAGTTACTATATGAAAATGGTAAATATTGTGTTAAGCTTAGGTCAGCCCTCATATCTTAGGGAAATGATACCTGTGCACACAAAGTTTCTCAGAATCCTTCCTGAACAGATTGTCTTCAGACTGATTAAAATAATACAGGCAGTGCCAGCTGTTCTGGGCACACAAGGACTCTGTTGTTCATTTTTGAATTAGTCACCCTCACGTGGTTCATGATCCTTTGTACAAATACACACCACCGAGATGAAGGCAACAAGATTTAGTACACCAGCATAGCCATTTAGTAAGATAGCTAATGGACAGAAATATATATTTTCTCTATGAATATAGCAGAAATATGTAATTGTGGTCAGTCTTGAAAAAGCTAACCTAGTAATTGAAGCTGGTTTTATTGTATTTAATAGCCTTAGGATGCATATAGTAGGTATATTAGGTATTGTACTTTATTTTATTGAGAACTCATTGACAATCTGATTTATCAGCAAACTAGGCATTGCTTTCATAATGTCACTGTATCATGGAACCAGTATTTGTTAAAATGTGATTCTCATTTTCTCTTTCTAATGTCAAAGTGCCTGAGCTGCTGGTCTTTCTGATAACTGAGAATTGCAATAATAAATATAGTAATGTGTTTTTGCCATTGAGGTCAGAAAATTATGAATATATAAAGAGATAAACATGTCTGAGAATGCTTTTGCCAGCTCTTATGAAGTATAGTTGAAATTCTAATCACTTATGTTGCAGAACTGTGAAATGACCTCAGCATAGTCTTGAAATTTATTAAGTATATAATACAGTGATATATTGCTTGGTAGTGATTTTCCCTGTGCTGACATGTTGGTCCTATCAATCAAAACTTGTAATTTAATTTTAAATTATAAAGGATAGGAAGGAATATGTCAGTCCATGAAGTAAGCATCTTTAAAGGGAGTGAGAAAAACTGTCATCAATTTAAACACAAAGATCTGAAAAGAAGCTTACCTGAACTATTAAGGTCTGAGTGCAATGCAGTTCCTGTAACCATTAAGTTTTCCACAGGCTTTGACTCAAACTCTGCATTAGTGAAGGTGTTATTCATATAGTAACCTATTAACATTTCACATCTCTGCTAGTACTTCTAAGACTTTGCTGTTTAACAAAACCCAAAACAATGCTTAGGGAATGATTTTTTAAAATCTTCCAAAGGGATGGTATTACACTTTACAAGGTCTGCAGGTTTTAGTCACACAAGAATGATTTTAATCAAGTTTGAACAGGGCTTCTATCTGATCTGCCTGGAAGCTGAAAATATGGTATCTACCTGTAGGGTCTCTTTGGAAAAACAGTTTTGAAAACAAATTATGCTACAGAGACAGCCATTCTGTCCAAACTAAAGGCATGTGTAAGTCAGTTGTTTCTTTTGTTTCTTGTCTGTGTTGCCCAGTTCCAGGAATAAATCAAGAAGCTCTGTAGTTGGAGGCTCTATAAATTCAGAAAAAAGATCATCCAAGACAAGAAGCAATTGATACCTATTAGCAAGTAGATCTGGACACTTCTCATGTGATGCCAGCATTTCAGCACAGTCTGCTGCCAAGGTGCTTGTAGCAGTAGTGGGATAGCCCTGATGATCCAAGGACTGGGCAAGGTTTGTAGAGTCATTATCCTCATAGGACTATGATAGGTGAGGAGAATAGATGAACCTTCACATCTTCACCACATCTAAAGCAGAAAAAGCAAACACCAAGAGGCTGAGAACAATTTCTGTGAGGCTGTATAAATTATATTGCATAGTTGAGGGTTGGGAGCATTTGTGAAGAAGGCTTAAGGAATGTTTGAAGAAAGTTAATGTATTGATATGTGTCTGGCATATCAGGAAGGGTGAAGACTCAGGGCTGGTCTGGAACTTTAGGGAGGACACCGAAGAATCATTTCAGTGGAAAGGATGGAGCAGGAGCCCGATTTGAAGATGAGAAAGGGTTGATCATACTTGAACATAAATGGGATTTAGATCTGTTGGAGTATCTGTGTGCTCAGTTACAGAACTGCAATTAGCACCCAAGTACTGTAATTATAAATGATAGCTTATCCTTATGGACACCACTAAATAGATACATATGTTACCTAACAGAGTGTTGGTAGAACTTAGCAAATGCACTTCTGTTGCTTGGTCTCTTATAATAGCAGGAAAGTGCTCTTGAAGTACAACTGGATTTTTCTCATATTTGTCAATTATTTTGTTTCCTGTGTCCCAGATACAACAGCTGGAAGTGGTATCTGCAGTTTTAATTAATTAGTTTAATTTTAAATAATTAATTTAGTTTTTTTTAGCACACATTTTAACTGCTTAAAGCATCCCCTATATTCTTGTCCAGTTATTTGTAATTTAGTGCTTCACTTCTGGAAGCAACACAGGAGCCATCAGAAGTATAAAGAAAGGCCTGATTTCATGCTTGAGGTGCAGTGAAGCCTGTGCAAACAGCACAAGCCCTCAGGTGCAAGCATCAGGCAGTTTTAAACATGGTCCTGGTACCTTACTGAGGTGAGTTTGTGTATAAAAATGAAGTAAGCCATTTGTCAAAAAATCCCTAAGATCCTTAATTGTATATCTAGCTGAAAGTGTCAAAATCCTAACATGTCAATAGAGCTAATAAGTCTACTGCAGTATTTGTCCAAAAGTCCTTGGTTGGATTTCTTTTGTTGTTGAGCTCATCACCTTGGCATTTTGGATTCATCAGTGGCTTGGTGAGTGCAGCTGAGCCAGGCCTGGCCTGAGCACTGATTCTCAGCTCAGCTGCCTTGGCCATTTCCTTGCACTCGAGGCTGGAGGAAGAGAACTGTCTTGTAGATAGAACACAAGAACAGAAGCAGGGAAAGCTTGATCCCAGCTTGTTGTTGTTCTGTAAGGAGATGGAAAGGAACTACACTGCATGCTAAGGCAGGCAGAGACTGTGTACATAGCCAGCCCTGAGAGCAAGGAGTAACCTGAGGGCAGGATGAAAGATCCACCTGGCCTGGGATCATTCTTCCAGTGTGGCAGACAGCAAGCTGGAAATAGCAGAATGCAGCACAGTCAAAGTGACATTCTTCCAGCCTGCAATGATTTGCAGTTTATATTCTCTCTGGGTGGGATGTGCTAATCCTCAGTAGGTGCTGCAAGACCCTCCTGTCCCTACACTGAGCCTTTCCTGCCAGAGACAGTTTTTATTGTTCCTGCAATTCTGTCAGGAAAACCATCTTCAGGACTATGAATATTTGCATCATACAGAGTAGGAGCAGTGGGTTTAAAAAGTGCACAACAGTGGAATTTACTCAGTGGGCAAGACAGGACATGAGCAAAATGTCTTGCATATAATATCTCAGATTGGAAGGGACCCATAAGGATCATCAGGTCCAACTTGCATGTAGCAGATCTATGAGATTTTCCCATAAAAAGCCTTCACATACTCAGGCTGATTCTGCAGCATATACTCAGTGTGAATGATGAATCCAAAAGAAGTGGAAAGAGTCTGTCCACAAAAAAAAGTCTGTATCTGGGATGTTTTGATACTCTGAGTGGCTGTTCTGCTACTCATGCAGCAGAGTATTACAGAATATAAATCAGGTGCTACATTCTGTAAAGCTTCACAGTCCAGAATCCATTATCAGGTTCAGTTTGCATTTTTGTAGCTGGACAGTAGGAACATACTAATACATTTTGTAATTGGATAACAGAATATGGTGAGCAAAGTTGAAAGTTCTTTAAAATGTGGCAAAAGATGAAAATTGATGAACTTTTTTAAATTGAGGTTTAGCTTGAAAAAGTCAAAATAGTATGAGAAAAAGAGAAATGGTACTTGCAGAGCAAAGGCACTGGGCAAAGGTCTTTTAGTGCTAAATCACTCAACAAAAAGTGGCAAGGTAAAACTTGCAGCTCAAATTCAGGACTTTTGAGAATAGTAGGAGAGTCATTACTTATAAGGTCATTTTGCAGATTTAAGGTGCAAAATGTAATGATGAAACAAACATAAGTATGGAGTATTCTAAGCAGTAGGGGAAAAGCAGTTAGGAGCCTTTCATCAGCACCTGAAGAGTCACTTTGGCAGGGCAGAGATTTTATTCAATATTTTTAGAGACTGCATTAGAGCCTAGTAAACCACACTGTTAGGAAGAAAGAAAACAGTCATTATGGTATCAAGAAAAATGTACACAACTAGTCAATTAGTAATTCATCCATATAGTGTAAGATCTCTGTGAGAGAGGATGGCATTGTGGCCTTTGTGATCCACCTCTGCCCTCAGGAACAGTTAATGGGGGAGGCTGATCCAGAGCAGAGCATTCTGAAAGTTGCTGCTGCTCAGGCTGGCAAGAAGTTGCAATCAAAGAACCTCAGAATTGGTGCTGTCAGTCTTTCTAGATATCAGTTATTGCTGTGTGGATGGATAAAGGGGACATGTGTTGAGTGTGTTGGCAGAATCAGTGGGGAATCACAGGGTTGGGGATATCTACTCTGCTGACAGTCCATCAGCTCCTCAGTAAACATGCTGTGATGTTTGAGCAGGAACCCAGAAATCCCATTCCATGGCAGTTCCCCATAGGCTGAGAGGCCAGGCTACTTCTGTAGAGTTCATGCCACTGACCTGCAAAGGAGGTGGCATTTTTGGACTTCTGGAGCCTGAGAGTCCTGGGTGTTGTTATTCTGCCTCGTAGGCTGCAGCAGCTGAAGTCTGGACACTTGCCTTCTCTGGGTTGCCTAGGAGCCCAGCTGGCAAGCAGGGAGTGAAACAAGCTCCTTGTAAAACCTTTCTGCTGTATTTCTGCCTGTTTTCATCAAAATCAAATAATCTCTCCCAGGTATTTCAATCTTGAATTGTCAATCTTACAGACCACCATCCTGCCTGGGAGTTTTGAACTGGCTTTTCACAGATGAACTTGTTTTCGAGACACAAGCTCATAAACTTAGCACAAATATAAATATCTCATGATAACTAGAGGAAGCATATCTCCTGTTTATAATTTGATGCAAATTTCCTTTCCTACCTAGACATCTGAGAGTTCTCTCATAAAGAGCTTTCAAGGCCATAACTGATCTGTCGTGTGGATTTGAAGAATTACCAATAGTTTTAAAGATTCATCCTCTGTCATATATTTCAATATATATATATATATTGATAGGACTGATAAGGTACTTCTGAGGACAGGAATGAGCTCTGTAGAGATAGTTTCATGTCAGTAAGTACTATATTGTGCATTTCTTTTCCTGATATATTTTATATCCTATATTATTTATATCACTATGAGCATATATGTCAGAATATGTGCTCAATTTCAAATTGTTTAAATAGTTCAGCAGATAATAATGGGGATAGAGGGAAGAAGAGCATAAACCTGAAACTACTATATATTTTATTTCTAGAGTGAGTAGCCTCAGCACATAGTGTCTTTGATTTTTTTTAACTGCTTCTTTGAAAAAGAAATTCTTCCTTGCTTATTTCACGCTGCATCTTCTGTTATCATTAGACTTAGTAACTGGTAGAGGTTTCTTTATTGTCTTATGAAACAATTGTAATGTATATATGCTGGGGTTTTGGAGGAAAAAACACTGGCCTTCATCTTGGAAAAAGCAATGACCATGTACCTCATCAAAGACAACATTAAATTTTATATCAGTGATAAAACAGGGCTCAGAAGAATGCTAAATGTTCTGAATATCAACTGCCTACTCTGAGTCTGCTGGGAGTTAGATTTGAAGTGGCTTTAGGTCTTGTGTGTTGGATTTCTCTGTTACCTCTGGCATAAATTAGTCTTGTCTCTAAAATCTGAAGTCAGAGTCTGATTGTATGAACTCATTATATAGGTAATGACAGGAAATCCTAGCCCAAATGTAAAGGAGTTAATAAATAGCTGTTATTTAACTGTTCAATCTGAAAGACGAACTTCAGAAAATATATGGAAAATAATAAAGTTATTTAAATGGTTAGGAGTACCTCTGTATAACCTCTGACATTTGGCAAAACATGAAATCCAGCAGCCTTTATTATGTTGAATGCCAACAGGAAGACCAGTTGGATTTGATGGTGTTAAGGTCCTTTCCAACCTAAATTATTCTACAATATCCAATAAAGCCAGAGGATCAGCTGAACTAGCAGCCATGTAGACAGACACTGGAATCAATACTCAAATCTCTCCATTTTTTTCTGGAGGGGAGGGAGGAATAAATAAGATATCTTGTGCTTCCCACTCGAGTGGTTACTGATACCCAGCACTACACGAGTTCCATGGAGCTCCCCAGCAGGATGGAACAGACAGTGAGATTCAGCTCTGCTGTTCATCTCTGCATTGATTCCTGGGAGGACACTGAGGGAAACCAGGACATGTCCAGTCCCTGTCCTGTCCTCTGCTGGTAACCCTATGAAGATGACACTAATCCCTGTGTCTTTTTAGAAATCCATGTTGCTTACAAGGCACTATGACAGCATCATTTCCGTGGAAGATGTTCTATAGTTTGCAAATCATATGTCTCAATCCCATTGGATATCATGAGATTCTTTTCAATGTAAGAAAATATTTTAATTTTATATATTTTTTGTATTATTATTGCATACTTGAATACATTTGTGATTTATAAAAATATTTTCATTCACTTGCAGTCTTCTTTTCCTGTGAACTCCTTTGGTTACTGCTCATTGATGTACTAATATCAATGCAACAAAATGCAACTAACTCTCACTGCTGCAGTAGTGGTATTGTCCTTTCCTTTGAAAATTGCTAATTGCAGAGTTACAATTTTCTCATTTATCTTTGCAAGAGAAGAAGTGTTTACTACAGTTAGATAAAATAATTGACTTTTATCTGAAAGTTCTGTTTCATCTCCAATGTAAAAATATTTTCTGCAGTCTACATCTCAATTAGGAGCAGTTTTAATGCAGCTTTCCTAATTAAAAAAACCCAAACTGTTTAGACTGGAATTTGACCAATCAGTTAAGCAGAGGAAGGTGTGTTTAAAATAGATTTATATTCGAAATGTAGACAACATAGAAATTCTGCAGTAATTTCATAATTTTAAAAGAACACAATAACAAAAAGCAGACATTTCTGAAACTTGGGAGAAATAGGAATATTTTAACACAGTGCAAGCCCTTTTTTTGCCATCTGCCATGTGAGTTGACCTCATAATTCTTTTAGAAACATTATAATACAAAGAGTTTGAATAACTAGATTTTAAGCATATACTTTCAGACTTTTTATATCCATATAATCTGCTTTACTGTTTTAGTTTCTTGCGACTTTGTTATACAATTACTTCTACTTTCTCTCATAATGATTAAGTAGTTTAAGCAAGATATCCCTTAATTCACAAAGTCCTTGTGATAAAGATACACACTTAGAAAAGATGATTTCCTTGATTTTGTTGTTACAGGAGTGTATGTTAAAGCTACTTTGGTCACACTAATTATATGTTTCCAAATGTTGCAAAGTTGAATTTATTTTCAAATTTCCAGGCTTACTTTTATGTTTTATAGTAGCTAATTTTTTCTAGTTTTTACCACCTAAAGTTACCCTTAGATATTCAGGGGCTTTACTGGTGAACATGTGTGTCTGAATCTAAAATGGCTTGCAGGGAAGATAAATATCTGTGTAGTTTAATCACAGGAGCAATGAGTGAGTGTTTGCAGGGCTTTGTGCCAGCAGCTTTCAGGTAACTTGTCCTGCATGGGGAGCTTTGGATTGCCATTGTAGCTCACATACCTACATCCCCATCAGTCACATTTTAGAGACAGATTTTAGACTGACTCCTCAGTGAAGTATCTGTGGGTATCTAGGCTGCCAGTAGAGTCAGTGGGATGTGATCAGTGGAGCCAGTGGTATCTAGAGAACAGTTTTGCTGTCTAGTCCCTTGAGCAACTAACAGAATGGCATTGAGGAAACTTTGCCTGAATGTTAGCATCTCATGCTTGTTGAGACTCTCAAGGAAATCATCTGAACAGAGCTGGCAAGTGTGATGCACAGGAATAATCTGCATGAGCACTGCACACTCTGCAGTGACAGGTAAGGGGCATATGGGATATTTTTGGGCACTAGATGCCTCTGTGTGAATTGCCTCCACTGACATTAGGACTCCTTCCATCAAATGTAGTGGAAATTCAGGAGTTTGCTCATGTGGTATTGGGATCTCTGACTGACTCACATCCATAGATGCCCAAGTTCTAGTTTGGTTTTTAGGTATGATGTATGATAGGACAAGGAGGAATGACTTCAAACTGAAATAGAGTGTTTAGATTAGACATTAGGAAGAAACCCTTTTATTGTGAGGGTGGTAAGTCACTGAAGCAGTTGTCCAGGGGACTTTTGCTTGACTCATCTCTGGAACAATTCAAGGCCAGGTTGGATCAGGCTCTGGGCAACCTGGTCTAGTAAAAGGTGTCCCAACCATGGCAGGGGGCATTGGAAATAGATGATCTTTAAGGTTCCTTCCATCTCAAACCATTCCATGATTCTATGATGATTTTTTTTTTCAACTCGAATCTGTCTTTTTTCAATTAAAATTTATTCTATGAATGAATTCTCCTACAACCTGATCAGGTATCACAGGCTAGATGCAGATGGACTACCAAAACTGGTTACAGAAAAGGTAGAAAGCACTATATGATACTTTTTGGAGAACTTATTGGTCTTGTCTCCAGCACTGACAACTTGGCTATGTGCATTCCAAGACTTATTAGGAGATGTTGTTGGTTTTGACATCCACAGATGAATGAAGTGTTGCTTAAGTATTTATTTTTTCCTTTTTCAGTTATTGCAATGGATGTATGTTGGATCCAGACTGTGGTCTCTGCTACAAATTGAATAAATCAAGTGTTGTTGAGTCCTCATGCATTCCTGTTGATAAAGATTCTACAATGAAAGCAGCTTGGGGCAGGTATGTCACTTGTCAAGATTTTTTAGCCTTGTGCTCTACAGAGACTATATTTTATGCTATTGAGAACAATTTTGCTTTTACAGAAAGTGTTAAATTCTTCAGATGTTTGAGAAGAAGAAAATAACTTGGCATTGTCAAAGATGGGTGATTACTTCCTAACAATAAATTAAAGCCTTGACCTTGATGTGTGCAGCCCTTTTGGTGTAGACTGTCACTTAGGAAGCATGGCAAAAGTACACTAGAAATGAGGAAAATTGCTTTTCATTAATGTTTTTCATTCATTTGAAGTGGCACATTCCCTAGTTATATACTTAAAGCCCTCTGAATTAATTTTCTTTTAAAATGCATTAATTAAACCACACTTTTAATATTGGCCTACCAAAGAAACAATTAGCTCAGCTGAATAAACCAAAATTAGCAAAATCTGAAAAGTTCAAATTGTCAAAAGCATGGGGTTTGGCCACAGATTTCTGTGGTTCTGTGCCTGAAAGGGATGTCATGCCATATGTTGCACTTGAGTGTAAAAATGTGTGCATTTATAGGTGCAACTGCAAAATATATCACACCTCTTTCTTATGCAGCACAAAAGCTTCCTGTGAAGTCACAGCAACCTTCAAGCTTTCTGAAGTACTGACTATTCCTAAGGAGTAGCCTTGTGAGTTGGAACATTGTCTTGTAGAGGCTTTATGAATACTTAAGTAATGATTAGAGCTTGGATTATGGTTTGGAATGGTTCAGAGCCACGAGGGAATTATGTAATTACTTCTGATAAAACCACCTCAACACAATTCATCTCAGCCACCCACACACCATGAACATACTTAGGGAATAGGCAAAGGTTTGTGTGGTGGTTTTGGCCTCTTTTTTTTTTAACTTTCATACATATTTCTCAGAATTTAAACCCAACTGTCTCAAAGGCACTGAGTCATATTGGACAGAGATTGAAAAGTATGAAAATATATACTAATTGTAGAATCATTAATTTAAAATTACTCTAAAATTGCCCTCATTTTGATTTCAGTACCATTAGGTCAAGTAATTAATTCCAGGTACAGAAAAGAGAAGCTTATATTTTTTGCAATCCTAATTTAAAAGCACTGTGATCATTTTGGGGTTATTGCAATTAATAAATAACTGTGAAAACGACAAAATCTCATCTAACCTGCCTGTTCTGTGATTGACTTCAATGTCACATTATGGAACATACTTTGCATATTGCCTGATACTCTGGTGTGGTCTGCAGCATGTGGACTCTCATATTTGTAAGGTAACAGATGTCTCTATATTCCAAGTCAACATTCATTTCCTATATGCTGCAGTTTTAGTAACTTGTCTGTAGTTAGCAGAATCACACTAGAATGCAGAAAGACATACATGCAAACAAAAACTTGTTATGAATAGTTGATAGATAAAGTTAAACTTAAACTTTATTTCATTAGCCAGTGATATTGTTTAGCATAGTAAATGTGGTCATAAGCAATTTTTTCATATTCATGATTCAGTCTCACATAGACTCTTTGCTCTACTATTGGAACAAATTAGATAGGGAAGAATAAATATTTCCTTTTCATATTGCAAAATGCAGTCTTTCCATGTACAAGAATTCCATACCATGAGGACCCAGCTTAAAATCCTTCAAAAGGAAATGAAACAATTTTATATATGTTATATTGGTAGTCACCACTGTGAAAGTACTGCCTAAAGGTGGAAAACCAATAAAATAACCACATTTCTTTTTCTAAGTATTCATCACCATTTCTAGTGTTTATTTCATTAATTTCTCTCTTGCCTCCACCTGGTTTGTGTAATCAGGCAGTTTTCAAAAAGCTGATCCTTCAACCTGTGCAATGTTAGGTGGCACATCCTGTGCCTTCCAAGCCCTGTGGAAGAGGGAAGCATTTTGCCTTATTTCCCTTCTGCTCCTTCTCTTCACAGATACATGTATTTCTGCATACTGGCCATGGGAAATCCCCATAGAGTTTTGTATCCAAGGGCTCACATTCACATACCACCCTCAGCTCCGTTTGCTCAAATCCTGAGTCTGCTTTACAGCCAAGTCAGTCCTGCAAAGCCATAGGATTTCCCTGGCAAGGGAAGATTGCTGCAGGGAAAACAGTGTAGCTCCATCCCCAGCTGAGTCTCAGAGCAGCCAGAGGCATCTGTATCTCCCTGGCAGCATGGGGAGAACAAGAGCCTGAGACAAACGAACAGCACTGGTGAAGGAAATTGCAGCCCTTTCTTTCCCAAAGTTACTTTGTCACAAGCTAGACATACAGGGGCTATTACTTTAAATATACACATGGCATTATGGTGATCAGAAAGTAATATAATAATTTGAGAGATGATTTTGTGAGCTATGGACAGCTGATAGCTGTAATTATCAGCAGCTTCTTTTGTAACTCTTGTGTATCCTGATGGCTTCTTGCATCTGGTATTAGATGAATGAGCTTAAATGGCTTAAAACCTCCAGGGTTATGCTTGGCTCATTTTTGCCATTAATTTTGCTCAGGAGAGAAGAAAGACTGAGCTATTTGTTTGGGACTTGTTGGACCTCAGATATCTGAGCATTAGCAGAAGCAGCAGCTCTCATGATGTTGATGAAGGAGTTAGAGAAAACAGCTTCTCCTGGACTCAGGCTGACAGTGCCGTGCAGAGCATTTTACTGCTGCTGTGATCACATCTTGTTTATGATTTTCCTGCTGGAAAGCTGGGAGCTGCAGCATCTGAACTCCAACTGTCCTGACATTTACTCAGGGGCTTGTCTATTCCTGATGTGTAACCTACCACCAAGGTGAGATGTGCTCAGAAGCACCAACAGAAAAGGCCTTGTCATGTATTTTTTAAAGCTTTCTGCAGCCATGCAAACTGACATAGAAAACTTCTGTTTATGTATTTATAGCTTTGCACTGTTTTTCACTGTTGGTCCCAAGGTACTTCGATAGCACTGATGTAGTGGGCAATGCTTTGACTGTTGCCATAAAATACCATAATGCATTTTATTTCCAAGGCATTTCCCCAGTGCCAGCCAGGTGTACTGGATACCACCTCCATTGTTAATTGCATTTATTTGGTTACAGTGTGTTCTACATTGAGAAGTTATGGGGAGGGAAGGGAAGAGAGCAGAGATTTCAGTCTCCTGTGGCTGCCAGCAAGGCTGTTTATGTTGCTGTGGTTGTCATAGAAACCCAGGGAGACAATTAAAGCATCCACATATTTTTCAAGAAGAATCTAGCATTTGGGTTCTGTTGAATGTTGGGAACTCAGAGGCTGGCAGTGGCCCTGGGGGAGAGAGAGACTGCGCAAGAATAAATCTGACCGAGTCCAAGTCAGAGCTTAAGCAGCATGGGCAATGTTCAACGGGTGTGCCTGTAAGATCAGGCATGTACCACAAGCAGTAGAGATGTATTTTTCATTATTTAACCAGTTACATAAGTGTGACTGGTATTAGAATAACACAGAGAGGAGTGCCTTGCCCCGGGCACCAGCACAGGCAGGTGCTTTGCTGCCCTTGGTATTTCTGAGCCAGTTAACAAAATAGCTGTTGACATGCAAATCTTGCTGCCTCCAGCTCTGCCCAGGGACAGATAAAGGATGATTCCAAGACAGTGAGCAGGATTATTCTTAAATTATTTAATTTGTAGTAAAAGAAAAAGAACTGTATCTTTTCTTTCAGTGCGGTCTCACGGTTCTGCATGGGACTCTGTTTTCCAAGATTTAGGGAAGTTTTGCACTTAGCAGTAGCACAGAAAGCCTTGCAGTTCTGTTCTTCATGAACATTGAATTATGAATTCCCCATGAACTTAATAAAAAGCATTATCTGACTTGTACAGATGGGGTTGCAATGGGAAGGTTGCCATATGAAGTTCAGGTGGCACAACAGAGGTCATGGGCAGAGTCCCTCTCTCAGCCAGGACAAAATGTAGGGGTGATTGTTTTCAGGGCTGTGCTTTCTGAACACAACCCAAAATCCAGGGGTTTTCCCCACAATTACAGTTACTCCCACAGTACTCAGAGAAATTTCTCTCTTGAAATTTCTGTGTGTGTAATTGCAATCAATGCTCCTAAAGGTCAGCCAAGAATGAAGAAACTTTAAATTGCATTACTATCCTTATAGTTGAAAGAATAACTGCAAGGGAAGGAGGTGCCTACAGTGCCTTGATGTGGCATTAACCTTGACATGAGTATGTTGTCAAGACGACAGCAGGCCCACAACTGAGCTGAAACGCTCTCATGAGCAACTCTGAGCAATCTTCCTCTGGAGAGAATGATGTTGATTTTATACAGTAAACAATTATGAAGAAATAATAACATCATTGGCAGATCAGAGACAAGCCTAGAGCCTTCCTGTCCGCACAATTAGCTGGCAGATCTCCACAGTCCCCGAAGGAGAACGATTGGGAGCAAAAATCTATAAAGAGAGAGGAGCTGAGTGATTTGCTGTTTTCAGCCATTTTTATTAACTTTGTTAGAGGAACATCTCTGTGACAGGGGAGTTTAATGCTTCATGGAGAATCCTGCTTTTCTCAATATAAAGAAGTTCTCCCCTCTCTAAGGGCAGTCAGTGCAAAGGCAAGAGTGCAGCAGAGCTTTGTCTTTGGGAAGCTCTGTTTTCCTTTAGCCAGTGCTCTCCTGAGCATCTGCCTTCCATGTAAAATTAATGGCATGTTTACAGACACTCAGTAATGCTGTTATGTTTCATTGTGTGCCTTTTGCTCCTATCTGCTAGTTTGCTGAAGGGTTTAAATGTGTCTTGGAAACCTGTTTGGGGGAAAAGTGGGTTTGAATTGCCTGTGCAGTGAGGTCAGGCAGGCAGTCAAACTCTCCTTCCCAGCTTCAGGAGCAGGCCTAATGACCTTGGCATTCGAGCCTGGCTGCTAACTAGATTCCACTGGTTAGAAAAAATAAATTCATGGGAGTTCATTAGCTGGATTCTCAGACAACAGATTGGTTTATGTCCAGCAGGGGACATGCCAGTGTTTGTCACATCCTCCAGAATATTCTGGAGAGCTTTACATTCATGCAGGCTACCTGTTGTCTAATGCATAGCAGATGAGACTCTTAAAATTATTAGAACACTTTTTCTTTGTAAGAACATTAGATTTTTCTAAAAATACCATGTTGCTTTTTCCCCTTGTAGATAAAGACAGACATAAAAGTTCATTACTTGTTTTGCATCATCAGATACATTTGTAAAAGTTCCTGTGACTGCTTTACTAATGTAAAAAGAACGTATGTGCATATTTACACATTTGAAGACTGAGAATCTGTTTTTAGTTTGTCATGGGAAACAGCATTACAGACCTTTGCTGTTACCACAGAAAGATTAGCCCCAGAGCAATCTTTCAGGAATTAAATACTCTGCTGTCCATGGGTAGACATGGCTTGTTTTGTCATGCAGAAAGTATTGCTAGAAGATTTTGTTGCTGAAATTGTTATTTGAAGCCTTTCTACAAGGGTCTGCACTGAACATTCATGCTTAAGTCAGCAGTAATTGGTAGAGAAACTAGTATTTCTCTTAACAAGTAGCCAGATCAATAGATGAAGATTATACATAGGATTATGGTTCTCATATTTACCATGTAAAAAGTGATAGTAGAGGAGAGTAAAGGAGTCAGGAAAGTAGCAGGATCAAGAGAATATTCACATCTGCATGTATGTTGGCAGCACTCAGAAGAATTGTGATTATAACCAGTAGTCTTAGAGAAATTTCTTGATGGACAATATGGTAAATGTTGGCTAAATTGAAATATTCATAACTTCAGTAGGAACCAGAACATAAAACACTCCCTCTCTGCCTCAATATTGTTTAGAAAACAAAATCAAGATATTTGCAGAATTGTATTCTGAATATCTTCCCCAGTGCTAGTAAGTATGAAAATCTGAAGCAGCTGTGTGGCAGGGTGCAATCCTCTTTGTCCTGTTTGATTAGGAGTATGTACTTCAGCACAATAATATCTAATATATGTTAGTGAGTTGTGTGAAAAGAGAAATTCAAAGAAGATCTGAAACTGATTGCAGACTTTGTCAGCCAAACTCCAAGGCACGAGGTCTTTCCTGGGAGGAGGTTATCAGATGTGTAATCACAGTCTAATGGTTGCAAATACCAGTGTGATTTGTAAAAGGGATGTAGAAGAGGAACTTAAGAAATCTCATATGCAGATTTTAAAGCCATTTCTGCTATCTGGTAAGAGCAAAGAGGAAGAATAGAAGGATAAAGTAACATAGAATACTGTGTCCTTAATCCTTCATGAGCCTGTCTTATTGGTGATGCAGGAGTAGATAGTAAAATAATTGGAATTTTAATGTTCAGATCCTTTCAGCCACTCTTCCTGCTCAAATGTTTAAGACATCACACTTTAAAATTGTTTTATAAGGAAATTATTTCATGGTGCAGCTAAAAACCATAATAAGCTTCTTTTAAGCATATATAAGGATGGTGAAATCTAGATATGTACTGGAATATTGTAAGGGTGTAATTAAATATATGAGGACGGAATTTTATTGTAACTTTAATAGAAGGTAGTCTTGTCTTTTTTTAAAAACTTTAACTTGCTAAAGTGGGAAGACTTTTTTTTAGTTATTGTTATAATTATATTTTAATTTAATGCCTGTACAAATAAAGTACTTTGTATATTGTAGCTGCATTTTAGGTCTAAAATAGTGACCAAAGCAACATAATAATCTAAACTGAAACTATTTACATTTCTTTCAGATAATTACTTAGGAATTACTATTAATAGCTCTAACACAATATTTCTACTCAACCAGGGCAAATTCTGGATGTTTGAAAAGCCTTGTTATGAAGTGAATGTGTTCTGACTGGGAAATGTTTCGTTTTTATGCTGAACACAGAATTTATTTGTTGGAGACACCCAGCACAAAATAGGATTTTAAAGCAGGACTGGTTAGTTTGAAACATGGTCTGTACATTTGTACTCTACCCATTCATTTTTATTGCATTTTGCTGCTAAACATGCTTCTGGATCTTACTCCAGGTTACTGGTTAAAAGGCATTCTGGTAGGGAATGCCAGCTGCTATTTGGGTTACTTGGTTCAACTACTTCAGATGCTTGTAGTATTGAGGTAATTGGAATATAAAAACAAAAGTGGCCCTTGAGCTAAAACATTATCTATCAAATGCTGGTGTCTGGAAAAATTGTATTATTTCAATGGAAAAATGTTTGAGTCAGTGTTCTTCATTTTAAAAGTGGCCCGAAGAAGAAGATGGTGTTCAAAATTTAAATATATGTCTGCTGAAAAAGCACGCCTTCAGTTTTTTTCATTCATTCTCTGGTCAGCTGAAGGGGAACTAAAAGGAAAATACTCTTGCTCCTTGTTTAAAAAGCACGTTTGCTCCTAGCTGACAAAGGAGATAGGAAAGCAAAGGAGAAAAAATTGCCGGTGTGTGCGAGAGAATGTCAGTCTCCCATCAGTGTGCTTAGAATATGAGGATAATTCCTGCAGCTTTTCCTTCTCCCTTATGAAATGTAGATTAGAGAGTCTTTTACTGCCCTTAGGAGCTGCTGCTAATTAGCTCCTCCAGCTGCTCATCAGCTCAGGCACAGATTGAGAGACGTCGGTGCCTCCCTGCTGGGGCCGGGTTGCAGCAGGGGCAGAGCCCAGCCCAGCTCTGCTCATCCCTGGGCATCCGAGGGGCAGAGCAGACAGGACATGCAGGGAGCCACTGCTGGCACAGAGATGGGGATTTCCCCTTCTGCCTTGGAGCTGAGCAAAGGGAACTGACTCATGTTTGGGAGCATGTGGATTTTTTTTATTTCTGAGGGGAGAATTTCCAATAGTTGTTTTTCACATTTATTTGGTTATTGACTCTGAAGTTTGAGTTTAAATCAAAATAATTTGTGAAGACTGTCTCAGCAGATTCCTTTAGGCTTTTACACTGTGAAATGGGTTTACTAAAATTAAACTGGTTTTTTTAAAGGGTGGAAAATATTTTGGAAAAACCCATGTGGTAGAGGATTTTTACTGACAAAGACCATTCAACAGGGCTGAACCCAAACCTCCATACAGCAGCTTGTACCTTTAACAGCATCCCTAATCCACATCTTACATACCTTTATTCCATACTAAGTAGTTCTTCAATAATCACAAATGGGATACAGTAAATTTTTTGTATCTTCTCTTCTTAAAAGAATGAAGTTTTAGAGGTTTTTTTTTTTTACTTTTGAGGGAAAATAAATCAACATTTCTGCAGTAGGGCTGTTGAATAACTCAATAAGTTTGATAAATTTAAGTCATAGAAATTACTGTATGTGCTGTTTGCACGTGTGGTTCATTTCCTTGAGAATGGAGGCAGTAACATCAATCCCTGACTGGGACAAGATGAACTGGAGTTATTGATTCCTTTGATTTAAAGTCATGACCTTACTTTAACTCAGCTCCCTGGTTAGTACAGGCTAGGAAGTGGGCAGTCTGTGAGGTGGCAGGTCATACTCCTCAACAGCAGCACTTGGGGCATTTCTTCCTCCTGCATAGACTTCCTTTTGTCCTGTAGCTTTCCACAGCTGTCATATTAACTTTGCATAGATAATAGTAAGGGATGAGTTTGAGGTTCTGCATGATTATTGAGTTCTTCAGACCTGTGATTCAGATGGGGTGTGTTTCCATTTAGCATATTTTCTTGGAAAAATAACTGTTGCTAAAAAGCAATTATTTATGTAAAACTCTTTTTAGATGTCCAAGGCCATGAAAATAGATGATTACTTTGATTTCTGCCGAGTTCTTTAACTGTCACATCCCAGACTCTTGAGTTGCCTTTATCAATGAAGGCTTTGGTACCCAAAGTTCATAAATTTCATAAACCAGAGATAATGAAACCACTTACCATGTATGTATTTTATAAAATTTATTAGATTAGGCATGGGTATTGCACCTGTGTGCACGAATCAAGGCAGAGCAACACTCTGTGTTAAGTGCTCACTCTCACAAATGAGGCATGAAAATAATTATCTTGTTTTAAGTGTTCTTAGAGCCTTAGGGCTCCATTTTCAATTACAACATTAATGATTTGCAGTGAATTTTAGGGCTGACAGCAGAGGAATCTTCTTTGGAGAGCTCTGTTGGGTGATTTAATTCAGAGCCTCCCTGGTACAGCAGGGATGGGTGGGGATGCAGTGCTTCATTCCCCTTCTGAAACAGGTTACTCTGAGCTTTTTAGGGCAGAGCTATTGCCACCTACTGGAATCAAGGGAAAAGCTCTGCTTAAAAAATACTGTTCCATCATCTATTTAAAACAACTCAAGTATTGTCTGATTAGATTTCAGTTGTGATGGCAAACATTTGCTGGCAGTAGTTAAAATGTATTATTTCTGTCTAAATTTCTGTTACAGAAAACGAGTGTCACAGTTCAATACTTAGATGGAAGGTTATGGTGGTCAAAATGTTATTGTTAGAACTGTTAAAATATAAAGTTTATATGTATGTCAATAACTAGAAATTAAACAGAGCAGGGAAGTGCTAAAAAGACATGGTAATGCATGTAATATTGATCTCTATTTTAAACTCCTTGTCCTTATGTGGTCTTTTGTCTCAGATTCAAGAAGAAAAATTTAGGAAGTTCGCCCCTCCCTTTATTTTGATTCAGTAAAAATTTCCAAAGATTGATACTTTATTCTCTCTTCAGTTTCCATTGAAATATGTGGTCAACTGAGGTTTTAAGGTATTAACAGTGCTATGGAAAATTCTTTCTGCATGGTGCTGGTTTGGCTGGGAGGTACAGGGTCTGCTGCCTGGAATAGGCAATAAACTATCTGTAAGCCTCAGCAGTGTGTCTGCAGACACACTGCAGACCCAGGTTGTGTTGGAATTGTGTCACCACGTCCCATATGTGGTTTGAGTTTGAGGTTTGGGTGGGATTTGCTTGGTTTTTCTCAATTGAACTATAAAATCTTGCCATTCCTCACTAACTTCACATAGCAGGTTTCAACATGAAAGTACAGTTTTTATGGTACCTCTGTATGTCTAAAACTTTGGGGTAGTTAAACCAACACATTTTTTCTTTTTATTGATTTCTAAAGGGTTTGGATGCATTCAGAAAAGAAAAAAGATTGTAATATAGAACCTATTTCATCTGGAGGGTGAACTTCCAGTGAATATTTGTGCTGAGTTACCTTGATACTAAGTTACAATAACCACCTTGATTTCTTTGGTCTGTAATTACCACAGTCTTGGAAATGCTTTTGACAATTGCAACTCAAGGGATGCTTTTGACATGATGACATTCCTTTGACACTACCACTGGCACATGGTGGACAGCAGAAGCATCAGTAAAGGTTACTTGTAAGTTTAAGTAAGAATAGGAAGTCTGGATGGAATTTGTTTAAATCAACTTCAGATGTCTAAAATTGTGACCTTGAGCTGTCTTGCAGTTTCTTGATGAATGGAGTAGCAAATGTTCCTTTTATTTCCTTTTATTTCCTTTGCAGCTGGTCTTTGCCTGTGTTTTAGAGAATAGACTTTCTTATGCCATGCTAGCAGTTCTTGCATGCTGTTCTGTTAATATTTCTTCAGTTAATAGTAAAATGTTGATACTTATTATTATTGAGCCCTACACTCAGCCCTTCCCACCAGTATTCATTGGAGTGATCTGTCTTTATATAGCATTCAAAAGAGGCAACACCTGGGAGAACTGATATTTCTGCAGTGATTAGGAAGCTGGTTGATATTTCTGTTATAACCAAAAGAACTTTGGAAATTATAATTATTAAGAAAATGAAATGTAAATTCAGGTGAAAAAACAAATGAGATTAACCATCAGGTGGATATTTATTTTATGGTAAACCTGCATGAGATTCCAAAGTGCCGCATTTGACATCATAATCTTCAGACCAGTTTGTTTCAGTAATTTTACTATTGAGTGTCTATGCTGCAATCAGAGAGACTAAATGCTTTTAAATCTGGAAAGAAAAGCTAGAAGTTCTCCTATTGCCCCAGTTCTGTCAGTAGTTTGATTGCAGTCTGGTGCTCCATCCATAAGCTCTCAAACATGTCAGAGCAGGGATGACCCAGAACCTCCACCAAAAACACAGGAGCAGCAGAACAGCTGCAATTCAGGGAAGGACCAGGAGCACTGAGGTACAGCAAGGGGTCTGCACACAAGTGAAATTCTTACTGAGCTAGTCTGTCATGGATGTTCAATGCCAGTCTGTCTTTAACAAAAAATACTTGAATCTCCTACATTTATAAGCATTTTTGTCCTGAAAGAGCTCCAACAGAATGAAGGCTGCCTGCCTGCAGGCAGGAGTACAGAGAGACTGAATCTGTCTGGTTTTCACTAGAAAGCCTCGGGCAGCACAAATTAGCTCTGGCAGCCCCCAAGGTGACTGATAGACACTTTCCAGTTAGTACTCATCTCTGAAATTCCCCAAAGGTTTGCCTTTCAGAAGAAATGACCAAATCATTAATGAGCACTCCCTCCCCTCAGAGAAGTAGGGGAAGCTGGCAATGACTGGATGAAGCCAGACTGGATGTGCATGCTCACTGCTGAAATGGATTGTTCCAAAAGTGAACTATTTCTGTATAACCACAGAAAAGCCACTAAACAATCTTTAAAGCCCATTCTGGGGTCACAGGGAGTCCACAAGCATTTCTCAACCATGAAGGCTGCCAGGAGGGAAAAAATAGCTCCTTCTGTTTCCAGAATGTCTCTGTGATACCATTTTGGTGGTTGTCATGCAGAGACAGCTTTGTGCTTATATTTTAAATTTGTGAAATGGCATCTACTTCACAAGCAGTTAAATATTCCCAGATGTCACTTCTTGCTATGACTTTCTCAAGGGTTTGCCATGTGCCTGTGCTCTTACTGTGGCATGAGATTTTTTTTGTTTGTACTTGATTGCAGTGAACACGATTAAATAGAGCTTTTGTGGCAGCCACCAAGGTGGTGGGAGCAGGAATTCTCATGTCCCACTGGCCCCTCTGTGTGCAAGTGACATCACTGAGCCACGGCCCCATCACACACATTACATCTGCATCCAGACCTGTACATGAATGCATGAGTATAACAGTGTAGTAGCACCCAAATTGGGGGTCTTTCCCTCTACTACATCATGGAGTTTTTTCCACTCCATCTGGTAGAATGCAGTGGGTTTCTTATATTTTTTTTTATATTACTGTCATACTAAAATACCTATTGATCATGGCAAAGGCTTCAAAATGTTGGGTAGTATCACTTCCATCATATTTACTCAAATTTCTAAACATTTTTTGCTGATCTGCACCTCTGGGAAGTTCTTCAAGAGTTGATAATACCTGAAAGAAGGAAATACTGGGAACTGCAGCATTTAACTGAAGTCTTTCAGTATAAGAATTAGGATTGAACGAAACTGTTTCTTTATCTCTTACTGGATCTTTCTCTTTTTGAGGATTGGCTGAGACTTTTTAAAAACAGCACTGGAATCTGGAGGCTTCATGACTTACTGAGGGTACTCTGCTGGAGCCCACCTTTTATAAAGCATTTATAAATGGTTGGGGTTCTCATGCATGTCATTAGTTTGGAAGCTACAAGAAATAGTAGAACTTGTCTTGAAAGAGAATAAAAGATTTAGGGTTAGTAAGGTTGTTCAAGGACATGAACAAATAAAAGTTTTGTGATGAGAGGTGAAATCTCAGTGGACCACTGGGCACAATTGCTTGTAGAGCCACAAACCTCAGCAACAGGATATGCTGAAGGGACAAACATAAGATTTATATGCACACTATATTTCAGTAAGAACTGTCAGACAGTTTAGTGGTTGTGAAACATTCTGTGGTTATTTTTAATTTTTTGAATCAGTGTATTCTGCGTATGAGAAAGCAGGAAAAGCTACTGAAGATCTCAATCTTTAAAGTACACAGATGTAAGATTTTATAAATCACTGGAGTGTGTCCTTGACAGGGGAAAAAGGGCAGAAATCTTACATTGCCTGCTGTTGCCTTCTGAGCCTTACCTGAAATGGTTCACTCTTTTATTGTTGCTTTTTCATAGACTTTTTTAGCTTGTAAATACACAGAATTATGTTTCAAGTTGCAAAAAATATATTCTTGTGTCTTCTCATGAAAACACTGTGACCTATTATCTAGTGATTGAAGTAGTTGAAACGATCACAGGCAGAAATGCATGAAGGACAGTGGCATTCAGCTAAGATGCTTCTGCTCAAAATTAATTAAGTTTTTGCATTTTGATCAGCTTTTAATTTGAATTCTGCCCATTAAAATTCTGTACTTATGACTAGGTATTTGTTAAGTGAACAGTTGATTGTGTTTCATAGTTGCATGACCTCTCACAAGTTCCTGTGCTATTAATATAATATTTGAATTATTTATGATTATGAAATAATAAAATTTAATTATTACTAGTTAATTCTAATTTTTACTGGGGTTAACCAAGTGTGCCCAGTCAGAATCAGAATTAGGACTAGGATAGGACACTGTAGAGCACAGAGATGTCAGATGTTTCATGACACTTTTTGTGACCATCTGATACTTTAGAAGAGTAAGAGAAAGCTTGGAAAGAAAAAGTCAATCTCTTTGTAGTGTGATGAAGGTCATATTGTCTCCTGTAACAAAAACCTGGTACATACTTATTTCTGCTCCCAGTTTTTGAGTGCACTATCAGCTGCTGTGAGGTGTGAAATGGTTGGGCTTTAACACTGGATAAACATTATTCTGCATTTTTCTGGTTTGAGTCCATTTCTCAAGGTAAGGAGTGCAGAGGAGATGATGGTGAAGCCTGTTGGACAGAGTTCTGGCAGCAGCAGAGATTTGTCTCTCTCCCCCCCTTGGATATGATGAAGAATGAAGCTTGAAACCCTTGGGGTGTGACAGCAGAGTGGGGAATTTTAGCTGACAGCTTGGAGGTAGCCATGAGGACTTGCAAGGTGCCTGTATAGGATAAAAGAAGTCTGAGGCAAATCCCAAACTGCACATCTTTCCCTGGGAGATTAGAGTTATGCAATCCCAACAAAGGTGCTTGCTCAGCCCCACAGCTCAGGAGTGCCCAGCTGGCACTGTCACACAGCTGAGTTTCTTCCTTTGCAACAGACACAACAACTGTGTTGTCCACACTTCAGAATCCACTAATAGTTGTTACTAAAGTACTGAAATGTCCAGATCAGCAAACAGTTAAGAACCCCTTCGATGTAATTAATTTTGGGCAACTATTTGTCATGGGGAAAAATAGCTCCTGTTTCCAGGCTGTTGCTCAGTCTATTCACACTGAATAACAGCTCCAGCAATCTATTTATCAGGCAAATTCAGATGCAGTTGCAAAGCTGAAATTTCTCAGCTTGTGAAAGTGTTTGAATTAAAACTTAAAGATTCTTACATAAATAAATAATAATTTTAAAAAATTAGGTTCATCTATGATCAGGGAGCCAGGACAGAGGTAAATCAGGACAGTGTGCTAAGTATCTTGCAGGTGTGTTTTCTGACATGAATGAGAATCATGGAATCATGTAGTTTGGACAAGGCTCTTAAGATCATCAAGTCTGTAGTTATAACAGATAGATCCTGTAGCAGGGGGGGATCAGTGTGATCCATCCTGTGCAGATGCACCAGTCATCTACTGAGGTGCAATTTGCATTCTTTGTTGTGAACTAAACTATTTTTTCCAGGTTTTTGAACATATGCTAGTTTTTTTAAAACTCTTTGCCAGTTATAGCAAAAGACTTCAATAAGTGTCCCAAAACTCTGTATTTTATGCAATGAAGGTTAAACAATGTGTAGCTGAATCCTGTGAAGTTTTATGGCAAGGCTGCATCTGTTTGTTCTTTTCTGGTTGTCTGGGATTTTGGGGGGTTTTGGTTTGGGGATTTCTGGGTTTTGTTGGTCTTCAGTTGCTGTCATCTGGTGTAAAAAGCTTCATCTGTATATTTTTGGGTAACATCTGGTTTAATGGATGAATTATTGATTTTTTTTAACTATAAAATCAAACTATAAAATCAAAGCGATAAATGCAAACTTCTCCAGAGAGGTGTGGAGCTTCTGAGGCATGGATGACAGTAGCTAGGGAGCTGTGGGAAAGCCTTGAAATTATTCATTCAGACATTAGTCAGGTTTAAAGTAATCTGCCTTCGGGTCGAGTTGCAGTTCACTCGATGCTTTAGACAGCGTCTTACCGCGTGTATAAAAAAGGAGCAAGGATTTTTCCTTAAAACAGAATATGCTGATTTATAGGAAATTATTCCTTATGGTTTAACTGGTTTCTATGGGTTGTGCTAATGTAACTATTTTGGATGTACATGGGTGGATTTGGGAGGCCACTTGATGGACAGGGTAGAGGCGGTTTCCGGAGTTCTCTTAGTTACGTGTCTGACTACCATGAAATGATGATACAGTTCATCTGTACCTTGCTAAATTCTGCCCTCTAAAGTAGTTGGGGGTTGGTTCAGACAACTGAATATCTTTAGCAGAAGAGGAGGGCCTTGAACTTACAAGAACTAATCCAAATGTTGAGATTCAGATTCTTCTACAGGATGAGTAATTGATTGTGGATAAATAATCTTTGTTGTTCCCAAGCATCATCCACAAAAACCTTCCTCCATCCAAACAGCAGCTATTCTAAAGTTTGTCTCTTTTGTCCTCTGGCATTTCCATGACAGACTTCAGATGAAAACATGACTCAATAAACTTGGCATAAATTTATATTGTTCAGTGGATTGCCATGATATGAATGTCAGCACTCTACACAGGAGACTTTAAAAATCTCCTTGAATGAGATTTTTAGTAAATCAAATATATTTGTTTTACACTCAAGACTTAAATTGGCAAATTGTAGATTATCATCATCCTGATAACCCAGGCACAAAAGGCTGGCATAAGAGCAGTCCTTAAGTAGTTTTACTTCTGTTAGAACAAAGAAATGGGGGATTAATGAAACTGTGAATGAACTAGAAAATCTTTCTGTGCCATCAGCACCTGATGTCAAAGTTTATCTCAGAGCGGAATGTGTCATTTTGAAATATGCTTGTTCTAACAAGCATTTTACAGAGATGGACAATCACATTGATGTTTTTCTTCAGAAATAATTTCCTTTGCCTGACTTGCTTTGAATTTTGACCTTTTAAGATTTTTGATCTAAATACATTTAAGATGCTTCTGAAGGGCTTAAAAGACAATGAGAAGTCAGCAGCTTTCATATTAAAAACATATGAACTCTTCACAATGAAACAATTAATTCATGCAAAAGCTGTGTCTTTAGGGCTAGACAGTCCAGTGTACAGCAAAGCAAAAATTATTAGATATTTGAGAAGAAAATCAAATTGGTCTCTATCTTGTGCCTGTGTCTTGCCCAGCCATTTCTTACTCTGGGATTTTCTGTGTTGTGCTTCAGAATTATTGTACAGCCAAAATGGCTGAAGTATTACAAAGATTTACATTGATTATCAAGGGAGGTGGTTTTATCCTGTTTCATCCTCCTGTTATTCGCAATAATATTTTAGACTCCCCACACTGGTTCTTATCTTACCTTCATTTATGTGCCATATAAAGGTAATTTGAGGAGATGGGGAGCAAACTTTAGTTCTTTTGAGCTTCAGACTATATCTGACAGTGGATGGAATCTGTGATTTTGAAACTGACCATGCAGTGCTTGTAATTTGAAAGCCTATTGATCTTCTCATTTATTTCCAGTCAGTTTAAAATTTCCCCTATCTCAGCTTAAGGCCATTTCCTCTGGTCCTCTTACTTCAGTCACTTGTAGAAGAGACCAGCCCTCATCTAACTGAAATCTCTTTTTGGGTAGTTGAAGACAGCAATGAGATGCCCCTGACACTCCTTGAGACTGAACAAACCCAGCTCCTTCAGCCATTACTCATAAGATCTGTTTCCTAAACCATTCATGAGCCTTGTTGCCCTTGGCTGGACATGCTCCAGCACCTCAATGTCCTCTTTAAAGTGATGATCCCAGAACTGAGCACAGGATTTGAGGTGCAGTACAATGGTGAGTACAGCAGGGTGATAACTGCCCTGCTCCTGCTGGCCACAATATTCTTGATACAGGCCAAGATGCCATTGGCCTCCTTGGCCACCATCAACAGGGATGTTAACAGGCTGTGGACCAGGCTGCCCAGAGAAACTGTGCATGCCCCATCCCTGGAAGTGTTCAGGGACAGTTTAGATAGGGCTCTGAGTAACCTGATCTAGTGAAAGCTGTCCCTGCCCATGGAAGGTAGGGGTTGGAACTTGATGATCTTTAAGGTCCCTTTCAGATCACACCATTCTATGATTCTTCAATTTTATTCTGTTTTTCAGCTTATGAAGCAATGGGTAGTTGCTCCTCTGCTTCTGTCATATATGCTCCTTTCATGCAGGACAAAATTCAAAATTTTGTCTGGTAATAAACTGTATGCTAATTATAAATATGTTCTTCAGCAAAATAGTAGGTCTTATAGAAACAATGGCACAGTAGTAGAAGTAGCACAGTAATAGAGCTTGAACAAATCTTCAGCCTTGAAGAAGGGTTATTTTTTTAACATTCTCAGCACTGCAGGATGCCAGCAAATGCAGATGTCTTTTCCTTTACTATGTGTACCATGCTGGTTTACAACTGAAGGATAAGCAAAGCACAGTTTATTACTGCCATGTTTCTATTTAATCTAGTCTCAAGTGCTGTTTTTCCCATTTCATTGCACTGAATCTGCGTTTTTTTGCAACACAATTTCCTCTCTGTTAGGGGCAGACAGTGGAGAATAGATGAATTGCTCAGTCACAGGAGGCTTTGGAGACATCTGGTTTTCCCTTGTAACATTTGTGTTCCAATCTGTCAAAAGCAGGACACAACTGGGGAAAGATGGCAGGAGAAGGAAACACACTGACCTGCCTGCAGTTGTGTCTGCATGAATCAGCATGTTGGCTTGTGCTCATGGAGATGGATGCAGGATAATAAACCAAGTATGTCTTTGTTTACAGTTTGTTTGTGAAAAGCGTGAGGCCCTCTCTGCAGAGCTGCCAATCTGGCTGGGCAGAATGGAGACATTCATCTCAGCCTCAAGATGCTTAAAAGTGCTCATCAACTTGTATTCATTACAAACACCTGCAAATGAAATTCGTGTAACAGCAAAAGAAGCAAAAGTGATGATGTTGAAGCAGTGTGAAACAGAGCACTCCTGTGTTCTGCAGTGGGCCAGTCTGTATCCAGGCACAAAGGAGGGGGATGTTCAGCTGATCTGTTTTCTATGTGTTTTCCACCTCAAGAGTGAAAATGAATCAATGCCCTGGATAAGATGGCCTTTCCAGGGAAACTCAGCAAGGCAGAGCTGGGGAAGGGTAGAAAAGTGCACACCAGCACTGGTTGCTTTGCTGACCCCAAATTAGGGCTCAGCATTTCTCCACTTGATTAGGTGCTGCTCAAGTGCAAATCTTACAGGTTACTGCCATTAAGGAAGAATTGGGGTTTTACCAAGGTTTCAGACATGCATTTTTCCAGTATTTGTAGGGTTAACCTCTCTCTTTTAAATATTTTGGAGGTTAGGATTTCCAGCTGTCCTGAAATTGGGTCTGCAACTTCACCATGATATCCTGCTTTAAATTTTGTCCTTTCATCAGTGATGACCAAGGGAAGATTTTTGCCCCAGGAGTGCTGGTGGGTTGCTCATCAGTGCTTGGTACACTGCTGTTCAACTCTGAAGCATTGCAGGGGGGCTGTTATTCCACCATCAACAACTTGTTGCCCCCCTATTGCCTGTTGCAGGCATCTTCATTCTGGTTTCCCTGCTGCCAAGAGGGTCTTATCCTTCACATAAGTGCTTAACTGATCTGGAAATCATAACCCAGGCAGATGTTCATCTCTCTGTGATTTCTTCTCTGCAAGTAAATACCATTGTTTGCTTATGAAAGAGTACTGTCTGCTGAAGTCCTCTCTCCCAAAATTGTAGGGTTTGTCATCTCTAGCAACTGAAGTGGTGGCAGCTGAAAAGTTTCGCTAGTTACATTTATGACTTGTTCCTTTAAACAAATGTTAATTTTAAAGAAATCATAACAAAAAATAAAGTTGCCAGTATGCCTTTAAAAAATGTTATATTGTTGTCAGTCAGAGGGAAATACCTGACTCTTACACCTATTCCTTGAAATATGGAATTCCCACATGCTCCTTGGAATAGAGACATATTTTCTTTTGGTAGCTAATTACAAGTGCTACCTTCTCCTAAACTATTTCAATTTGTAGGAAGGAAAATACACTCCTCTTTTCTTTATAACTTCACTTGACTGTGGCACCCTCCATAGAGATTGCTGATTACTCCTGAAGTGTGCCACATGTAATTGGTTCAGCAGTGATGTAAGGACTAACTTCCATCTGACCTTAAATACTTGTGTGCAACATCTTTATCTCAAAGTCCTGCTGCTGCAGCTGGTTTTGCACTGTGTGGTATTCCTGTGAATTGGCCTTGATAGCTTTGGTATCACCATTTTCATAGTAATGACTGGTTGTTCGAAGGAAATATGTAAATACAAGGCAAGTGATTAAACTGAGGGATGCTCTGCTGATTACTCATCCTAAGACCAGGCTTGAGAAAAAAAACACGTTTCTGAGTGTAGAACTTTGCTTAAATACCTTGATAAATTTACAGAGATTAAGTTTTTTTATCTTACATGTACATTAGCCTGTACATTTTATTAAGACATTACTTGCCATGTTTATATTGCAATGTCAACTATTGCTCTGAAAATTCTTTAATAAAAAGGAGTTTTCTTGTTTTTCAGGTGTTCAAATGAAACTGTATTCAAAAAGGAAGATTTATTTTGGGCATACAATTTCTGCCCTACTCCGTACTCTTGGACAGCACTTCTGGGCCTTATTTTGTATTTGGTTTTCTTTGCACCTGGTAAGAAAATACTTGTTTTCTCACATAAGTTTCACGTGTCAAATAGTGAAGCTACATGTTTAATTTATTTTTGAGTCCAGCCATTAAAGTCAGATTGATCTGTTTATTCCTAATTCTTAGGGATGGGTCCTATGCCCTGGACTGTCAATTCTGAAATTTATCCACTTTGGGCTAGAAGTACAGGAAATGCGTGTTCTTCTGGAGTCAACTGGGTTTTCAACGTGCTCGTGTCACTGACATTTCTGCATACAGCTGAATATCTGACATACTATGGTAAGTAACAGCATGTGTCCATATGTGCAGTACTGCCATTGGCACAGAGATTTTCTCTGGATTCTGGGTCCCTCCACTGGTTTTGCCATGAAGTGTCAAAGGAGTGTTCTCAACCCACTGTGGTTTCATAAGACTAGAGATCTGCTTGGATCATAGAGTTTGGTCTGGATTTCATAAAAAGCATTTATTTTTTTCTTTAACTGAGAGCCAAGACAGTTGATTAAAACAGAGAAGCTGAAAAAAACCACTTTTGATTTAGTGAAATAATGCTGACTCCCACTTAAGGTGACAGCATCTGAAGTTTTACACTTTATGGTGACATCTAAGGCCAGTATCACATGGTACTTGCAGAAACACAGCTGTTGATAAAGTGCTGTCTGTGGGACCCTGTGGAGTGTTTACTGCTCAGCCACTCCAGTACAAGTCATTTAAATCACATTAATCTGCCAGGGAGCTGATGTGACCTTCACATTCTTACTAGTGCAGAGCCTTTCAGCTCTATTTGTTATTCCTTTGAGCCATCAGCGTAGCAACACTTGGTAAATGTTTGTTGGTCCTTTGCTATCTGCTCTGCCCCTCTAGGTATGGTGGATTGTGGGCAGGAACAAGCTCTTTCTCAGTATTAACTGTCACCACAAAGCACTTTTAAATAATAATTAGGTGTAAAAGTCATAAACATTATTTTAATCCTGACTCATTTCTTTTGCTAGAGCTTTTCATTTTGAGGACTTGTCTTAATGTGTCCTTCGCTGTCGAGACAAACCAAGAAAGCTCTTTCCTTTCACATCTGATTTTTTTTTTTTTAATTTGGGCATGTGATTGTCTAATTGCTGTTTATTTTAAGAGCAGAGTGACTTGCCCAGAAAGGATGTGTATTTCATATGAATTGGAATTGCCTTTGTCAATTTACTTTGGTGAGGAATGAGGCAGTAAAGAGTCCTTCTCCTACACCCACAGCCCCACAGCTCACTGTTGTAACCCTACCACTCCAGCCTTTGCATTCACACTCTCCTTTGAAGCCACAGCCTGCTGCTTCTGTCACTCCCCCTGCTCTGGCACAGAGGAGGGATGGGAACCTCTGTAACTGACTGTGACAATGGTTTTACATTGCAGGAGCCTTCTTCCTCTACGCAGGGTTTGCTGCCTTGGGACTGGTTTTCATCTACGGCTGCCTTCCTGAGACTAAAGGGAAAAAACTGGAGGAAATTGAATCTTTGTTTGAAAACAGGCTATGTACATGTGGTATGTCAGATTCTGATGAAGGGAGGTATATCGAGTATATTCGGGTGAAGGGAAGTAATTACCATCTTTCTGACAATGATGCTTCTGATGTGGAATAATTTCAGCTGCTATGTATTTAATCATTTTAAAGCCTTCTGGGGGAAAAGCAGCTCTCTGATGACCTCACTGCCCTGCTTCTGGTCTGGTTCTCCTTTCTACTGTGTATTTAAAAATGCCTTCATGTTCAAAAATGCTCCATTTGGGAGGAAATTCAATATGCTAGCGTTTTCTTGATAACTGAAAGCAATGGCTTCCAAAAGAGATTGAATTCCACAATTATGTGACTTTACCAAGCGTGTGTGACACTGCTCCATCCCCAGATGTTTAGTAGGGTGCACTGTACCAGATAAATACAGAAGGCTATCCTAGATGGTCAGGGGCTGTCCTTATCTCCAATACTGACAAAACCTAAAATAATCGAGTGGCTGATGAGAAAGCAGCTGACAGCTGTCGGATCCCCATCCCATAGGAGCCAAGGAAGAGGCTCTGCTGTGCAATATAACAAAGGATAAATGCATAAACTGCTGGAATAGTAACCATTTAAAAGGTTTTACTGATCAGGAAAATACAACTACTTGCTGTATCCATCAGAGGGACATTTCCCAAATTTACCCAAAGAGAGAGAATTTCCATTATTTACTTTAGATAGCAAGAAGAGAGCCATACTCACCTGGATGGGGGTTCACTTGGGTGGTGTGTGTCTGTGCTACACCAGGTTATCCACCCACTGCTGCTCCTGAGTACATGCTGCAGCTGGGAGTTTATGTTTGTGAGAAAAACTGGCAAAATTAATTACTGACAGCAGGAAAACAGAGCTCAGTACGTGGCCACACGTACAAATGTACTGGTATATATTTCTAGGTACAACATAGAGGCTTCAGTTTAAAAAAATATTTTTTTTTTCCTTTTTAGCACTTGAACATATTGGTTTGTGCCTAGTTTTGAACACAAAAATACCATTAGCTGAAAGAAAGAGAAGGAGGGGAGAGGGTTTGTGCTGCTAAATGCACAGTGGTCATCCCTCCTGCGCCTTTTGCTTGTGAATAATTATTGCCTTCAGTTTATATCCATATGTGCCAAGTAAATGACTCCCAGCACATTTTTCTTCAAATTTCCTCAGTCAATTGGTGTCTTGCTGGATTTAAAGAGAAATATTAGCCATGGGCAGAAGCCTGCATCTGATATTAATTGCCTTACCGAAGCATTGCAAACTTGTCAAGAAAATGTCAGGCACAAAACTAACTTGGCTGCCTTTAGCATGGTAATGAAAATATGAATGGTATTTTATTCACCTGCTATGATTGCTTGCCTTGGCAAATTGAATTTTATGCAGCTACATAAAAAATATTATTTGTTTTTTCTTTGTCCTGTCCTCACTGCTTTAAGTCTTCAAAGATACGAGTTAGAAAGCATCAACAATTCAAATTCTTATCTTTGAAACATTTGCTTCTTGAAAGAATGTGGGAAAATTCTTCTGCCTGTGGGCTGATGCCCATTTATTTGGTAAAAAAATACATTGATTTTTCATTGTGTAAAGATTAAAGAAGTCATTAGGTTCATTAGCTTTTATAGATTTGGTTTGTGGGTTTTTCTTGCATTGAAAAATATTTTTAATGTTGGATTGCTATCAAAACCAAGCCTGGACATTTGTTACTGAATTATTTTTATTGGATAACATGGGGTTTTGTTGTTGTAAAGAAGTCTGATATTATGTTATCTAATCTTCTATGGGGGGAAGTTTTTATTCTCCAATTATTGACCTTATGGGATTGGGTGTATTTTGGTTTCTTTTCTTTTTTCTTTTTACTTTTTTGTTAGTCAGAGAAATATTTTTGGAAAGAAAACATTTAAGGAATCCTTCTGTGACTTGACTGGGGCTAAAAGGGAAAAACATAGTAGACAGAGGGAATTTCAAATGAATCTTTGCAAAGAGCAGCTCGACCTTGAACGTCTCCTGTGCGGTGAGAGGGCTGGGTTCTCATGCCTTCCATCCTGCCTCCCTTTTAAGCGCACAATATTTTTATGCTTGAAAGCACCAGCTGTAGAAAATGCTGAGATCTCCAGATCTGTCTACGGCAAATGCTGGGGTCCTCAGACCTCTGTACAAATGCCCCCGCTGCAGGATGTCTCCCTTTGGCTGTCACCTCTTTGAAGCCTTCACTGAAGGTGCAGTACCTGAAATGAGAAAAAGAGATGCATGGCACAGAGAAGAACAAAATCGTTTCAAGGAGAAATTCACTTTTTTCTGAAATTAAAAAATTTTGTTTGAAGACCTGAATTGGAAGCAGTTTTGTTACCTAGAGCAGTGTGTGAATAGGTGTGTAACAGCCAATCTGTGCTTACACAGTTTAAGTGGTTTAAGTGGGTGTTTTCTGGCTTCTGGGGATGGGGACTTAGGGTTCTGATGGCCCCAAAAGCACAAGCCCACACTCACACCTGAGAACATTCCCTTGCTTGGTGTGTCTGGAGCAGGAGTGAGGCAGGAGCCAGGGTCCCAGCGCCAGCCCCGTGTCAGTGCTGACCTCACTTGTGTCCACAGGGAGAGGGAAGGTGCACAGATTGGGCAGAACTGAAGTGAAGTCCCTGGAAAGGTCACTGTCATGGGGTCAGCAGCCTCTTCTGTTTTGCAGGCAGTGCTGGGGCTTTTTAGCAGCAGAAGACCATCTCTCTCTGCCAGCCTTGCTTCCTGGACCTTCCCAAAGGGGCGCTCAGTCGCGTGCAGCGCTGGGCTCATTTTCTCACACAGGTTCAGTCTTACTGAAAACGCTTTTCTGAAGGTTTGTATCCCCTGTCCTTTCTCACAGGACACAGTGATTGCAACATGCATTTTATTCCTCACTGCTACTGGCCACGAGGGTACAAAATACATTGGCTTCTTTATTGTCCCTCCCTGTTCTGTGCCTACGGAGAGCAGGGTTTAAGTCTTCCTTTTAGGGTTTCTTCACACCAAGACAGCATTCCATACCTTACAAACACTGAACATAGTACCAAGCATCATGAGTATTAAAAATGAGATACTTCAAATTAATCTTATGCTGTTAGGGTTTTATTTTTAGAATCTGTGAACATTTAGAGTTTTTGAAGAAAATTATGTTTCTATTTTGCAAATATTTTTTATATTTATGAGTATTTTAAGTTTTAAGAGATTTTTGCTAAAGGTAGACTTAGTAACATTCCGGATAAAAGAATAAAAATACAGTGTAACTGAATAATTTTTTACTACAATAATTTCATTTATGAAGTAGCATAAATAATAGGTCTAAGCACAATATTCTTTTATTGAAAGCTTTTTGCAGAAGATGTGAAATTGTTTTTTCACAAGGATTGCACTATTAATTCAGGTATTCTGTGCATCAGGAGTGCTAGAGTAATACTGCTGGTAGAGTTGGACATATTGATTATACACAACAATTTGAGATATTTTAATTCTGAATTATCCACTGGCTCTACATGTCGTGAGCTAGCACCAACTATAAAAGAAACAAGTCCTGATGCATTTTCAATAGTTCAAAATTTAATTCATGTCAATTTGCATATAGTAGTTTGTTCACCATGCTGAGTAATTTGAGATAATTTGGCACTTTTTTCTTCCCCTTGTCATTTTGTTGATCAAAAAAATCTTTAACAAGAGAACCAAACCTGTTTTAAAAATAGATAGAGTCAAAGCAAGGCCCAGGAGTCATTTGGAGGGCTGGAGTTTCATTGCTGTGTGGCCACCTTGGATCAGTCACTCTTGTAGACGTTTCCTTGGGAGGTGCAGCGACAACGCTGGCAGAAATGGGGGGGCAAGAAAGGGTAAATCACAAAGGACCACTGTTCCAACACTAACTGATTTTTGGATGGGTTGATAATGCCGCATTGCACTCGTGTAGGAGTTAGGGTTGGGAGGGGAGAAGGAGGAAATGGTGCACTGAAAGCACCACAAGGTCAAGTTTCAGTAGCGATGGGTGTTGTAGCCAGCAGGAGCAGTCTCTGACTTGTCTTCCTTGTGGGGTGAGGGTGATGGGAAAGGGACTGTGCTTGGTCCTGTGGATAGGAGTGGAGGGGCTGTCAGGGGAAGAAGCACTCTGTGTTGCTCTCCCACACCTGTGTGGAGGTGAGGATGTGGCAGTGGAGTTGGCAAAGTTGTACTTTTTCCTTGGTGAAATCTCTTTTGCCATTCATAGTCACTTGGGCTGAGCACTGGGGAGAAGTTTTGACCTTCAGGGGCTGCTACAGGCCCTAAGCAAGGGTCTTGCCTTAGGCCGTGGGAGTATTGGGTGCAGTCCCTCAGGCATTCAGTGGGCAAGGAAAAGACAGACCCTGTACTTCTCTGCTTTTTACCCAGCTTTCTACTTCTTGGTGATGCTCTTCTAACATGGTAATTTTGAAATTTTACTTGCATAAGGGGCTTTGTTGGCTGAACATCACTACTACAGAAGAGAATCTTTAAAGCAGAGAATAATCTTGGGGTAGAAATCAAGGCAGAAGAGATGGTTCTGCAAAGCACTTTAAAGAGTAAGATATGCGTGCACTTTTTTTCTGAGAGAATCAAGCTAACCCAACCCATTCCTCTGCATTGGGAAGAAATCAAGCTTTGTGTACCAGGCCAGAAGCAGATAATGCCACAATATGTGCTTTATGGCAAAATGTGTTTTTATTGCGGGTAACATTTACAGCTTACATGTAGCTGCTGCCTATAAAGTGACTCAATTGTTCTCTGGATTTTAACAAGTCATACTTTTGTGCAAAAATCTTAGTGGTTTTCTATCAATCTTCATCACCTTGTGTACAGTACAGTTAAGCATAATCCACAGTGGTCTAGATTGTGGCAGTGTTTCAAATGTCAGCACAGTAAAATTCTAGGTGAACATTGTTAAAGAAATATTGTTGTTTGTGATACTGGGGGTTAAAATTCCTCAAAGGCAACTATATATAGATTTTAAAAGTCTGAAAAAAAAAGGCAGTTCTTATCTATTTTGTGAATGTTTTCATATAGAGAAGGAGTTTTTTATGTGCCAATAACCATCACTGTAGTGTTTTGTAAATGGATGTTAATAGTGTTGCAGAGTTCTGTATAAGAGAATATACTTTAGCCACAATGACCTGTTAGTGTGAACCAGTGGCATGTTTTTAATCTTACACCTCTTATCAGAGGTGCTCACTCATTGGCTTCAGTAGAACTCACTCATGCCAGGGGAAGTTTGACAAGAGTCAGGCCTCAACAATACAGACTTCATCTAAATCCCTGCTTTTTCACATTGTCCCTATGTATGTTACATGTGAATGATCTGGCACATGTAATTTTAAAGCTTCAACTCCAGTTCAGTTACTCTCCTTGATTTTGTTGAGAAAAATTTTGTCAGAATTTGCTTTGGCCTTTCATGACATTTATATAAACGAGGAGCATACTGATGAATTATGAATATTGTCCACCTATTTCTAAAGGAACCATCTGTTTCTGAAGTGTTAAAATAAAGGCAAATTTCTCTTGCTGCCTTAAACATTACATAGACTTTGGAGAGAACTGAATGTATGACCATCATCGTGACTTCTGCAGGAGAAACTTCATGGATGCTCAGCAGGTGTGAAACGAGATGGTTTCGTGGTGCTGGGATGCTGCGTTACGCTGCGGGCCCTGCCCAGTGCACGCCTGCCATCTGTTTGATCTCAAGTGTTCCAACAGTCCCTGGGAAACTGATGGGATTATTCATGTGCTTGATATTCTCCATGTGCTCAGTGTCCTGCTGGTCCGGGACGTCACTGGGAAGTGGCACGAGTCATGTCTCTGCTTTCCATTGTGAATCTCACTCCTCTACAAAATGGTTAACCGGATCTTTGTGTGACAAATGCCATCTAGAATATTTGAGACGTTATTGGGGACCAAGTTGATAGTAATAATTCCATGCTGAATAATGTGCACATGGTGCCATCAGGCACACTGTAATCCCTGAGCACAGGTTATGGTATTCAGTACAGAACAGGTTTTGGCAAAACAATTTTCTCGGTTGTCCAAGTCATTTCTTAACCATGTCGAACATGTGCCATTTCCATTTCCAACCGGTCAAGCCTATAATGTATGAAAGTGTTGTACATTTTCTGAAACTTAAGTGATGTAAAATTATTTAATTGACTTATGATTGCTTTAATGAAGTTTGGTCTTTACATAAAAATAAATATCTTCAAAGAATTGTCAGTGCCAGAAGTGTAAATGAACAAAATAAAAGGTGAGATACTTAATTACAGAATTTTTCTCAAGGTTTTATTTGTTTGAGTATTCGTGTCATCTTTTAGAGTGGCAGCTTTGCATTGCTCAGCAAAATGAGCTCAGATAGGCCATGGGCTTGCCTGAAATAAGGGAAGGGTAAGAATAGCTTTGAATATGATCTTAATATGATGTTTTTCAAATCAGAGAATGGTTCTGTGACACCAGGTACGTGGTGTCCTTTCCTCCTTTCTGGAGGATTTGTGTGAAGAGCTGAGTGCAGCTATGCAGAGCTGCCAACTGTTCCAGTGTGCCACCATGGGTTTGCAATGTCCTCTGCCCAAACAGACAAGTTTCCATACAGCAATTTACACTGTCAGACTTGATTATGGACTAGGAAAAGAGCAGGAGTTGCTGTTTTCTACTGGGGAACTGTCCTAATTCTGTATGTTTTATTAAGAAAATTGCTGGAATCAGTTTGATGGCTAAAAAAAGGCAGCAGGATCATGACTGTGCTGTTCTGGGGCTGCCCTGGCTGCCTTCCCCAGTGAGACAGAGGAATCACACCAACGAGAACAAATGGAAGATGGTTCTGTTGCATCCACACACCACAGGTACTGCAGTTGAGTCCTGGTGAGATCCAGAGCTGGCTCTGACAGAGCTGTAGCCTTTTGGTCCAGGATGCAGAGAGATCACAGCCAATGGGGAGAAGCTGGCAGTGGGCTTGGCAATCCTGGCAGTTCATATCTCCATGAGGGGAGTGAGGCAGCTCAGCCAGCATTGTGCTCTGACAGATTCTGTTTCTAGGTTTCTGGCTGATCGTGCTTATAAAGGTGATGAGTGACTGCAGTTCATATTACTTGTCACCAAAACTACATTGCAGCTTCGTGGGATAATGAAAATCTGGTGGCTCTGCTATTAAACACTCCATTTCTTTGCCTTCTGCCATTTCTCTCTGCTCCAGCTACTATTACAAAGCAACTACTGATGGATTGATTTTTGCCAAATGCATTCTCCCTTGTGTAGAACTGAACTGCAGGCAGTTACAGTAGTTGCTCCAAATCTTTGTGAGCATCTTCAGGATCAGGGCTGGGTGATGCTCCATCTGAACTAAAGTCACCCATAGAGTGCTGTGTGGCCTTTGCTTTGTGCAAGGCACAAAGTGCTTCTTTCAAGGCTCCTACAGTTTGTGGGAAGTAAGTGGGGAACTTAAAGGTAAGCTTCAAAAAAAAAAAGTCCTTTTTCTCTAATCTCAGTTGTCACCTGCTGAGTTGCTCTGGGCTGGTTGAAGAGACCTGCTGCCAGTTGTCCCCTGAGCTGGTGTCCCTCCAGTCACCCCTCACCCTCACAGAGCTCCCTGCAGAAGCATACTTGGGCACTTCAGCTGCTGCAGTTTCGCTTCCACTTGACCCAAAAGGAATAGCATCTCAACTCTTCTCCTGACAGTCTTACACATTCAGCCCATCAAGCAACCAGCTGAACTCTGTGGGAACCAGTCACACACACTTGCCATCAGCAGTTCCACAGTCTCATCCTGGGGCTGTTTGTTAGCTGGTCTGCAGGGCAGGTTTTCACTCTCTTGTTTAATGTGTGTTACCTACCCTGTACTTCCATGTGTGTGTGATTGAGAAGGTCTGCTTAGACCTGGAGTTTAGAAAGCTTTTGCCTTTTGAGAGTTAACTGCAGAACTACCAGGAGTATTTTCTGCATCTTGATTTTGACAGAAAAATCTGGAAGTCTGTGAGTCTAATTTGGTTGGATACTTTTATAGGAGATGTTGAGATCTGGGTTTCAGGAGGATACAAAGATCCATCTGTTTTTCTGATGTGTGAAACCTTTGTCTTAGCTAGCACACTCTGATTTTGGATGCTGTGATATCCCATGGAAGCTCAGATAGAATCCTTAATGCCAAACAGAAAAGCAGAGGGTCATACATAGAGCAGTAAGATATATTGTGTGAAAGAAGAAAGAGAAGCACACATCCAAAATGACCTACCCAGAGTCTAATAACACACTGACACCAGCACCACACAGGGGGGACTTAGGTGCCTTTTATTGCAGGTAGAAAGGGGCAGGGAATTGAAAAGCTTCCAGGCCAGCCCTGTTCTGTGGATCATTCTTCAGAAGATCGGAATACACAGATCCTTACAAAGATGCAGGAGTTATGCTCAGTGTAAGGAGTGTGGAAGCTGCAGTGCACTGGTGCCAAGGGAGCCCATCCCTTGAAGGGTCTGAGAAGGGAAAACAAAGGCCCCCCACTTTCACAAAAGCAGTGAAATACGTGTCCATCCCCATTGGAAAGAGAGTTACGTATCATTAAAGGTGGAGAAAGGGGGCTGGAGAGGTGGGGAAGATCCATGCCTGAAGGAACAGTGAGAGTTTGGGGGCCCATCAGGGAGGTGGTTTGAGATACATGAGCAGTTTGAGGGCAGAGGGGGCTGGATTGGCTAAACTTCATAATCAAGGTGACATGTGGAATTGAGACTGGATCAGGTTGCCACGGCAACATGAACAGGAAAAAACACAAAGCAAATCCTGACCAGAGGCTGGGGGAAGGAAGTAGGGCATAAGGAATGGAGGATGGTTAGTGAAGGGTGAGTGTGGGGACATAGTGTCTCTGCCACATCACTGTGATGTCAGGGGACAGTGTCAAGCTGTCCTGGGTAGAGGGAGGCAAAGTCAGAAGGCAACACTGGGCTGAGTATGCAGCTGATTCAAGATGTAAATCTCTAAAAAATTGTTTGTTTTTTTTTTTCCCAGGACTCAGATTCATAGGCTTAGTCTTCGATTTTTAATTTTATCTTACATTTCTTGAGTGCTGCAGTGCACTTTGTTAATTTCCTAATCTATCAAAACTGCATATATAGAGAGAATTAGTCTCCATTTCCATGGCCAGCTCTCTGTTCCCAGCTGCATCCACGTTTGTGCATGGTGACAAGGCACAGGAACAGGGTGAGCCAAGCCCTGCTCTGCTGGCACATCCTGCCCTTCTTAACATGTGGCATTTTCAGCCTCCCCAGCCCCACAGCTTTTCCTTCTCAAAACCATTTCCACAGCTGAGGCTTGTGAGACCCCGTGTCCCCATCCAGCTGTCACCAAATCACACATACAGATTTTCCACCTGAAGCCTTCACTCAGGGTCACTCAGCATAGCTGTAGTTGCAAAGGGGAGGCTGTTGGCAGCCACATAAGGAGCTGTCCTGCAAGTGCCAGATGACTTCTCCATCCCTAAAGTGGCAGTTGTGGCCTGCAGCAGGTGGCCAGGTCCCCACTGGGAAGTGGTGCCTTGAAATAAGCATTGCCATGAAATTGGTACTTGTTCTAATATATTCATGGTGAGATGGCATCAAAACTGTCTGGCTGCTCCCAGTGAGCTCCTTCATTGTCCAGGATGTCTGATCAGTGTGCCCTGTCACTGGATTGTCACAAGATGTGACTGCAGTCAGTCAGTCTCATGCTGTATGGCTTCTCCTGTGCTTTCCCTGGTGTTTGAGGTACCCATAACCTGCAGGTTGGCTGAGGGAGAGGCAGATGCACCATGCAGCTTTGGAACTAAGCTGGGGCTGGTGTCCCCACTGCTCTCCTCTCATGGGCTGCTAAAAAGGATGGGAAAAAGTCAAGAGCAAGCAAAGTTTTTGTAAGCTGGGTGAAGGCTAACTGCCACCCCCAGCCTGGTACCAGATGAGATAGCTTTTGTATTCTCTCTCTATGCCAAGCTTCCATGTGGCTGGTGGGATTCCCAGGGATACACTGGGGGCATTGGGACCCTCACAGTCCCTGGTGGGAGAGTGATGAGTGCCCGTAGTTCGTGCAGCCCAAGGGCTGCAGGGCTGCTGGAGGAGCTCTGTGGCTGTACACTCGGGGATGAGCTGGTGTTGGGTGAAACATTGCTGCTCTTCCTTGCTGCACAGAAATGTGGGTGAGGAGAGGCAATGAGCAGGGCAGGGCAGCAGCAGCACCCAGCCTCCTTCCCCAGCTCCCCTTCCTCCAGCCCCAGGCCCTTGCCTTGCTCTCAGCACAGGGAGGAAGCAGCTCAGGCAGTGGCTGCCTCCATGTGCAGCAGCTGCTGTGAGCAGGCACAGCTTCCCTGGAGTCCCCTGCCTGGCAGTGCTTATTGCCCCAGCCCCAGGCTGGGTGTCTGTGATAGCAGCTGGCCATGGCCCAAAGTACCCTGCTCCAGCTGGCCCTGCAATGAGTGGGGCTTGCACTGGGCAAGCTTGGAGATCCCTGCCAGCTTCAGCTGGTTTGAGGTTCTCCAAAAACTCATTTGTTTCCATGGAGTGCAGCTTCCCTGGAGAGCAAAGCTCCTTAGAGACCTCCTGCTTCCCAATAATGACTCCAGCCCAGGAAATTAAATAAATTTTCTGCAATGAGACATATTGGTTTGTCCTGTGATCTGCCACAGCTCTGGGTCCTTGGGCCAGGCCAGCACCCATGTGCTGAGTGTGACACTGGCAGTAAATCACAGCACTCTCTCTGCACATGGGCACAAATAAATGGTCGATTTGGATGTGTTTTCTCTCAGCTCTATTAAATGATTCAACAGGCCTCTTTCAGCCTTCTGCCTTATCTTGACTCCCTCACTCTCCACCCCTCTGTGTTTGGGCCCAAGATCCCCCATCCCCTCACACAGAGCAGGTGTATCAGCACCCTCTGCAGCCGTGTGCTGTGTCAGGGCTCACCACAAGCTGGTCCTGTTGGCTTGCACATCCAGAGGGCTGTGGCACTGGAGCAAGCACCATCAGGGTGTGGAGTCACTGCAGTATGGTTGGAGAGGGGATGCCCTTCTTAACTCAGCTCAGAGAAGCATACTAAGAGAGTCAGGAGACCTGGCTGGAGTTCCACATCTCCAGCCCTGGAGAAGCAAGCTCTGATTTGGGTGACTGGGATTGTCACCTCTAACCTGTCAGAGGCTGTCAGGGAGAACAGGCTGAAGAAGCGTAGCAGAAAGGTCATTGACTTCCGTGAGGACAGACTAGGCAGCCAATGCAGAGAGTTAAATATTCTTTCCAGGAAATCTCATCCTCCCTCAATCTGTTAAAACCCTTAAAAAGCCAATTCACAGTTTCTATCAGAGAAATAATTACTTGCATGAAGACTTAAGCCTCTCATTTCCTATAATGATAATCCATGAAAATGAAATAAGAATTTCTACAAAGTTTGTGGAGGCTCTTGGCAGAACATCCAGCAACAAACTGCCCATTAATGACCAAACTTCTTTTCATGCTTGCCCAGAAAACCTTACCTTGCAGGTTACTGTAATTAGACCTGATTTTGGAGGGAAATAAAGTTATGGGCTGCATATTAAAACTGATTCTGACTGAAGCTTATGGTAGTATTTTCAGTGAGAGTCTTTCAATCTGTGTTTAGAAGCATTTGACTGCAACTGATAAACAAATGCTCCTGTTTTTTTAGTTAATTACAGATACCCTTCTGTCCTTTTCCCCAACAAAATTCTACTTATAATTGATGCTTACCAGTTAAAAACATGCATTTCCATGGCCTCCCTGGAGGCTCAGCATGCTGCCAGGAAGAATGGCATGGATGAAAAAGGGGTGCCTCTGCCTAAGCTTTTGCCTCAGAGAAAGCTGGTGGTGCCTGAATGCATTTAATGAGATGACAGTCATTACTGTAGGCTACAAATATTGATGGATTAATAGCATCAGCTGCTGAATATCAGCTGAAGAAATCACAGTTTGAGTTTGCTACTTGCTATTAAACCAAACTCAGCTCTTCCCTGAAGTCACAAAAAAATCAAGGGAAAGAAAGCACCTGAGCAGAGGGGCAGACTGGTGCTGAGCTAAGGAGAAAGCACAAGTCTCTTTTAATGCAATAATAGTAATGTAAGTACTTTAAAATACTTCTCTAGTGGCTAAAAATAGCATGCAGCCTTATTTGCCATCATTGCCAGGACACAAACCACTACAGAGATAGTTTTCTTTCTTCTGATTGCAATTACAGGTAAAAATGGGAATGTAAATTGAATTTATATACTCTCATCCAAAGGCTTTGAAACATGATTTTCTACAGTGATTGATATCCCAAGTGGTGAATTATTGCATTAGAGACATATATGCAGCTCTTATGTACAGCCAGTCAGAGGGTGAGTTTTTGGCACTGAGCAGTGGAATTTCAGCATACTCCAGGCTGAAACCGGGCTGGAACTGGACAGATTGTGAGATCTTCTATATCAGTGGCTAAAGGAAAATATGTGATACGCACTGGGAGGCTTTAAATGATGATAAATATGAGCAATAACTTAATAAAGAGCATTCAAAACCCCCCAGACATACATCCATATGGTGAAACTGTCCCTCTTTTCCCACCTAAATTCCAATCTGCATTCTTTGTCCCTTAGGTTCATAGGCACAGACTGGGAATATGTCTGCTCAGAGGCCAGCTCTGCAGATCTGGAGTATCTGCCTGAGCGTGGGTAGCTTGCTTCAGTGTAAAACTATCCACGGTTTAAAAGTCCCAGCAACAATGCCACCATCAGAGAAACCAGGAGCAGAACTTCCACTGCAAGTTAATGGCAGTTCATCTCTATTTGGGTCACCAGCACCTCTCTAACCCAGACACCAAAGAACTCTTTGGCCATGAGGCAGTTGGACATCTGCTGTGGTAATAAAACAGCATACAGTGCTGGAGCTTTTAGCTATTGTGTGCCACTCTCAGGCCTCTGCCACAGGGTATTGCAGGCTGGCAGGCAAGTGCCTTGGGGACACATCAGCTGGGAAGCTGGACACACACCACTGGAAGGACTGGCAGGTACGTACCAGGTGTGAGGGACTGTTGGGAAAGCAACATTCAAGCCAGCATGGGCCACTGCTAGTGTGGCACAATCTGAATTGACTTTGTCATACTGAGTGAAAAACTGCTTTAGAAACCACAGGTAACAGCTGAGCTTTCAGAAAATTATAGCTGTTATTCAAATAAATTATATCTCCTGTGAAGAAGATGAATATTGCAGCTTAAAAAAATTACTAGGGAGTTTGCTTTGACAACAAATTGAGGCAACCTAAAAAAGAAAATCTGCTTGTGTCAAGCCTTAGGAAGTGGGCAGTGAATTGGCTAAGTGATAGTTACATGCTTCAGAAGTCTGGCTGTGCAAACCACTTCCTATGTATGCAATTTATGCATGTAAAAGACAATGCTATTTTCTTCCAAGTACAGAACAGTCCACTGAAATTTCTGAGCTGCTATTTTAGAAAATAGCACAGCCATAAACCTGCAAACTGTTGAGCAATATAGACCTTTTAAAATGGCTCTTAGCTTAAAAAAAAATGCAGCAGCAAAAACAGCCACTAGTTTGATGATGAGAACAGAGACATAGAATGGTCACAAGTCTCATCCAGGCTGGGTGACACTCACCCCTTCTACAAGGCACAGAAAAAACCCTGACCTAGTGGGAATAAGGGCAGTGAATCTTTTAACAGCAGATTCCAAGGGGAAAGCACAACTTATTAACCTTATAGAGGCAAATCTCCTGTTCTGTTTAAGGAAGTCTCCAGCATAGCTTTTACCCAAGCCCACTTTGTGAAGGAGAGGAACCCTGCATGCATGCAGCCAGCTGGCTAATGCCAGCACGACCATTTATATATATATATATATATATATTAATATAGATATACACACATAGTTGAGACAGAGAGATATCTATATAGAAGTGAAGGTGTATGGATCTGTTAGTAGATGTTAGTAACAATGACACCTTTACCAGGAACTTTTTAGAAGGCAAGAATATAATCTAGAAACAATATTATCAGAAACTTTTATTTGTTGTGATTTGTAGCTTCACACAAATACTGAAATGAAGACAAAAGTAGTTCAGATTTTCAATTTGCAGACAGAATACAGAAACACATGAAAGATTTTTTAGATTAACATCCAGAAAATGAATGAATGGATCTGCAGTGGAAGGAAAACTGAGCATTTAAAAAAATTTATTAAATTAGGTATTTTAAAATTACATTCTATTCTATGTGTGCAGATGTACATTTTCTGTTGTTTCCCATTTTTGTGTTTAGTATGAACACTTGGCAAAGGCAAGTTTTTCTATTAAAATGGGTGAGAATCAGACAATGGCTCTGAACTCAGAGCCACACTAAATATGTTTTGAAATAGAACAACATCTTCCCATTACCTTAAAAGAAACATAGTCAATGAACTCTAAACTACAGAATCCTACGGATATATGGTGAGGAAACCAATATCATTCCTAATGTTTGTAGTTACTAGGCTATTGTAAAATCCTTTGTTAATAGTTGGATATCTATAGAAACCCTTACTTTGAGATAGCAGTAGGTAGACAGAAATCCATAATTACTGATAGTTAAGGCAAGCAAACAGTAAAAATATCTTTTGCCTAACCATGCTAGAAAGGTCAGAATACGCCAAGTGAATGAAATACAGTGGGAACAGGAAAAAACTACTGTGTTCCTAATGTGCCATTATAGTTGATCACTGCTTATCTCTCTCCTTCATTTTATCAATGTAGTTCAGCACCTCTAGAGTCCTCCTGCCAGCCAAACTCAGGTACTCGGCCTCAGAAGAGAAGGGGTCTGTCCCGGCCGCGCTGCCGGTGCCCGCGGGCTGCGGCACCTCCTGCACGGGCCGGCAGTGCTCTCCGGCGGTGCCGGCAGCGCTGGGAGGAGGGACCCCGCCTGGGCTGCGGGCAGCGGGGAGGGATCCCCCGCAGCTGCACACCCTCAGGGTGCCACACTGGGTGCCCACATCCACCTTCCCTACTGACACAGAGCCCTCGGTCTGCGACCAAACATCGCAGCTGGTGCTGCTAGTGACATGCTCCCTCTTAAGGGCGCGATGTGATGGGCCCTGAGACAGAGCTCTCAGGGTTTCATTTTCCTCCTCTGTGGCACAAAAATTAGGGTCTCTCTCCTGAAGATTGTTCGCTTCTTTTCTAGCCAAAGTACTGCTGGACTTCATATCCACACTTTGGGTGTGAGAGCTCTTGGGGGCCTCTCTGCTTGCTGAGGCTGAGAATAGGTTGGCACCATGTGCCTTCAAGGACCGTTCATTCAGATATTCCTTCTTTTTGGCTGTGTCTTCCTCTTCAGACTGTTTGAACAGAATTGTGCAATTGTAACTGCTCAAAAAGTTCAGTAACTAAGGACTAAAGTAATGACTTGCTAATAACAAAGTGAAATAAACAGAAAGGCCAGAACTGTCTGCTTTTGGTTGTTTGCAGGTTTTTTCATTTCTTCTCCAAGGATGGCTCTTGATGAAGAGAAGGTGGCCAATGCAGACCTCCACTCTCACATGCAATTTATAATCTTACACCATGACATTTTTGTGTTCAAGAATGACTGAAAACACAGTGTGTCAAATCACTCTGCTTTACAGGCATGTAATGTAAGGCAGCTATACATACAGGAAGAGTACAGAACGTTGCTTAGCATCTTCCCACAGTCCCCCTGTGTAATTCCACAAGGCCAGACATTATCAAGAGAACAGACCACATGTCTGTCAAACTACTTAGGAAAATGTGCATCTCATAATTTCTTGTCCTCATCACACATGCAGTTATCTCGTACAAAACAAAACAAGATTCCAGCTACATCTACCCTTAGGTGCACTCGGGCACAGAGATATGATTCAAATAAAGCCCTGCCAGCCCACAAGGATTTACTCACTGTGTCAGGACTAGAGCTCAAATAGCTTTCAGTCTGCCCTGGAGAGTAACTGTGAGACTGGCTGCTAAGTGGTGACTCCATATTTTGAAAAATTAGATAAAAAAGAAAGAAAAGGTTACTCACAAAACAATCCCCAAAGATCCAACTCTCAAGTACAGCATGTAGAATTATACTATTTCTCATGCAGTTTTAAGATACTATTTAAAGAATAAAATGTTAGCAAGGTCAATCTAGTCCTTAGCAATAGCCAGTTTTTCCTCTTCTCAGGTCAACACATCTTAGCAGAGGTTGTGAGATGGGTCCCCCAAAGCCTCAGCTGTCCTGATAATCAGCAGCAGAACTGTGCTACCCAAAAGGAGGAGGGACTCTGGAGAGCACAGCCTGCAAGAGAGCACAGCAGACTCCATGTGCACACTGGCTGCCATACAAGTTACACATTTCTCTCTTGGAGGCTCCTGAGAGATCTTCTTCTCTGAAATGCAGCCAGCACAGCTGACCCTACAGATGCTGAGGGAGTAGGAAGGATGTAGGATTGCCTAGCTTACTCCCCTCCCTCTGTCCACATGTGGAGTGACAGCATATAGTCTACTGGAAGAGAACATCTCTTCAAGGAAATGCAAGCACAGCTAATTCTTAGTTACCTGGTAATGCTAGTTGTCTTTTCAGAGTGCTGTGTGAATCAGAAATACAAGCCCTCATCAAAGTTAACATCTGAAAAACACCATTCTCCCCAGCTTTAAAAGTAACTATTTCAGTTTCACACTTAGAGAAAAAAAAATTAAGTGATAAGATATAAATAGTACTAACCCAGCTCATGAAGATATGAACTCACTCCAAACTTATACCCTTTCTCTTGTGCTGTTGTTAACTGTTAAAAATAATAAGGTATTAATAGTGAGGCTTCAGCTGGATTAGCATCTCAGGTTAAGAAAGGAACATTCAGTTTCGGTATTACATAAAGGAGTCACTGCACTGTACCACAAATTATTTTAAGAGGTATTTTTACCCCTGAGTAGTACCATAGGTGGCTTCTACAGGCTTCTACAGGCAAGACATCTGAAGCACTTTTTGTATGTATACTGGCACAAAGCTCCTTTATAATACTGAAGCACCCTGCATATAATGTCTGGGCATTGCCTGCAGAACCTGATCCTAAGTGTTGATGGGTAATTTACACAATGTCTTTCAGGCACCAGCTAAAGTGTGAATGAAACCATGTGAACTGTGGACCTGTCTATCTGAACCACATCACTAGCAGCAGTTCTTTCTGAATTCCTTATATAAACCATGATGGAAAAGAAGCTTCCACGGTAGTTAATTCAGTGAAGCCATATTCAGTTTCTAACTGTTGTGGACAATCCTTCTCCACCTCAAATGAGCCATGCAAATAGTGGGTTTGACAAAAAATGCATCTTTTTAAAAGTTACCTCTTCAAATACAAAAACATGGTTCTGATTCCAGGCTGTTTCTTTCACAGACTTGTCGTCACTGAGGAATGCAAACACAAAGTTCTCTAGTAAGTGATTTTTCCCCAGTATTTTTATTTTCTTTCTGAGTTAAATTCCTTGCTGGTGACTTTTCAATTTTTACTTTGTCTTCAGTAACTATTAAATGCTTCCCACTACTAAGATCACTGGACTTATCTCTGAATCTGAGATTTAACACCAAGAATATGTTTTTCATAAACTTCATTTCTGTTGAAATGCAAAATGGAATTGACGCAATGACAGGAGATAGTGTTGTTTTGTAAAATGGAAGGTGCTATGTATCAGTCTTTCAAAAACAAGTCTTTAGTAAAACAGAGAGCACTCACATAGCCCAGAGAAGACACATACTTGTTCTGTAGCCAGTGGAATGGGACAGAGCATTTTAGAGGATAAGCCAGATCAACAGCTCAACTTCTCCAAACTGCCCTATGAAGCAGTATTTCTGTGTACTTATTATGGGCAGATACACAGAGGCATAATGGGCTTTCCTGTGCATAGCATTATTCACATTGTACAGTACTATTTTCACAGAGAAAACTTGAGTCCTCTGTAATACTGTTTAGAATGTTGCTTTCTTGGGCTCTTAGTAGGATTTTTCCAATTCAGCAAGGTCTCTGCAGTTATCACTGGTTATCATTGGTAATTTCCATGACACTCACCTTTTTTTTCTTGAATAATTCTGCACATTCTCCTTTAAGCTATTCTGCTGATCATGGTGATAAGCAAATGCCTCTAAAATTAAAAAAAGGTAAACCTTGATTTTTAAATGCAATAGAATAAACACAATTTATATAAAAGTTTCTGTCAAGTTTTTAAAATCATTTAAATAGTTGGATTTAAAATTATGTGACTGCATTCTGAAGGTTCATGATGTTTTCAGTTGGGGCAGATACATCTCTCATTATAAGAACATATGTCTTTAGAAAGAGAATAAAACCCTGAATATATATCCTTAAAATATGACACGCACCAATTTTTTCAAGGTTTGCTCTTCTTTCTTTCTTTTCACAGGGTATGAAGTAGTGCTGTCCCTCATGACAGTTCTGTCGGCGTGTTTTATGAACTCCACTTGTTTCCTTGTAGCTTGTACTTGCCACATCATTACTTTTAAGGAAAACTTGTTCTGGAGCTGTGAAAACGCCTTCAAGATGTCTGTCTACAGAATCTTCTTTTGCATTGATGGCAGGATAAACCCTTCTAGTGTCACAAGAATAATTTCTGATGGCAATTTGATTTTGAACATCAGGAGCAGTGAAAAAAATGTCATTATTGCTTTGGTTAGAAAAAAGATTAAAATGCTTTGTGGAAGGATTATTATGGATTGGTTGACTCTCATCTTCAAACAGTGCCAGAAAGGAACAACCACTTCCATCTTTCAGTTCTGCAGTTTCTTTCACAACACCAAATATTGGTTCTTTTATTCCCTCACTGTTTTCTGATTCATTACTGGCTATTATCACTGGATTTTTCCTGGCAGAATTCATGTAGTCTGGCCTGGGGTAGGAAATGAGGTATAACAGGGATAGAAGAGAAAAAACATTTTGCTGAATACACAAATAAGCAAAATACTGTTAACACAACACTTTATGATAATTTGATGATAAAAATATCAAAACCTTCACTCTTCATTACACTTGATTTTGTCCTAAATATACAGTATTTCAACTGAAAAAGTGTGTATTTTATTATGTTTTATATCTACTTCATGGTAAGATTGATTTAAAGAGGGTTCTATTTCTTAATATCGCCAAATATGCAAAGCCATGGAGCACATCCTCCTGGACAGAGAAATGTGATTTATAAAATCAGCCACAGTATGTCACTGCTGCTCCACCAGCTGACCAAAGGCAGCCACTTCAGGGAGAAAAAGAGGAAGATCGTTTCTTCCATTCATAAAAGTAGTTTGCTTAAGACTATCTTTCTCTTCCATACTGAAAGCCCATAACAAGTTACTTTCATTTGTACTTGAAATCAGTAATTCTGACTCAGCAAAGAATTTTTCTGTTCCACTGTCAGGAGGCCAGTCAGACATTTTGTTATGCCACTACTTCCCTACCCCACTTCTGAGAGTAGTGGTTTTGAAGATTTTATCATGTGAGCATCATGGACACTAAAGCCGTCACGTTTTCACTTGTCTCTTAATCTAACATTTTCACTGTTTTGTTTCCAGGCTGCATCTGCTGACTGACCTTTCAGAAACTCTGAGCAAAAAGTGGAAATTCTTCTGAAGGACAGAGATCTGGCAAAAAAAGCCATTTAAAAAAAAAAAAAGCCCTTTCTTTAAAACATTCTGAGCAAGGCTATCGATAGAACTTGAAACTGAAATGTAGTAGAGAAAACTCTTACTGGAGAAAATGCCTGTGGTGTTTTGATCAGCAAATACTTGAGACTGGATAAAGATTCTATAGAACTTAAATGAGAAACTAGTTTTCTCTAGTTACAGAAACCTCATCAGGACAGTCTTAGAAGGCTAAACACACTAGAGTTTATTTCAGAGGATACTTGGATAGATCTACATAAGGAAGGTAAAAACATTTTGTGAGGCAATTCAGAGTGTCTTTCTCAACTCCAGCTGAATATTTTGTTATGCAAAATAAAATTTAAGAGTAGATGAGGAAAACATGAAAACTTTTAAATAATGTAAACATAAAAAACATGAAAATTAATGAAAACA
>WBNO01006381.1:0-34978 GCA_013400575.1 Peucedramus taeniatus | reverse complement strand
TATATATATATATAGTTCTATAGGAAACTTCTGTGCTTGAAATCTCAAATATATTTCTAATTATTTAAATCTGCAATTTAGAAACATTGACAGCAGCATGTGTCACTATATGCTAAAAAAGTATATTTTTCTACAAGTTGAGAACCCTTTTAAGAGCAATGAAATGATTTGTGGTGTTAACAAATCATTTTGTTAACATAAGTTTCTTTGTAGTGCACATTGAAAAAGGCAGTGAGCTTGCATGAGCAGAAATACTCTGATAATAATTCTGCTAAAATCTGTCCTTTTTATCTTGTTGAAGAGTTTTAATGGTATCATCAGTGATATTTGCAGTTCTCTCTGTTCATTTTACTTTTCCTTCATATTCAGTCTAAACACTGTCAAAATAGGTGTTTGTGGCTTTAATTATTTTTTTTTCCATCTAAGAAATAGAACTTAAAAGTTCTAGCTGATTAGGTATATTCTTCCAGCTCTTTTTCCCATGTTTTTCTTTTCCCAATTTAGTAAACCGTATGAAGTAGAAAAAATAAATTTGAGAGTTGAAATAGCTCCCTTTCTTTCTGTTCAGCAGTTGGTGACTGACATAACAGATAAAGAAAATGTGATGGAAGCTACAGGGAAGCCAAAAGTGTATGAAAGCTCTGAAGCTCTGCAGCAGAGGTAAAATATCCAGTATGATTACAAACTGTTCTAAAGTGTAGTTCTGCAACAAGCAGGAAATGAGAGCTGTCAGATTGTTTCCTTTTTGTACAGGTGAGATGTTCCGATGATATTTTCTGTCATTTGTTCCTATTTGACATACTGGATTTCTTCTGCTTTTTACATGATCAGTTCAGCTTGAGGCATTGGCTCATTATTTAGGGACGGCATGATGTCAAAATTGTCAAAGGTCTTAAAAGTATGTTCTGTTTGGATCAAATTCCCTTTCTCCCTATCCACGCTCTGCAAGCTGGGAGTCTTTTCACACTTGCAACAGGAGGTGGTGGATTCGTGCAGCCAAAGTCCTCCTTCCATACACTTGAAAGAATGCCTTAAGCTTCCCACCTGCATTCACTCTTCCTGGCTTTAGAAACAGCCATGTTTAGAGTCACAGTCCATTTCTTCTTGCAGGAAAATGTTGCAATAGGAAGTGAAAAGAAAACCCCAATACAAACCTGTTTCTTGAGATGTCACTTTTCTTCTGAGAGATACCAAGCTAATAGCTGGAATGCATCAGTCAAACATAAATAAATATGGCTTATTTTTCTTTCCAGATAGGAATATATTTGAATATTTTGATCCTTAATACTTCTTGTGTCAATACCAAGATGTGTTTTCATGTTTTTAACTCTTTGTACATCAAAAATAATATGTGTATCTTTTTAAAAACTGGTTTCTTTGTTCCACTCAACTGATTCTTATCTACTTTTTCATTTGTTGTTTTGGTGGTTTTCTTTTTAAATTTATCTGCGCATAAGTGCCCTGTTGAGTTAGAAATTTTTTTTTTCATCCTTTATTTGCTAAGGCTGGACTCTTTGGAAGATTGAAGAGGAGTTTCCCCTGCCCAGACTTAACCTTTTGGGGAGACTTTTCTGGCACAATTCCATTCCCCTGGTTTCCTTGGTCTGAATGAAATTATGTTCCCTTTCATTTTCTGGAGAGGAAACATGAAAGGCTTGCCACCTTCTCTGTTCCTTACAGCTGAGTTCATGGTTATTATTTTAAATCAATATTGGATTATATTGATCTGTTTTAATGTTTGGTCTGATTTTTACCTTAACTGGGAGGGAATTCCTAGCTTTAAGATGACGATTAAAATCTCTGTCTCTTTTTCAGATACTCTTTTTGTGAAAAAGCTTTGGCTGTATACTTAGAAAGCAAGCACATACTTTTTCCTTTCTTCTATTTTGGTTTTTCAGCAGACTTGCTAGACATCCTTTAAAGAGGAACACAGCCAAAACAGCTGAGGCTCTTTGTGTATTAATGTACTTCATTTTCTCTTCAGAAAGGAAAGTTTTCCAGCTAACCTTGTGAGCTGATAATATCATTGAACTGCACCTTCTGAGCAAATTCCTAATTTATTTTGAAAATAGGAACATTTTGCCTAAGGATGGTAGTAAACATTTTTTTTTCTCCTAGCTAAGACAAGTACCAGATGTTCAAGAAGAGATGAGAGACATGTTAGAAATGCTGATCTGTCTTTGATGGAAATTTAGCCACATGGAAGTTGCATTTATTTGGATTTTTGGGTTGTAGGTTTGCAGGAATTAGAAATGGAAAAGGTCAATGAGATCATCAAATCTATTGTTCTTCTAGCATGGATTGATCAGGCAAGCAGTACATAGGGATGATAAGTAAGACTGGAAGATCTATGGTGTCTGGTAGGCTGTTACTGACTGAGCTGCTGCCACTTGCAGGAGGAATGTTTTTGTAGCTATCCTTCTGTGCTCCTCCCTTGAACAATGATCTCCTAGGTTTTGTGACACCAATCTGAATAAAAGCACAGGCACTTTGATGTATTTCAGAAGCTTCATACTATGTTATCTACATGCCAGATGATACTCCTGGCCTCAGTTACTATCCAGCCACAGCCATCAATTCTCGGAATGCTACAGTTTTTAGTGTGCCTCAGGCAAAACCTTTTTTTGAAGGGCCATGAGCTGTAACTCAGAAGAACTGATGCTTTCAGAGGTGATGAAGGCTTGAACATGGAGCCTTTTCAAACGTGATGGTAGGCCCTCACAGATTCTTCACATAACTAACTCTCAGTGATTTGTTTCATCCACACACAAGGCAAGCAAACAAGTGTTCTGTTTTAGGTGTCAGGCATAGAGCGTGCTGGTGTGTAGACAGTGATTTTCAAATTCCATGGTCTTTGGAGAGATGTGTAGCCACAAAAGACATTTAGACCTTAATAGGCAATTTGTAAAATAAGCATTAGCCATAAATAATAACAATTTCAAGATTTCTCAGTTTTATATTGAGTTTTGTCCTTCAGACTCTTCTGGCAACTGACAGAAGTGTAATTAACTCCATTCACTGATTTCTCATTTTGGCCCAGCTTTTCCCCATAAAAACCTTGTGTGTAGTAATCATGCAACAGTCAGAGAGTCATCCACTTTAACAGAGGCATGCATTAGTGTGATTGACACAAATCTAATGTAAATGGTTTCCTTATACATCTGGTATTTTGGATGCAAATAGCCCCTCATCTTACCAAAATTTTTGACAATGCTGCCGATCTTAAATTTCAAGAGAATACAGAGGAACGTATAAATGTTGCACTTGGGAAACACAGCACAGAAAAGGAGCATGTTCTGTTCCATGAAAAATTTAGATCTCCTTATATGTGTTATGTGAAATCTCCTTCATGAATTTTGCCCACTTTGGGATGTAGATTAAATAGACACTTTCAATTACATGAAATTTTACTTTTATTTATATAAATTTGGAAAAAATAATAAATAATAATAAACCCATAACATTTTGTGACCTAATACTGTGTAATTTACTATAATTTAATAAATTGTCTATCTTGTACATAAAATGTTTTTTAAAAGAAGTGTAGACAGTTTACTGTTTGGAAGTAATGAAAATGAAAAAATGAGTACTAAAAGTCACAGAACTGATCAAGGCTATGGTTGAATATTGAATTTCTCATACTTTCTCTCTCTTGCTGCTCTTTTTACTTCATCTTCTGTCATCGTTTCAGATCCCCTCCTGTCTTATCCTTTAGCACACACCTCTCCAAATCCCCAGCTCTCTCACACATCTCCTATCAGCTGAACCTTTCAGCTGGTGCTGAGCCTCATATTTGCCAACTGGCCAGCCAATATGTGTGCTAACTGGGTAATGGTAGGTCAGGGAGAACAGCTCAGCAACTTCTGAGACAATAGCTTATTGTTTTCAGAACAGTGCTGAATGCATAAGCATTCACATGGCATAAAATCAATGCTGCCTGTGGTTCTAATGATTGATTGTCGCAGTAAGGAGGCCCCAGACTGAATGGACAAGTATATGCAGCTTGCTTCTTGGAGATTGTTCTTCCAAGACACAGCTATGTTTGAGCACATGGAGACAGAAAATACTGTATTGTCTGTGCTTACTCTGGGGCTGTGAGCACAAAAACGCCAGACTTTCATGTTTGGAGCTCGAAGACAGTATGTCTGTGTTCAAGTCAAGTGGGTATGTAAAAAAAAAAAACTAACAATATCTGGTATCTCCTGGGAAGATTAATGAGATAAACTTCCTTTATTTTTAGTACAAAGTATACAATTTATGTTATGTGCATAAATTTATGCATGCTTGGGGTTTTTTTGCTTCAAAAGGTGGAGTCTTGGTTGCTACACCTTGAGGAAACTGTATACAATGCTCTGTACATCTCTGCTCCGTGGAGGCCATACTGGCCTATGAAGAGAGGCAGAGACAACCGTGAGGGTTTGACCACCCAGCCCAGGCTGAACTGAGTGCTTCACAAACCTGATGGGTTTTAGAAGTTGAAATGGCATCTGGTAGGCTGAAAGAGAGCTTGGCAACAGACCTGGAGGATTGCCACAAGAAGCAGGTATGAACATCTCCCTTTTTTTTAATTCATAGAAAATAAATACAGTGTGAAAATAGTCATATTAGTATAGTTTGTATATTAAATGTTAAACATATTAACATATTACTATAACATAATAAACAATACTTTACAGCACCTACTGAAAAAAGGAACATGGCTTTTTCTTCAATTTCTGCTACCTCATGGGCATTTTTATCACGTCTTAATTACTGGGGTTTTGTAGGATTATTCTGAACTGAGACAAAAGCTAAAAGCGAAGATACTGACACAATGGTGTGCTAAGAACAGAGTACACCTTCAGAATGTATACAAATATCACACCCATATATTTGTGTAAGGAAGCCAAAACTATTGGATTTGTTTATGTCAAACCAAGCAGTTTATGTCTATGTTTAGTTTTAGTCCCATTTCAGAAGTATACTTTGTGCCATTTGATTTTTTTGCTTTACCTTTTTTTACCTCAGACTTCTCCTGAATGTTTTTCTCCTGCTGTGAGTACACTTTCTCTTTGAAAACTTTCAGTAGTTTTGGTTTTGTTTTCCAACACAGAATATCTGCTGAAGGGGAATACAAAATAGGAAAGAGAATTTAAAGGGGTCATGAATATCTGACAGAACTGAATTTTCCCTGTAATCGAAAAGGCATTATATCTTTCTGTTGATGTTTCCATGTATTTTTATATTTTCCTCCTTAGAATTACATGCAGTAGCTGAGATTGGGGTTTCTCCCCCTATTAAAATGAAACCTGAATAATTCCATAGTCACTTTGTATTACATAACTCTGTATAGTCATTTACATTGTATTTTGTAATCATCCACTTATTGCTTTGTCTGTTTTTAAATTGCCTCTGATCCTTCCTAAGGACTATTTTTAGTTTGCCAATAAATGTTCTTGTACAATTAGTACAATTTCACAAAGTCTGGTGCATATGTCTATGGAGATTATAACCACAGAATTTTCAATTCTGTTTCATATGCAACTTCTTGTCCATCCATTCCTCCTACCCTGCCTAGCTGACCATCTGCAGCGTTTGTGCTCACCTGGATTGTTGTTGTTTTGGAGGTGGTTCAAATTTCTGTTTAAGCCAGAATTTCTTCTGGCATCTCATGCTGAATATCAAAAAATTTGTACATACAAGCCAGTTTTTATGGTGAATTCATTCATGCTGTGGACAGAACTAATTTCTGGTAGTAATAGTGGTAGATGGTACTGGAAGCCATCTGGTTTTAGAGGGTTACCTAAATCTTTTCAGGTCACTGAGCTAAGTGCTCTTTATTACCGTGATGCTTGGAGAACTTTCCTCTGGTGATCATGAAAAAATCATGGCCATTTGCACCAAAGATGTTCATGACAGAGAGGTATCAGCAAGCCTTCAAGCCCAGAGGGTGGATATTTGAATCAGATTTATTTTGCATTCACAGTTTGTTCTGCCTTCAGTAATTCACAGTGTGTTTTGCTCTCCTTTCAGAGGCATGTGCATCTCCAGAGCATCTCCTCTTCCTGTGGTGAGTTTTTATAAGTGCAGACAACTGAAATCTTGAATGTTTATTTAAACCAAAGTGCTTACTGTATGTATAACTTTAGTTCACGTAAAACTAATGCTGTTGGTTTGAATGAACAAAATGTTTCACTGGATTAGAATTGAAATAGGAAAAAATTCTTATTTTCCCCCTGAGCCTCAGAAATAAAATGGGCTTTTAAGGTGGTATTCAGGTAAGAAGAAACAAGGCTTGAGGAGTAAAATGAAGCTCTCTGTGATCAAAGTAATGTCAGCTCCCTTGCAAAAACTGCATTGTTTGTATGGAGAGGCCTTGTGTTCTGTAATAGCTCTGTTAAAATTATCTTCTATTACACTTGCACATGTATAAAAGCACAAATGCCTCGAGGTGCACCTAATCCTTTATAATAGACTGTAGTAGTTATTTCATAAGTGGCTAGGAATGAGGTGTGAGATCTGCTGATGACATCTGCAGCTTTGTGATGGGTGGCATTTGTACCACCTGAATAGCTCCTACCTGGCATCATGACTCTTTGATGGCTCTTAGGTCTCTGTTTTGCTTGGCTGTCACAGGTATGCCGTAGATGGGATGATGTCCAGAAACAGTTTTGCTGACATTTGTGATGCTCGGTTTCAGTACTTTTATGAGTCCTTGGGAAATACCCCTTGGCAAGTTATTGCACATTTGACTGACAGGTAATGACTGCTATAAATACCAGTGGCTCTGTTTTAGCTAACAGCTTTATCTGTTTCAGGAATGAAAAGTTAAATGTCTCTTAGAAGTTCCTACCTCATATGTGTATTATGAGGTTATCAAGACGCATTATATTTCAGAATGTTTGTGCATGTAGGTGCACATACTTAAGAAATGCTATGATTTTAATGGCCACTATTTTATAATACCTGAAATATTTTTTGTATAACATAAGCTATATATTCATTGTCCAGTCTGAAGGGCAATATGAGCAGATTTTTGTCAAGGTTAATTAGGAGTATTCAGCAAAGCTTTTTTTCTTTCATTTGTGAAAGTCCAAACTAGTATTTTTATTTTCATTCCACATACAGTGAAACTTTTTCTTCTGGGCATGCTTTGACTCCAATATGGAATTTCTTGTTAAAATAAGTGATCAAAAAAGATACATTCAGGCATCCTGGCTAGCCTAATGCTTACAACCTCCATTTGGGAGACCAAATTCTGGTGTTCAAGTCTTTGAAATAAGCAAAGCAGCAACTACAGCCTCCTGTTTCCTTTCCTATGTGATCACTGATAGGATCTTTCTTCCTGATAAAAAATATTGATGTCATTAGTTTTCTTTTCTAAAATAAGCACTTTCCAAGTAGTTCCACATCATGATTTTACATGAATATGGCAGAGATGCATTTGTGGTTTAGGACATTAAATTATAATGAGAAAGTGGACTTGGAATAAATCATCCATGAAATGTAAGAGTTATAAGAAAGCTCCTGATATCGTAGAAGTTCATTGCCATCCAAAAAATCCCTTTTCATATGTTAAGGTGTTACATTACTCCAACCCACGCTCTCCACCTAGCAGTGAGTGGTGCTCCTGCAGGACCAGCTGGCACAGATAAGACAGAGACCATGGAAGATTTAGGCTGTGCCCTTGGTATGATGGTGAAAATTTTCAGCTATTCAGAACACATAGATGACGAGGTGAGATGTTCTGTTAAGCAGTATGGAGATTTTTGTTTAGCTTCTTTTTCATGTGAATTACATTGGAAACTGCTGCTTTCAATAAAAATATGTTAAGTCTTTTAATTTTAGTCCATAGGAAATATCTGTCAAGGTTTGGTCCAGACAGGAGCTTAGGGTGCTTTGAGGAATTCAGTCATCTCTTGGTAGAAGTCTAGTCAGTAGTGGCAATAAATTAAAGCTTATCCATTATAAAATTAGGAAGAAAAAGAAGTGGGTATGCTAGGAGTGTTTCTTCGTGCTTTGCAGGATATAAATACTGTATCAGTAATACCTTCCTCCTAAGTTCCTCTGAAACTATTTGTAAATGGAAGACTAGATGGTAACACGAAATCATCTGTGTAATGAACTACCCAAAAATAACTTTCTCTTCAAACTGTAGGTATAAATGTGAATAAACCCTGGTCCTACCAGATTACAGTTAAAGTTTTGCTATTGAAACTGGTTCAAGTCCTACCATGCGAGATAATGGGTGAGAAGTTTGTAGGAATTCAACTTTGCAAGAAGCCTTAGTCGTTCCAGGGCTTTCCAGTGCTTTCCAGACATGCCTTGTTTCTCCACTGTCCTATGTTCACCTTTCTCCATTTCGGATTTTTTTACTCAATGTTGTCTCCTGGCCTTTTCAAACCCTCTGCATCCCTACTAGTCTCCTTTGTTCTGTGTTTCAGAAGGTGATTTTTCCTATAGGCGTGCTTCAGCCACCTGCACTCTCTGTGGCTCTAATAGTCCAGTGCTTTCCTTCTGAATTCAATGCCAGACAGATTACTAAAAGTTGATGGCTACCAGTGAAATACCTCTGCTTGCTAAGGTCTAGTAAGTTTTCTTTTCTTGTAAGTAGTATCTTTCTTTTAACACTTCTTTGTGTTATCTTTCTTTTAACAGATTTGTATTTTTTGGTGAAAACATTACGCTGAAATCCAGAGCTGGAATATTTATCACTGTGATCCCTGCATGTGCAGGTCAGACAGAACTACATGAGATCCCCAGGTTCCCCGTTCATATTTAAATATGACAAAATTTAAATTGGTCCTTTAATTCAGCAATATATTTCTGAATGGGGAAAAAGAAGAAATATTTGTTTTTTTTCAGTAGTGAGAAAGAGCTCTGAGGGACAAGTTTGCTGGTTTGTAGCTGGCTTGAACACAAAATTCAAGATCTCTTTGGTAATATGTAACTTAAATAATGATTTTTAATGAGGAAATCGTGAAATTGTTTAGCAATAACATTATTACTTCGTGTTCCTTTAAAAATCAGATTTAATGAGACTTTTTTTCATTTGTGTCATTAAAATTTCTGGGGTTTTGTTCTAAAAGTTTGAGTAGTTATATTTAGAAAAGAAACAGTAAAAACTCTAAAGGGAACCAAGCCTTCATATAAAAGCATTAAAACTCTCAAAAAAAATCAAAGAACTTTAAAAACGGATGGCATTTTTAGCAATGGTTGTGTTGCACTTGGCTTCCAGACCCTGTACAGCTGCTGGCTGTGCCCCCAGGGATCAGTGGCAAGTGATTCCACTGCAGCCTGTGCCTGCTCTGAGTTTGGGCACTACCTGCCTGTGTTTCTCAGATGCCTCTTTTGTACAGCAATGTTATGCAATATTAACAATCATGAGTGCCTAATTAGCTCATTGTGCTTTGAACTAGGGTCCTTGTCAGCTTTGATTGACACTCTTAATTGTGACTCTCTTGAGCTCTGTTTTTAAAAATGTTTGCACACATCAGACATTTGATTTAGCTGACTTATTCTTCCCATGTTTAAATATTAATCTGTGCATTTGGATTATGGGCTTTTTTCCTTCCCTAGAACCTGTGCCATGGTTGTCCCTGACGTTGAACTGGTCTCTGAAATTATGTTGGATGCTGAAGGGTTTATTGATGCCTGTCTGTTAGCCAGGAAGTTCATCACCTTCTAACCTCTCTGCAGGGACTTGCTCTCTGAACAGGTGAGGGTTCTTTGGGCTTCTGGATTTAATATATATCCATTAACACACACTCCATACCAGTGCAGCTGAATATTGCATAATAGGAGGGATTTATGCATATTGTCTTATCTTGTAAGATATGTAATATGCATATTATCTTATCTTTTAAAGACACTTTAAATCACATGTCCATCCTTAATAAATTGTCAGAAATGAATTTGAAAAAAGGTGTCTTTTCTTCTTACTTTTGGATGTTTTTAATGTGTTTGTTTTGCATTAAATGATTGTATATCAACATTTCATACCTGACATGACTGACTACATTGTGCTGCTGTGTAACACCCATGTAAATAACTATCTTTTGGAGAAGTGAATAACAGAGTGGAAATCATTTTGAAAAACACATAGCATATTGTAATTGAATAAATATGTCTTTAAACTTTCCCCAGTAAAAGCAGTAACAACTGTTTGAAAAAAAGGGGGTGGAAAAGCATTTCGAAATAATTTAATTATTATACTAGAAAGAATCCATATTCAGAAATATTATCTTAAAAATGCAAACCCTAGAAACTGTGTGGTCTCTTCCCTGTATGTTTGCTGTTTTAATCATCTTCAGCTGTAGAATTTTTCACAAGATATTCCTAATATTCATTTTTATCAATGGAATAAGGACTTGAAGTACCCTTCAACCTTAAGCCATAAACTCAAATAACCGGCCGGGCCTTTATGAAATAAAAAACAACTTTGTTTTCATGCCTGCATAGTTTTGAAATTGTGTCTAAATATCCTGAAGATTTCCTGACACATTCTTGCAATTTTCTAGAGATAATTATAATAATCATAATAATTAATAATAAACATTGCATATCTAAAGATAATTAATATTGTTTGCTTCAATAGAACAAAGATTTCTTGAGTCTAATTATTACTTTGTCCCAGAGGCATGTTCTGAATTGAGAAAAGTAATTTATATCATTGTTTGCCACTTCAGTATTAATCATAGTTACAAAAATAATATTAGGATTAATGTTTGAAGCAAAATCTAGGATGTTCTTCTTTGTTTACTTTTTAACTCTCCTTTGGTTTACTTTTAATGGAAATGGGAGAAATCAAATACCTCTGAGAAAAAATTCTGGGCTTCTGCATAAAATATACAGCAGTTCAGAGAGTTCTGAGAGTATTGCTTCAATGTTGGGACTTTTAGAACTTTAAAAATTCCTTTGGGGCACTAGAATCCTAGCCTATGGAAAGGATTCTCAGCCTGCTGCAGAACAGGGATATCAGTCAGGGCTTTCAGTGCATATGTTGTGAGAGGACCTCTGGTCCTGCCATACCATGGCAAAGGAAGTCCTAGTACACTGGACAAGCCACACACCCAGGCTGCTTTTGAAGATGCATATCCTGCTCTTTAACACCCTTTCAGGCAGCTAACAACAAAAAAATGTTTGAAAAAAAAAAAACAGCAAAAGAAACTAACACCCCCCCCTCAAAAAAAAAACCCCAAAAAACAAAAAAACTTGCCTAAATCTAACCAAAATCTTATTAAACATAGCATATTCCTAAATTTCCTGTTTTCATTATCAACTCTGTTTAACTTCTTTGCCCAGATGTACCATTTCTAAAATATGGAAACTTCAGTGCAGGGAATAGGCATCTTTATCACCTCAGAATTTTTTTTTCTTACTGATCGTGAACTGTCCTAAGTTTGGAAATAACTTTTTTTCTTTTTAATTATTCTTTGTACTGTATTTAGTGCGTTTCATTCACACTTAGAGAGTTACCACTGTCATGGAAGAGGATACAGCCATGGCATCTGTCAACTTAAAATTATGTATTTTTAAGTCGTGAATTTGCTTCCAGTTTTGTTGAGGCTTTTTTTTTTTTTTTTTTTTCCTGGGGGGGGAGCAGGTTGTTTGTTTTTTCCTTTAATGGGGAAGGGGGGGAAATTAATAATACTAATAGGCTGTATTTATATTTAATTCCTAGGTGTGGCTGCAGAATATGTTTTCAAACTTTACCCAGCTGGTAGCCAGTTAAGAATAGGAAACCAAATGGTGGAATACTGAAAATTAAATATATATACAGATATATATATTTCAGCCTTTTATATTTATTAGTCAACCTCTAAAACTGACTAAAAGCCACTGAAAGACTACAAGTGAATAAAAATGTCTTGTTTTACTCTGTGTGTAAAATGATTGTTTTCTTCTTAAACGTTACCATCTAGTTTTATTTCATGTGCTAACATGACTAGTTAAAATGTTTTTGTAGGGCTGTTATGACTGGAGACTTCATGCTATCAAGTAATTTTTGGTAATTGCTGGGTCCCTGAAACAAGGAGACAAGAACAGACCTGAGGATTGGGTAAAATATGTTTCTGGTGTTTTCCTTTGAATAAAAACAGACTCCTAAAAAAATTATTTAATGTTCTTGTGATACATTGTTTACCCTCCTTTTCCATGTGAGTCTTAAGAGACTTCAATTTGCATAAAATAGTGACAGATGATATCCCAATTTTCACAGACGTGATCAGTGACCTGTTTCCATCTCTGGATGTTCTGAGGATGAGGAACCTATAGTCTGAGCAGATGGTTAAACAATCTACCCTGGAGCTGTACTTGCAGCCAGAAGGGAACTTTATTCTCAAAGTAAATGAATTCATTGTCTTTAATTACTCCCCTTAAGATTTTGATCAAGATAATTTCCAATGGGCTGTTTGTATTAGACACGAAGATAATTTTTGAGTGTGTTAAATCATTGATAAAGTCTCTCAATGACTCAGTATTTCAAAGGCATTTCATCACAGCAGTAATGTTCCTCAGTATGATAAATATGTCCATCAGGAAATGTGTGTCCTGTTTGGAAAAGCTGTGCACAGAGACAGTCTAGAGTGACAAAAATGTTTGTTTTTGCACAGTAAGAAGAATTTGTATTTGGTGGCAAATTCATTGTTGGTCAGATATTTATAGTGAGGTAAGAAGAGTAAGGGAACAAAGATAAAAATAAGAAGGTGTGGATTTGGAATGTGCTTGGCTACATGAGACTTTTGTGTGGTCTGGCTTTTATGTGTAGTATAATGCACATTGTGCTATACACATTAAATGCATGCAGGTACATATATGCATGCATGTATACTCACAAGAATTAGTTGCCCGTAAGATAAATTTAAGCACTAATTTATTTTAAATACAGACAGGGTGAAAAAGTGAAACATAGAAACACTGGTTAGTGCACAGAACAAATAAAAAGTGAATTTATTCCTACCTTTCTTCAAGGAACATCCACATCTGGTGTATGTGGCAGCACACTCCTTATCTTTATTGGGGTATATTGGAAATAACCAAGCTGGTCGAATGTGACTGATCAGAAGATTTATAAAGGATTTTGTGCTCTTCTCTCTTGTTCCATTATGCTGACAGAAGGGTAAGAAACAATAATGTATGCCTTGAGGTATTATGAACTTCACAATCAGTCTTCTACAGAGTATTTTGTTTCCTGCTAACTGGATAAATCAGAAGACAAGCACTGAGGATCATGAACTTGTTCCTGTTAGGCTTAGGAAAATTGGAGTGAATACTCTTCACTAAAACAGAAATCCACAAGCAGCCAAGCTATTTCTATTCTGTGACTCATACAACTATTTCTTTGGAAGCAGTGTATTACTTTAGGAGACTGACTTTTTATTTTTCTGAAATACAGCTGTACAACTGCAGAATCCACTCTGCTAAAGCAGTGGCAAAATTGTGATGACTGTTCTGTATCCTTGGGTTTTCACAGTCCTGCTGGACTGTGTTGCTGTCTGGCAGAATAGGACTTATTCTCACTTGCTGAGGTAACTGCTTTAATTCCTTTGCACTAACTCTCTTATCATTTTGTGAGAGACCGTGTTGCTTGATGCAATATTAGCTTTGCTGAGGCAAATATGCCAAGAAAGTTCAAGCTTATTTTTTTCCTATTAAAGGGAATAAGAATGCAGAGGGGAGGGAAATCTTGTGAATAATTGTGTCTCTGTGATAAGAACTACAGCAGGAGAGGAAAGGTGCTCACTGTGTGTCCCTTCTGTGTGGTAGGATGTTCAGCTGGAGGAGCAGCCGGCAGTGTGTCACTCTGAGTTTGTCCTTGGAATTGTAGGGAATGGTGAGGGTAAGGTACCTGCCTGCCTATGCAGCATGTTTTCCATCTCACATTGTAAAGAAACTGCCGTGGCTCTTGCATAAAAAATTCTTCATGTTGTCTTTGCCTGAGGCTGTAGGGTAATAACGCACTGCTGAGGCCAATCGGTCAGCCACATGATGAGCAATAGAAAACTCAAATGTTGCAAGCAAATTCTACATTTTATGTGTTCTTTGCATGTCCCAAAGGACAGATAATCATGGCATGAGGTAATGAACATTCAATTTGACAGATAGACTAAGTAATACTTTGTTCTGGAAGGAGAAGCAGGATATTTTAATTAGACTTCTACAATTTGGAATTTCCTGCCAAAACACTAGAAAAATAATTCTAATACATAATGCTTGCCTATTGATGCTACTAAATGTTGGCAGCTGCATAGATTTTCTTCTCCATTTAACACTTTATATTAGAATTGAGTGCAGAATATGGCTATTTCAGACTAGGAATCTCCTTTCCTATCCTTAGGCTTAATGGAAATTTGGGACTAAACTAGCACAGAGACAAGAGTAAATTAATGTAAACTGTTGGCTGAGTGCGAGGATTCAGTCAGAGATCCAATTCAGGAAAAAGTCAAAAATTCCTGCTGTATGAAAATGGTGTCACTAACATTCATTAACTGCTCCTTCTCTTCAGGTTCTGAAAGTTCTTCATCACATGTATGTGAGCAAAAAAGAAATGCCTGTTTGGAATAAACTTAGTGCAAAAGTTCTGACAGCTGATGAACTGTGTAGTTTTATGCACCAGGAAACCTTAGAGTGGAAAGATGGCAAGAAACACGTGTTCTTGCTAGGATGTCATTCTCCATCCAAAATGGACAATACCAGGTTTCAGAGAACATGTAAGAGATAGAATTCTTCCATTTTTCTGAGGCTTTGATGCAACGAGACGTGGGTGCAGAGCACTGGTGGTTCTGGAGAGGCTGGAGGGCAGGGCAGGATGCTGGTAGACAGGAAGTATTAGCCTGAGCAATTCTGATTCACCTGCCTTGAAGAGCCTGTTATTTTCTCTCCAGACCCATGGTACCTCCCTTATGTCACCCATATCATGAAGACTAATGACCAACTCTCCAGTAATCAAAACAGAAATAGGTCATTATTACATAAAATGCAGTCATTTTGCTGTATTGAGTGTTCACTGAATTTTCTGTTTTTTTAAATAACCACCTAATAAGCAAGAAGTAATCTTCTCTGAGGACAAGTCAGTATTACCCATGAGGGGCCAAAAAGGTTTGTTTTAATAGGGATACAGATCCTATGTAGACTGAATCCCTCAACATTGTTATGGATGCTAACAAGGCAAGCCATTGAGACACAATTACAAGTGGCTTTACAAGCCAGTTACAGTGGCTTTCCCTTTACCTGTTTTCCCATTTTCTTCTTCCTCTATTTTTCTGGAAACGGTTTTGCAGTGTGCATTCCTTTTTCCTTTTGTTCTTATAATTTCTTTTATAGTTTTCACTATTTTAATATTTTTCACTATTGCTAAGTAATATTTTAGTACCTAATTAACACTTTATGTCTTGCCTATTTGGCACAAAAAAACCCCTTAAATTAGCCTATGAATACTGTAATGCTGAATGTGCCTCCTAGATGTGCACTGATGTAAATCGAGATAAGATTATTGAAACTATGGAAAGTCTCTCAGGAAAATAAACTTAAGATTCCATTATTGAAGTCCTTGAATCACTGTACTATGGTGATGCCTTAAGTTTTAGCTTTTATATTTTTCAGATTCTGTGCTGCTTTAGCATGTAGTTCTGTGCTTCATATTAGGAGATGGTAAGGTAAGCTCTCGTCACAGAGTAGGTAGACAAAACAATTCCTTTTCTAGCTTGGGACCAAGGACAGTTTATACAAATTGCAGACCCAAGAGCATAAACAATGGTGGAATGAAGAGAGAACAACAAGGAAGAGAGGACTTCATAATCTAAAGCTATAACTGGACAATTAACTCCACGTGCAAATGGATCAGAATTTACAGAAGTGTGACACCTCGTGACCGGTTGTCCATTTTGTGACCATTTTGGGCTCATCTTGTATGTAGCCCTGGCCAGGCTCTTGTACTGCCCAAGGTGTATCCATTGAGGCCTTTTACTTTATTCTTTAAGAATAGACCTCCTTTAAGAATAGACCTCCTTTATTCTTTAACTCTGTCTAACCTCTGTTCTAGGTCAGCCTTCTCAAGGCATCAATGGAAGGCTAGTGTAGGAAATCTAAATCAGTCTAAGCACAGTAGGATACAGCCTTCTTCTTTCCTTCTTATTAATTATACAGCTAAACCAATTTTGTGGGCTCTCTGAAATGCTGTAATGAAATGAAATCCAAATCTAAGATCTGAATGTAACTTTTGGAAAGTGATTAAAGTTTTATGCTTTCCTGTCTTAGAACCTTAAACCCTAGTTATCCTCTGGTTACTCAGCAAGGTGCCTGGTGGGGTGAGCCGTATAATCTAACTTTATCTGAGAAACAGGAAGTGGCTTTTTCAAGAAACATTTTGGAGCACCTAAATTTAGACTCCTGCTCTGAATCATCTTCTGATTATTTCCACTGACCTTGAGAGAGATTTTTTCCCTCCTCTGCTTTTGTCTGCTTTCAGGAGAGCTCACATCAGCAAAGCAGGCTAGTCACCTTTTAAATTAATTAAACTCTAACAAACTCATACAAGGTCAAGTATTTGAATTTTTCACCCTCTGTAATGCTGGTTAAAAACTCTAGGCATGTTCAAACAGTTTTTTTAGCTTGTTTGAGGAACAGTGTATATGCATTGTGTTGCAGATAATCCTCTATGGGGCTGTAATAAACGATTGCCTTGATCACGTTCCTGTTAAACAGCATATCTTTACTTTCTTTTGCTGAAAAGTTTACTGATAATTTCTAGGTTGTGACCCTGACAGTCATAGGCACACATTCATGGCTTGTAAATGTGGCTGCTGGTTGAGGTACACCTTTAAGAGCTGCTGCCCCAGCTACAATATCCAGAGCTAGTATTCATCACCCGAAACCCCAGGACCTGGAGTAGAACCTGTGAGTATCTGATGATATTAGTTGGCATTTTTAACATCCAGTTTGAAGATGAATTGAAACAAACTCCATTATTTATATTAAGTCTTCCTCCTAATTTTTATTCTGTTAATTTATTATTTATTTGGTGGCCACATATATCCTGAAATAGGCATTTTAGAGAATTTTGTCATCAGTTAAGTGGAGTTTTTTCCTCTCTTATGTGTACTGCTTAATCAGAGCAGATTGGAGGGCTGATCCTGGTTGAATGCCAGGTGCCCACAAAGCTATTATTACTCCCCCTCATCAGCTGGACAGTGGAGCAAAAATATTATGAAAGATTCATGGGTCAAGATAAGGACAGGGGAATCAAATACTCAGCACATTGTCATAGGCACAACAGACTCAACTTGGGGAAATTAGTTTTATCTATTACCAATCAAATCAGAGTAGGGTAGTAGGGCAAAAAACCCCTTAATCTTGAAAATACCTTCCTTCCACTCCTCCCTCCTTCCCAGTTCAATTTCACTCCCAATTTTCTCTCCCTCTTCACCCCATTAGCACAGGGGGATGGGAAATGGAGTTGCAGGCAGCTCATCATTTTCTCTGCTCCTCCTTCCCTCTCAGGGAAAGTACTCCTCACACTCTTCCCCTGCTCCATCACAGGGCTCCTCCCATGGCAGACAGGCCTCCAGGAACTTCTCCAGCTCAAGTCCTTCCCTCAGGCTGCAGTTCTTCATAAACTGCTCCAGTGTGGGCTCCTCTTATGCAGGTTCACAGAAACCTGTCCTAGCACAGCCTTCCAGCATGGGATTCCAGCCTTTCTGGGACATCTACCAACTTCTGTGCGGGGTACCTTTTATCCATAGTAAAAAGAAATTCAGGCTCCAAGTTCATTTAAATCATTGAAAATAATGCCGACAGCAACCGTGCACCACAAGTTGAAGCCTTAACATTTTCCTATGGCCACATTTATGCACAGATAATTTTTTTGCCAGCTAAATTAGCTTCACACAAAGTGTGTGAGATCTAAAGGAAGTAAATCACTTCATCACCTTTCCACTAGGCTTTTGAAAAATTTATAAAGTTAGAGTTATATTTATAGAAGACAAATTGTAGAAGGTATGATAGTATGATATATACTTGTCAGTGGAGGATTAGAAAGCATGAGCCCTTAGTTGCAATTGCCTCAGTTTGAAGGTATGGTTATTTTTGCACCTTTTTTCTGCGTTCTGCATAGGATATTCTCAAGTAATTCATGGTGTTTTGATTGCATTAACTTGTATTGTACAACTTCTTAATGCTTAGATGAGTAGAAATTTTCCTGGGGAGATTAGAAGTCTATGGAAGTAGAAACATGAATCTGATGATCAAAAGATATAATCCATTATCAACTCTCCTGTTGTCTTTGAGGGTTAATATCTGATAAGAAAATATAGAGCTTGGAAAAGAAATATTTATCAGGCAATTGAGGAGCTTGGAAAAGAAAGATTTATCAGGCAAGGAAGCTTTTAGGTGTTCACAGTAAGCAAAGCTGTTTGTTGCCAACTGTTTGTCCAAATAGTTTTAGGTAAGTTGAAAGCCAGGCCAAAAATTAAATTGAAATAATTGAGAAATTATACCACCTACATCTTTCACTAGTCTTTGCTTCTCTTAACAATTACAGGGAGACTGGTGTTCTGTAAAGCCTGAGGTGGAATAAATAAACTTCAGCTACAACCAGATTTCAAAAGCTTCCTATTATTTCAAGTAGAAATACTGTGTAAAAAGTAAAACAATTTCTTGTAGTAATTCTTTGAGAATAAAAGAATGGTGTATCCTGTTTCATCACTTTTTAGAATTTAGTCCTAGTCAGAGAGAGAGAAATTACAGTTTGCTTTTAAAAGTAAACTGTGATGTGCTAGTGTTTGATAGGGTTTTTTCCTTTTCAGTTTTAGTCAATCTTTGTTCACACATTTTAGACTGTACATCTCCAACACTTCATTGATTTACTTATAATAAAAGGCAAAGCTGTCTTGCTTGTAGGAAATGCTGGAGTAAGAAAAACAGTGTTTATAGGTAATAGGCTTGGTGCTGTCTCTGAAGACAACCTCCAGATCAGCAGCTCATGCAACTACCACACAACATCAGCAGTGCTCCAGAGTAAGGTCCACACAGATGTGAGACATACAGATGTGAGAACAGCAGTGATAAAATATATTCCACAGTTATTACAGTGTTATCATAACCATTGGCTACTGCTCTTGTCTAGGCCTTGGCAAAGTTCATTGCTTTGCAAACTGGAAAACTTTGAAAGTTGTGGCAGGCAAGGGGAAAGGAGAAGGATGAAACTGCTTGGTGCAAACTGGAACTGACACTGTGCTCCCACAAGTGGCTGTCTGATTGCAGATGAGAAAATTTTGGCTTTACCTGTGTTCACAAGAAGCCTTGAGCCAGCTTTGGCCTGGGTGTCTCAGCATGGTGGCTGTAGGTGCACCAAAATGGACAGTCAGAAGGTGAGTTTAGTTTTGCCACATACCATAAAACATCTAAGGAGGGTGAATCCCTGTCTGTGGAGTTTGGAGTCTCTGTATATGAGATGGATGCTGATCAAAGGAAATGTTAATATAACACAAAAATGGAGAGGGCTGTATGTTGGCCAAAGCTGTTATACTGGTGGTAGATTTTGGAACAAGAGGAGGCAGACAGTCAAAGCAAAATAGGCTCATAAAAGCTGTCTGTTTTGCTCTTCATGAAAAACATGATCAAGGGAGAGCCCAGCTGTCAGTAGATGTGCCCTCTTTGCTATCCTTTTTTTATCCTTCCTGTAACTTGAACAGGAAACAACTATACAGAAAAAAGCTATGTGCCCTCTTTGCTGTACAACTTTTCATGCCATGAAAAGCACTAGAGAAGTGAGTTAATACACTGGCTTGTCCTTTTAAATGTCTGAGAGAAGATACCAAAAAAGATTTTTCAGTTTTTAAAACTTTCTATGATTTTAGAAGTCTTCAGATAAAGTCTTTAGAAGCATTTAAGTGTGTTAGATATGTAATTTAATAGCTTTTGCAATCAGTTGTCTAATTTTCCAGCCAATCTACATTGCTGCTAATTTTCACCAGGTTTAAAAAAGTAGGTATAAATCCACAAATCTTAATTGAATAAGCTTTTACCCTGTTTTCTCTTTCCTGTCTTGTGTTAATTTCTTCTATATTCACATCAGATAAGCAAAGACCATTTTGTCTTATTTCTACCTTAGTTCATTCTTTGAAGTGTTTCCAAATTCATGTTAACATAGAATCCTGCATTAAGAGAACTTAATCGCCTTTTTTGCCCATCAAAATGAATGGAAAGATTAGGAGAAAAGAAATTTGCTGTGCGTCAGAGTGAGATCATGAGCTGTTGTAAACTGTCATAGCTCCTTTAATGGGGAATCAGCCTTAAAAGGCTTTCAGAAATTCCTCTGATCAGGGAGGGATTTTTCAGCTAATGACTGCCATTCTGGTAGCAACCACAACTGCCAGCCATGACTCAAGAGTACGAAAGCATAACACTTTCCATTGCAGAGAGAAGCTGATGAAAGGAGCTCCTGGGTTGTGTATTCTTCTTGCAGGAAATTTTTTAAGTAAACCAAAGATGTGAAGTCAACATCACAGGGGCTTGTTCTCCAAGTATGTTACACCCACCAACAGTCTCATGGCATAAAATTTGAGAGTTTATGAACCTTTGAGGGTTTGCTGTGAAATTTTATTGGTATTCCTTCACATTTAAGTCAGTGTTGTAAACCATCCACTGCTCCTACTAAGAAAAATTAAAGCATGTACAAAGCAGTGGACCCATCTCATTGTCTGCGGCTTTTCCTTCTGTCCACTGCTCTTCAGCCAAGTTCCTCTTGTTAAATGCTCTTCCACCAAGTCCCTCCACTAATCAGAGCTGGTGAACTGCATGACAATCCAGAAACAAGTATGTTGTGTTCCCTTTCCATTGTGTTTACAGCATTGTCTCAGGGAGCTGTGATGGAATGATTTTGTACTGTCACATGTAGATCAAAATGATGGCCTCTTACATTATTTTTGTGTTTGTGTGTACTGGTATGTCTTCCTGGTAAATGCATTCAAGTGATACACTGAAGTGCCTTCTTCATGTGTCTTAAGCCATCACTCCAAGCAATTATTTGGAACAGTCAAATTGTGGATTGTTTTCATAAGGGAAAGAATCGTTCACAGCAAATCACACAAATGAGCAATTTTAATTAAGTCTTAGTTCATAAAAAAGAGCTTAAGAGATGAATTTGTTAAAGTACAGTGATTCACTACTGTTCATTGCTATGTTCTTTCCATAGTTCAGAGGTTAAAAGATTTTTCTTACAGATCTTATCACTTTTAATCTGCAGTATTTTCTGTCAGTTCTCATCTTATCTGCAGCCACATAACATTTTTTGAGGTATCTGCTAGAGTGGGTGAGATTAGCATGTAGTGTAGGGTTTTATTTAGCATTCCCCAAGGCATATGACTCACCCGCTCTGCCTCTAGAACAGCAGAAAATTTGAAAATGTTGCTTGATGGAGGCACGTTCTGATGCAAACTAATATTGATACTTTAATTCTGGGGTCCTAATAATACTTAAGTCTGGAACACTGCCACAGAGAACAAAAATGTGCAAGTGTTTATAATTGTGGACATTGTTTAAAATTTATCAAGATCAAGAGGGATGATTCCTAATTTGGGGTTTAAAATTATGGGTACACACTGAGCTAAAAGAACAAAATTGTCTTTTATATGATTAAGAGACTTTAAGCCTTTCACATTCACATAGTTTCTGCAAGAAGTTTTTTCCCTTCTGTGATAGGAAAGCAGGGTAAGTGCAGCCACAGCTTTTGCCCCCAGAATTTATGATCATCCAGTTACAAATATGTTGAGGTTCTCCATTTCTGTCCTGTCTTCCAGCACACCTTCACTCTTTATCTTTTTTTTTTCTTCTCTAGTCAATAACCATCCTTTCAGCTGACTATGACTAGACAGAAATGGCCTTGGAAGCATTTGTTACCTTTGTTGAGCTTGCCAGTCAAAATCACCATTGAGGTTTGCAGATGGTTCATTTCACTGAAAAATCTATGACTACTTCCATAGTCCTGCTGGAAACTGCTTGCAGTGATGTATTTGTTTTTCCTGCTTTGCCCAAGGAATTAATAAGTCTGCTGTGAGTCAGGACCGTGGCAGTGCTGTGATGTCCAGCCTTCAGCTGTCCCTATGCAGATGCACTTTCCATTTCCTACAAGCTCTCATGAAAATGTTGCCCAGTTTTTAAATAAGCAAGACAAGTTCAAAACAGTTTACTTTTTTTTTTCACTCTTTCTTTTGCCCAACCCAAAGTATTTTAACACACTGTGCAATAGAAAAAAAAAATTTAAAAGTCTGTAGTCTGCATTTTTTTCTCTTCTACTTATTATACATGGAACTGATAATTCTTTTTTCTTTTTTTTAATACATATAGGCATTTCTTTTTGACAAATATTAAAGTCTTATTAAATTCTGGCTTTCATCATCTCAAGATCAATAGCAGGTGTATCCCAAATTCATTACTTTATTGACTGGACAAAAAAAAACTGGGTTAGATGACAAAACTTTTGAGAAATGTTTTTCCTCCTGCCAAACAGTATTGAATTTGCATTGAATTCTCTACTGTGCTGTAGGGATTTTAACCACTGTATTCCCTAAATGTTTCATAACCCCCTTTGGTTCAAATCCCAGCTCTGAGACTGAGAGAATTTAGGCTGCTCGCTGAAGATGAGAGCCTCAGTCACTGTGACAACACTGAAGTTTTCCTTGAAGTCCGGCTATTACTGTGGTTTTATTTTGTGCAGAATACTTTCTGTGATAATTTGAACAACAAAAATATATCACCTAGGAAGGAAGATTTAAAGTTTTCCAGTCCTGCTTTAGTAAATTCCTAGCGATTTCTACAGGTTTGTTTTCTTCTGTGTTTTCAACATGACTTTGCAGCTTTCTGTAGCTATTTTTTCCCTTACACATCTAAGGGAAGTAGTGCAGTTGGATAAAAATGGTATAAACTCAAAGTTTATGTCTCAATATTTTGCAGTTTTGATGAATACATAAAGGTCTTTGAGTTAATTTGTTCACTGCTGTAGGAAATTTGTAGCCTGGTGGTCTGCATTGACCATCATGTAAGCACCTCATTTGGGGGATCAGGCTGAAATTTAGTACAGTCATGTTAATATTCCTTTGTCTGGAAATGATATTGCATTAGATTACTGATTAAATGTCCTGATTAAATGATATCTATCCTTCATATTTTTGCACTTTACGTATTTTGGTAAAGATCTTATTTAATCCTTCCCTTGAGAAGGAGAAAATAATCAACTCACTGATTAATTTTCTGAGTGTCAGGATACCTGGGGATTTCACATTCAAAGCATTTCAGTTTCAAAGGATGCAGATGGATATGCTGTGAAACTTTCAAGAGCTGTGAAGTAGTCAATCAACTAAATCAGCAAGACTTTTCTGGAATTCAGAATCCCAGGGTGATATATTCTCAAAGACTATCTGTGAGTTTCACTGATTGCTAAGGACTTCAATAGTTAAAAAAAACCCCAACCTTGTACATGGTGAAATGTTCCATAAATTTTAGCCAACATGATTTTTAATTCTTGATTTTGCTTCATTTTAGTGTTGCTTCGTATGGTAACAATTTTTTTGCCTTTGTGTTACATTTCAGGGATGTTTGGAAAAAAATTGAAGAACATGGTCATATCTATGTTCCAGTAAAAGAATGAGAAACTTTTCTATTTTATTAGTGATTTGAATATGCCTGAAGTGGATAGAATTGTTTAGTCTCATGCATTGATTTGGAAGCAGATTGATTATGGACGCTGGTGAGCGTTTGCTTCTTACATAGCGTTATGATTTTTGTGCTGTGGTCCATGATGGCAACCAAAAACCACAGAAGAAACAGCATCAAAATGAACTGATTAAAGAGAAAAACATATGCTCCTGAGAGGTTATAAATTATTTTAGAAAAGAGAAGCAGAAAGTGAAGGGGCTATGGAGTCTTGGAAGGAAAGTATCCTTCAGCTGCTTTTGATGGAGCCCCAGGTGATTGACTATAGAGAGCAGGGATGGCTGAGATACAGAAACTGATTCCCTAAATTGCAGGTGTTTAGCCTCTAACCCTTTATGTTTTCTTCACCTGTAAAAACAACAGAAAAAATCCATAGAAACTTTATGATACTGGTTCAAATGAACAGTCTTTTTCTGCGATGAGAATAAAAACATAGAAGGAGGCCACTGAAAGTAGTTGAGTTGATTTGGGAAATTGAGGTAATTACAGCATCACAGAACCTCAGAACTGTTAGGGTTGGAAGGGACCTCTGGAGATCATCTAGTCCAAGATGCCAAGGCATTGCCACCTAGAGTAGATGCCAACCTCCTTACTTTACAAATGGCAATTTAATTTTTTGGCAATTAAAATATATTGTATTCCTTCATCAGAACCTGTGTAAATATAAAGTTTCCAGTCCAAAATCAACAGATTAGTGTTTTAGTTCGTTCTGTTACAGGAAGACCAATATTCTGTGTAAATACTTCACTGTTATCATAAATATGTATTAGATTCTTGTTCAGATGTCATGTCTTCATGTCACCTTATATGACATGAAGAAAATGCGTGACTTACAAAGAAAACATTTTGAATTATCTTTACTGTTCTTTCATCTTTTAATGCAGATTAATTGTATAAATTTTTTCACTAGGTCATATTTCATCCCATGAAGGAGTGACACCAGGCATCAGCTGAATATCTTGTTAAGGAACAAAGAGGGAAAAAAAATGAAGTGACTACTCAAATCTGAAACATCTCTGGCTTGGAGAAATCTGTCAGGTCTAAGTTGGTGATATGCAAAGGTAATGTCTCAATGCTCTCCTATTTTCTTCTCAAAACTATATTCTTTTTGAGACAGGAAACCTTTTATTCTTTCACAAGGATTTCAGAGTTAAGATCTCAAAATCTCTCTTTCTTAAAAGGGTTGATGCTTCTTTCTTTCAAATGGTTTTGACTTCTTTTAAAACAAGACCTAGCCAAAAATTAAAAATTTCCATTTTTACACAACAGGTCAAATCAAGAAAAATGCTAACCATTAAATTCAGGAATTTAATATAACTACTTAAGAATTCTAAAATAGAGAAAAATTCATTGCAAACACATGGAAAGAAAGAGAATGCATTATTTTATGAAGTTCTGTGAAGGAAGGATTTGTTGATTTGAGCAGGGAATAACTGCATTATTCATGAGGTTTCCTTTTACAGTATTTCTTTTAAAGATCTGCTTGTCCTAGTTGAGATGTACACTAACATCTCAAGAAACAAGATTCTCTTCCCATTTGGAGAAAAAGAATACAAATTGCCAGCAACTCAGAGCCCTTATTTATTTATTTATTTTATCTCACTTTTTAGGTGGCCTCCTTTTAATTTGCCAGGAGCTGTGTCATCTGGAGAGCCAGAAAGGGTATTGGATAATGCAGCAAATAGAGGAACATGCCCCCTCATACTCAGTGATGATCTTTGCTGTTTTTTTTCTTATTGGGATCAGCTTGTTTTCCTCCTCTCTGTGATGAGTGATGATTGTGTGCATTCTCAAACTGATTTGCACTTCTTTTGACCATGCTTTACTCATGTCCAAGTGTGTTTGGAGCCAGTTTCTTTACAAAAAGACCCTTTGTCATCAGAAACTTTGTGAAAATGCAGTATCTTAATTGCAACAAAAAATTTGAACAAAATATTATATGATTGAAAATGTGTGATTATTCTTAATTTTAAAATGTCAATCCCAATTCAATATTTCCATGGATATTTGTATTCCAGATTTCCTGTAGGACAGAACTGTTGATTCTTCAACTGAAGTTAAGCCTGGAAATGTACAGTGCTTCAGTGTTTTCTCACTAATATTAATCAAGTTACATTTTCTTTCTCAATTATGATGGGCAGAATCTAACTATTAAAGAAATTCATAATTTTCAGTATGTTGCCTGTATGAATCCAGCTGCTGGCAGCTTCATTATCAAGCCTCAGCTCCAACTAGGGTTTGAAGTGTCGTATTATAGCAATCCTGTATTTAATACATGAAATAATTACTATTTAGCTTTCCACCACAATAGGTAGCAGATGAAAGGGAATAGGAGAAAATATAGTGTTTGAAATTTAGTACAGGTTGAAAATCTTGCTGTTCTTACAGCTAAATGGAAAGAGACACACTAGATTTATTATGACATTGAGAGTTCCCTGAATTGCAATCTCATGTGGTCATCCACCTGTCAGATGCGCCCTTGGGGCTCATAACCAGACATGCAACTGCTGTGGAACTGCATCAAGGATGAGGCTAGAAATGAAGTATTTTCTGTGACACACAAGTAGCTGTATGCTCCTCACCAGGCTGTCTTGTCATTTAACACTTCATTGACTCTTATCTGCTGTCTGATGCTGGAGACTCTTCATCTCCTTTTCCCTTTTTATTTTCAGGGACATTTTGCAGTATTTGCCTTCAACTTCCTTTCTTCAGTTTCCCTGATTACCATCTACAGAAAGATATTTTGCTTCCACTTCCAGCCACAAGCATTTGTTACACCAATAATCAAGAATATTTGAGCCATAGTACAAGCAGACATACGTCTTCACCAGGCTGGGATTCAAAACTTCCCAGCAACTGATATGAAGTTCCACTACATCCTTAATATGAGAGACCTCTCCAAAGGCTTTCAGGTTTATATCATGGGCTAATGTACCTGACAACACTCTCTTATTGCTGATCTTTGCAATCTAATGATGGACGTTGGATTGTGGACTGGTGAAGAACAGATGTTTTTTGTACTAAGTAGAAGATAGTCCCTGCCCAAAAGTGACCTAAAGATCAGATGGGTAGGGAGCTGAGACAGATAATGCATTTAGTGGAAATAGAGCAATGATTTGCAAAGTTTGCTGTGCTTAATTTTTCGGCTGGTTGCTTTTTGAGAAGAAAAGGTCAACATTTCAAGGGTAAAACAACTTTTGGAAGACAAGGTAGGACAAACAGAGTTTGAAGAAGCTCTGAAACAATAATCATAAAATCACAAAATCATTTGTGATTAAGGTAGCAAGAGTCCTCTAAGATGACAACACCAGCCATTAGCCTAGCACTGCCATGTCCACCCTTAAACCACATACTTAAGTGCCACATCTACACATCTTTTAAATACCTCCACGGATGGTGACTCAGCCACATCCCTGGGTATCCTGTTCCAGTGCTTGACAACCCTTTCCATGAGGTAGGGTTTTCAAAGGGTAGCTGAACACCAGAGCAGAGATTCAATACAGAGGGAAGGACATAATCCTCAGAGGGATTATGACACAATCCCTCAGAGGGTTGGCAAATCCTGCCCTCACTTGTGAAAACAGGTAAATTTGATCCTGGTTTGTTTTTATCTGCTTTACTGTTCCTTGGAGTGCAGCTCTCTTCTTTCACAGAATATTTTTTGTCTGCCCACCCCATGGATCACTGTGAAGGCCAAGAGGCAAGGATTTGTCAGGTCCTCTTGTACACCACACACCTTGTTTTGGTGGGGCTGTACTGGCCCATCAAGCATGTTTGCACCCCTCCTGGCATGGAAGTCGTGAAAGAAGGAAGTTTGAGGTGACAGTTAAGAAAGTGCTAATTTTGTCATGATGACCTTTGTCCTGTTTTCTTGAGCAGCATTGAAAAACAAGGCTAGTGACCATGGAAGGTCCTGGCAGTGCTGATGTTTCTGTGTGTCCTGTACTGCCCTGGAGCCTCAAGCCATAATGGCCCACCTAAGTGTGCCAATCAGTGGAGAGCAGATGTTTGTTTTAACTATATTTTGCATGTTCAACTGGTTGGAGAACTTGCTAATTTTAGAGATATCCTGGTTCACGTTCAAGAATATATGGATTCAAGCACAATGTCTACTGGATAGCTATTAAATATAACTAATGTCTTTGCAGAATATATAAGTTATCAGTCTTCCTTAAGACAACCTATTTTGATGCCAGATGACAACATTACAAAAGAAATTTTTTTTTTTTATCTTTAGGGCATTTTGTTTGCTACACCCAAGTGCTTACAGCAACCCAATGATATTCATTATCTCTGGATCATGAGTCAACATGTGTCTATGGGGATTAACTAGTGGAAAGCAAAGACTGTAATTTATGTTATAAAAGGGTGATGGACACTACAGACAAGTATTCTGAGGTATGTTGGTAGCTGGAAGGTATTTTGCCTTATGCCAGCAAGTTAAAAACTGAGTGGTGACAGGTCTTATTTATTGGAACTCTCCGTAGCAGTGGGGAGCTACTTGAGGAGTTCCTAGAGAGCTACAATGATATGCCTGCTTCTGTGAGCCCAGCCTTGTCTGAGGGTGCCATGCAGTGGGTGTAACTGGAATATCTATAAAGGGAATATGTAATCCATCATGATGCATGCTTGCATGAAGTCATTGCTTTTTGCTGTTCAGGGCTTGTTACAGTGCAAACTCGTAACACTCTTAATGGAAGGTTTATGGAGGGCACCATGCAGCAACAGAGCTGATAAATGGACTTCGTGGGTGCCCTTATGGAAGACCAGATTGTGGCTCAGTGTTAAAAATAACCTCCATTCTGTTTGTTTGAACAGAGATTCAAAACTGGGGTTTTTTGCACTCCACAGAAATTAACACCACTTATTTTCTGAGGCTGGAGAAATAATCTATAATTCTGTAGATAGTTTGCTTTATCTTTTAATTAGTTAATGATGTAGCAGGCCTTTATAAGAAAACCAATATTTGTCTTTTGTTTCCAAGAAAGGGAAAATGCTTTTAAAATTAGATTAGTTCAAAGCAAGGACAATACCTTAAGCGTACGGTAAATAATGCCACTGCAAGGCAGACCAGGAGTTGCTTTGCTGCACAGCCTTGTACATTTTAAATCTAAACAAGCCAAGACTTCTGTCATCATAGATATATTTTATTTATCCATACCTTTTTTTTTTTCATATGTATGCTTACCTTACCTCAGTTTAATGCAATCTGTTTTTTTCATGTCAGGCAATATCTTAGTACCCATCATGGCTCCAAATCTCAGCTTCTGTTTCTAAAATCTGATTTACTACATTTGTTTTGTTTTCCTGCCCAGAAGAAAACCAGCCAGTTTTCAGAAGATTAAGATTTTGCTGAGTAAGTGAGGCACAGACTTCACTATTGCTCCTTGTCATTATTTGTAGTCTTTCTTCAACAGACACCATCATTCTGATCATGTGTAATATCAGTGATTTCCAGAAAGAGACAGAGGCCCCTGCTGGCAGAGATTAGCTTTGTTGAAGCAGTTTGTATGATTTGCAGTGTCAAATCGTTTAACACACAAACTTTTCTTCTCAGTGAGTTGTACTAGGATTTCAGTGTCATCGGTTTTCACTTTACACATAATCAGACAAGAGCTGTATAAGAGAAGGTACTCTTGACAAAGCAATCTATTGTAGGAGTTTCACTCCAAGAGGATTAAAGAAATGCTTAAATTTCAAAGATTTGAAATGTGGACCTTTCACAGGGACTGTAGATTTTTTTTGTAGGCTGATTTAGAGGTTGATGTGATAATCAGACCTGCAGACAGAAGCCTTCTCAGGTGTCAATAGTTTTGCTTGAAAATGTTGGTAAGCTATTATCTTCTCTCTAAAGTCTAGTGACCGAGAGTGGTATCTCAGTCTGGCAAACAAAGTGGCAGGGTGTCTTTGGCTTACAGTTTGGCAGTCCTGGTTGTGAAATTAAATCCTGTAAGTTTTTTATGCACCTTTTATGTTTTTTTTTTTAATGGATCCATTGTGAAATGATGAATAAGGCTGACAAAGTTCTACAGTGAGGTCAAAGAGAATTGGCTTCAGTAATGTTTTGGTTGGACAGGTTTTTAGCTCTTTATTAGATGCAACCAGATTAGACACATTATACCTTTATTTAAGAAGGTTCTCATCAATGTGTTTTTCAAGGCTTTTTTCAATAATTTTTTTCAGTGGCATGAGACAAAGAGAATGAAGGGGATATTTCATTGATACATGTAGGAAAAAATTAGCAAAAGGTCCAGCCTGCTGTCTCTAAGCTCTGGTCTTTTATCCCTTAGAATCTGCATCTGATTTTAAAAAATGAAATTTTGAAAATAATTTTTAGATGCTTATATAAGTTATTAGAATGTAAACTGATATTTTCAGGTGTAGGCTTCAATTCACTCATCATCTGAAACATCTGTGTAGCTGATAAGGAAATGAGAAGTCTGAAAACCATTAGCCCTTAAGAATGAGAATGCTTTGAAAGGGATATATGCCTCATTGAAAGAGATTTCTTTCAATGTCTCAAACATAGTTTTCTGTGGGAGGAATTACCCCAATACACACGTATCAAAATTTTAGCAATCAGATCTCATCTAATTTTGGGCCAAGTCCTCATCTGGCCTCATTCCTCCTATAGTATTCTATGATCAGCAAATAACAGTATGCTTTAATTAGTCTGGGAGAGATATTCCAGGAGTTAATTAAAATTGGATGCAAATTTGTCATTAAGTGATTCATCCTCCTTTGGCCTTTGTGGTACAAATAGATGTGAAATTCCCATGTGCTCCTACAGCCCAGTCAACCTCCCTTCAAGTTCACTGGGTCTCTGTTCTGATTTCAGTCAGGGCCCATCAGATTCCTGGTGGGATGCTTTGGAGCAACTCAGTGTAAAGAATGTGTAATCAGACAGCTCTGGGCATTGGCAGACCTTCAATATTTGATAAAGGAAAACAATAATTCTTTCCTCTTGCATATATATTTTAATATATCAAATATTTGCAAGCAATAGCAAATGCTGAGGCAAAGATAATGTACCTTTAGGTGTCAGGAGAACATTAGCTCAAAAACAGACAAAAAAAAAAAAAAAGAAAGAGGGGAGGGGAGAGAAAAAGGCTTGATGTAATTAAAAGGAATTGAGGAACTTGGCTAAGAAGGTTGTTGAAGTTACTTTATGTTACTGTTACTTTATTGATGTTTTGTCATCCAGCGCTGAATCAGTCCTATCCCATAAGCTTCTAGGGGTTATGAATTTCTGATTGGAGTAGGTGGTAAACAGAGCTTCTCTGGACTGGCAGGATGCATCTGCTCCCTGGAGGTTTTCCAAATTACACATAAGAAACCAGGGCCTCAGGGTAAACTAATAGATATTATTTTAGTTTGTTGAGTTCACCACTTCAAGAATGTGTTTTGTTGTTGCACAAGCTTGATAAAATCACAGGCAAAACAGTGGAATTTACACTAACAACTCCTATGGTTTCCAGCTGTACCTCTTTCCTTTATTTTTGAAAGCTAGGTGGTCAAAATATATTTTAGTGTTCCCTTATATGTTTCACAGAATTTTAGTAGTTTCTCCACTTTTTCCAACGCAGCTACTTCACATGTTACTTAGATGTGGTTGGAGTTCTGGTGTTTATAGTTAGTGATTTAGTACAAATTTTTGTGTGTTATTGAACATGTATTGGATTAGGGGTGTAAAGTTGAAGTGGGTGAACATAGGAAAAAACTTTGTCCTTGTTGCATGTGAGTCCTTTAGTCACCTAAACTGTCCATATGCGAAGATTAGGAATTTAATTGAGTGAGATGCTCTTATCAGGTTTACAGACCTTGCAAGGCTGAGCCCTATGTGGGCAAACATCAAAGGAGGGAACATTTTCATCTTCACTCTCTGTGGGCAAGCAATATTTCTGAACCTCAGATGTGGCTGAATAAGGATCTGATTGTGGCCAAATTTGGTAGATTCCAGTCCCCAAAAAGTCCTTCTGTTACTTTGGTCCATGGCCAAACAACCACAGCATGTGTAGCTCAAGGCTTTCTCATCTCTTGTTTTCAGAGGAAAGTAGATGCTGTTCTGCTTTGAAAAAGGCAGTGTGTTCTTCAGTGTCTTCATGGTGTCTAACTTCTTGTGCCCTTCTCAAATGAGGTGCAGTGTAAGATGTGGACTCAAGTGGTCATTTCCTCCCTGCTGTTTCCAAGCATGAAAATTTCTAAGCCTCTGTTTTCAAGCCTGAAGATTTGCTTTGCTAGGTTTTGTGACAGCTTGGTCATAACAGCCAGCATTGACCTTATTCTGTATTTCAAATGTGGTCACACTCAAGTGCAACTGATGTGGGTTCGTTTCTTTCTGGAAACCCAAGCCAAAAAGCATTCCATGTTTATACCTCATGGTCCCACACCATGTCTCCCTCAGGGCAACAGTGCACACCTCAGTTTTGTTTGTTGGTTTTTTTTTGCAGATAAGAAAGCTTTCCTAAATAAATCCATTAATGAAAAGAAAAAAGGTCTTTCAGGAAAAACAGAATTTAAAATGGATCTGATTGTTCAATGCCATTCCCACACATTTTTGGTATGGTAATGGCTGTTCTTGATGGGAGCTTTCATGGCTGCAATATCCCTTTTTAGTACATTCATGGGGAGATTTCTTCAATCTTTACTACTAAGTGATGTCAAATCTTCAGTGTCTGATATAAGGGAAAAAATGGCAAACTGCATTTCACTTTGGATGTTATACAGCAAAATAGTGATATGTAAATAAACTGAAAAAAGTAAGGAGAAGTCAGCAATGCGTTGCCACCACAAACATGTATTTCACACTTTTTCTGTATCAACATTTTAACAGAATATGAGTGATTGCCTGCTTTTCCTACAGGTAGATCTTGCCAGTTTGTACATCAAGATGGGTGCCAAGAACATGCCCACAGTGTTTTTGCTGACAGATGCCCAAGTTCCAGATGAATGCTTTCTTGTGCTGATTAATGACTTGTTGGCATCAGGTGATTAAACCAACAAATTTCTTGAAAGATCTTTTCCAGTGACAAATGATCTGTGTTTTCATTGAACTTTAAAGAGATTATTTCTCTTTCAGGTATTTGTAGGGGGAGATTTTAGAGAGGCCATGTCAAGCCATCCAACCTGAGCATTGAGACAAACTTGATTAAGAGAGCATGGCCTGTTGAGGAAACAAATTGCTAAGGCTTATCGTCCAAAAGTGCATTGATCTGGGGGGAAATGAGAATGTCCCCTTGACTTAATGTTATTTTTGCTTTGCTGTGATTTCACTAATTTCAAGCAATGTCCCCATGACTGCACAAGTGTAGCATGTAGCAATGAAGCTTCACCCATGTTTTGAAGATTAGAGAATCTGGACTCTGACTGTGGGGGTGTGGGGATAGGATGGAAGAAAAAAATGCACCTCTGGACAGCTGGAGTGCATCTTGAAAGATTTTTTTGAAGTTATATTTACTTTTGCAACCAGACTAGTAAACAATTTAAACAGCCTGTGAAAAAAATAACTACCATTCTGAGGGGAACGTAATTTAGAAGTGAACTTCCTATCAGGGAAAATGCAATACTAAGTTGTTTCCTATCCTTTAAGAAAAACGAACAAACAAACAAACAAAAAACAGTAGTTCCTCTCAGGCAAAAAGACATAGGGATAAGGAGGAGATTGTTTTGTTACTAGGTATGTGTAGCATCATACTGTAGCTCTGGTTATGTGCTTAAACCCCATTGGGCTAAATACTATGTAGAACATTATTTGTCACGAGTAACCTACCCCTTTGTCTTTTCACAGGAGAGGTTCCAGACCTGTTCAGTGATGAAGACATGAAGGTCATAACTGCAGGAGTTAGGAAAGAAGTCTGAGCCCTGGGCCTGATGGACATCAGCAAACACTCCTGGAGGTGATTCCTGAGACTGTGGCTGCAGTAAAAAGTAAGGCATATTTCAGGGGCAAGAAACAGTGATGAGCTGATCAAAATAGCAACATATTTCAGTTATCTCATAACCCAGCATATGTTGGCATACTTTTCTTGAAAGCTTATTTGCTGACGTGTGGCACCGAATTTGCCTCTCCTGTAATAACCTGCCTGTGTGGAGGTTGGTGTACACCAAGTTTTGCTCCTAGATCTGGCTGCTGACTTCCTGCCTGTTCATAGGAAAGTCACACAGCTGCTCTATGTCTTAGTTTCACATCTTGGACATAATGAGGCACTTCAGAGAGAAGGTGCTCACGAAGAGTCTGTTGCAATTGTAAATACTCTTCCTGGTTATATACGCAATATTTCTGTAAGTGTACTCAACTCTTAAACTTTTGCACAAATTATTGAAATTTCACAGAAAATGTTAATTCTTTCTACTTTTCCTATGTCATATAAAACTGGAAAAATAAAGTACCCATGTAGGTGCTTTCAGATTCAAAGCTGTTTAGCAATACACATGATATGATGGCATAATTGCAACAAGCATCTCGCCTAAACTCTGTTTTAGAGACATTGTTTTGGAGGGAAACTGTAGTTCTTTCCTGAGAGCTGGAGAGCAGTAGCTGGGAAAACTGGTTTTGCAGTGGCATCTTTAGGAACTTTCAGGTTGTGTAGGCTTCAATTCACTCATCATCTGAAACATCTGTGTAGCTGATAAGGAAATGAGAAGTCTGAAAACCATTAGCCCTTAAGAATGAGAATGCTTTGAAAGGGATATATGCCTCATAATTATTGTATTAAATAATCTGCTTGACTGGGGATTAGAAGAGCCTTTCCATAGCAGATTATTCTACAGTGGTCTTCTATGCGAGCTCTGTTTCTCAATTTTCTGAGATGTTTAACTACCACTGCTCTAAAGAGCATTCTGATTTGACTATGAGTGTTTACCAAGTTCTTATACTTTATAACATATCACTTTCTCTTTTTCCCCCCTCCTCTTCTCTTTTTCCAATCCTGCTTAAGTTTTGCTGAAGTTCCCTCCTAACTCTAATTTTGTTGCCATTACTTCTTCATTCCACAAATTTATTTTGAAACTTAATGGCCAATGGAGACTTCTATAAATCTAGTGTGGCCTATTCTGTATCATTTTCTATTTTACAGACATCAGTGACATGGTCAATAGTGGTGCTTACCTTCTGCGTTTTTCCTTCTGACAGTGCTATTTGTCTCTGTTTCATTACTATTGCATTTGTATATTTTTTTTAAGAAAGGACAGGGAAAATTATGTCTAATATCTCTCTTCATTTTCTCCTTTCACATTTTTACCCTTTGTGTTTTCCTTATTCTCACAGAAATTTTTCCTTTCCTTTCCTTTC